>JANRFK010001605.1:2788268-2815735 GCA_030068395.1 Apalone spinifera | reverse complement strand
AGACTAAGGGGGGATATGATAGAGGTCTATAAAATCATGAGTGCTGTGGAGAAATTGAATAAGGAAAAATTATTTACTTGATCTCATAAGAACTAGGGGTCACCAAATGAAACTAATTGGCAGCAGGTTTAAAACAAATAAAAGGAAGTTCTTCTTCACACAGTGCATAGTCAATCTGTGGAACTCCTTGCCGGAGGAGGTTGTGAAGACTAGGGTTATAACAGGGTTTAAAAGAGAGCTAGATACATTCATGGAGGTTAAGTCCATCAATGGCTATTAGCCAGGATGGGTAAGGAATGGTGTCCCCAGCCTCTATTTGTCAGAGGGTGGAGATGGATGGCAGGAGAGAGATCGCTTGATCATTCCCTGTTCGATTCACTCCCTCTGGGACACCTGGCATTGGCCACCGTCGGCAGACAGGGTACTGGGCTGGATGGACCTTTGGTCTGACCCAGTATGGCCATTCTTATGTTCTTATGGTAGCCAAGGCACATCAAAGAAAGCTGGAGTCTCACAGAGATTCCCATCCGGTCTGCAGGGGGAAACACTTATGTGGCAGGACGGGGCAGTGTCTGGCATGTCGCAAGGCCTATTCTCCTTCTTCCCGGGCATGACGTGGATTACAGCGGCCTGACTGACTCTTTGCGGAGTGACAGATGACGTGTGTAACACAGGCAGCCTATTGTCTCTTCTGTTGCAGTACGTTTTCCCCCTTCTGTTCTGTCTCTTCTGCAGCCCGGGGAGTGATGGTCTCTGCTTTGGGGGCATCACCACAAACGTCTCCTTTCACCTGTTGGGAGAGGCAATGAGGAAAAGAGGCCTCACACCTGTCTCGCTTGGGATTCCTGGGCCATGATCGGGAAACTTGGCCTATGCACAGGCACAGTTGTGCTTATTTTTAACCTGCTTTAGCTAAACCAATTCCGACACTCACGTGGTGGTTCTTAAATGGATTTAACCCTGGTATACGTGCGTTTGGTAAGGACACTGGTAAGTTCCCAGGCGAGGCAGCTCCGATCCGTTTGCAAGAGATGTGAGCGCATCCCTGCCGACTCACGCCTAGTTAACAAAATGCGTTCTAAGCCAGTTTTAGTTGAACCGGTGCCATGCCGGTGTGCGGGCCAGACCTTACTGGGCCTTTCCTGGGAGGTGCTTCACTGACATGGTCTAGTGGCTGGGTCCCTGGACTGGACCTCAGGAAATCTGTTCTGCCAGAAACCATCTGGGAGAGTTTGGTTCCCCTTTCGTGGTCTCCATTTCCTTCCCCACCTTGGGGGCCATCCATAAATTACAAAACCCCTAGAGGGGCGGGGCCATAATTTTGCCTGTTGGTTTAATTGTTCAAAGAGGATGGAGAGAGCTTGAAAATCCCGTCCCCCCCCTCCAAAATGTGCAGTGTCACTTATGGGCCGACTCTTTTGTGTGTCTTGTCTCTTGAGACTGGAAGCTGTTCAGGCAGGGACGAGCTTTGATTATGTGTATGTACAGCCCCGTGCGCCATGGAGCCCTGATCTCCATTGAGGGCTCTAAGCTAATGCGAATAAGGAGTAATAATAACTGTGGGCCACTATCCTAATACTGCCTAGGAACACCTAGGAACTGGGAATGCGGATGCGGATTCCTGTGGATCTCCACGGATTTGCAGAGCCCTAGGGATAATATGCCCATTGCTGCCATGTGGTGAGTAAACCCAGGGAGACCTCAGTAAAATAAGAGTCTGCAAATATTAGTCCTAAAACTCCACTATACTTAGCACTGAAAGCCCAGAGGGTCTCATTTTTCATGCCCTGGTCCAGTGGCCATAGGATCGTGCGCTGCTCATTGTTCTTTAGGATTATAATTAGGTTTCAATATTTTTTTTTCTCTGTGCAATGTAGGTCAGTGATAATTAGCGAAAATCCCATCGCTGCTCACTTGCCTTTTAATTAAGCATCTCTGGCAGACAAATACGGCAATAGGTATGATGCCCCACTTGTAACTCCTATCTCCTGCTCGTGGACAGATGCTTTCCCTCCAGCACTCGGCTGTCCGTGTCTGTTCGGTGTCCTGCCGAGAGAGACTGGGACGCACTCAGTTCTGCCGATCGGCATCTCTCAGTGACAAGTGAAATGTCCAAACGATGGAAGCCTGCGTCTGCAATCATGCCAGTGCCTCTGGAGAGCAGATTTTGCATCACCATGTTGTGAATTGTAATATTCTTTTTTTTATACATTTTTACAGGCCATTACGTCTGGGTATTAGCTCAGTTAAGTAAGATCAATTGCACTGTCTCCTTCTCCCCTCAAGCCCGTTGGTTTATGTGAAGCTGGAGGATGCGCTTTTTGAGAGCACACAGGTGCATGATTTTGCAATCCCAGACTTTTTCTTGGGAGGAAAAGCTCTAGAAATCTAGGCTTACTCCTTGGGGAGCACTGAGCTTACAGGCCTTCAAACTAGAGCTGAAGTGGAACGCTGTGCGCGTAGGCCCTTTGCACTGGCGTGAATCCCGTCCTGGGAGAATGGCCGCGGAAAACAGTCACTCCTGGTGTGGCTCCATTAGAATCAGTGGACACCAACTAGGGATGAATTTAACTTACTGCTCTTAGCTGAGGAAATGGTTCATAAACACTAAGGACTCTAATTTCCCCGTGGTGATAAATACACAAATCTCCCAGCCGTGTGCACTGGGATCCGCTTGCTCAAAAGTCAATTGGAATTGGATCCTCCTGAAATACAAGGATGGGAAGCCAGCCCTTGTTTGAGACTGTATGTATAATTGGGGAGTTTGAAGATTCGGCGAATTTGGATGCGAATCTCCTAGTATCCTGAGCAAAACTGGTTTAAACTGGCCAGAATGTGACACAGGAGATTATTTGGACTCCTGGAACAAGATGCGATTCTGATACTAGAAACGTCTTGAATGAAGGGGTTGGAGGGAGGGAATGTATATTTGATTTTGGAGTGGTTCTCTTCGGAGCCAAGGTTAAAATTTTTCCGGGGGGCAGGGATTCATGTCATGCTTAGTTTTATTTTTTAATATAAAACAAGAAGTCCCTGTGTTTAGCGGCTCCAAGCCACTTGCAGCTGCACTCCATCTCTGTGGCACTCATTCAGTCGTTCCCTTTTTGTAACCGTTGAGGTTTCCAGCACAACCGATCTGTGTCTGCGGCACAGAGTTGCTTCGAGAACGGGCTTTTGCTTGCTGGGTTCCATCGCCTTGCTTTGGATGGTGTCTCTTGGCCGAGATCCTCCCCTTCCCCCAGCTGATTTTCTCCCCCCCACCCTCTGGGTCTGGAGTTGCATTGTATGCAGCTATGGGTCTGTCCCTGGAGAGCAGGCTCTGGGATGGAGAGTTTGTGTCTCTTCCTGCTACAGGGCCGGCTGTGCTTGAGAGGCGCCAGAGAGCAAGCGCTCTGCTACCGTGGCACCCAGCAAGCGGTATCGGATCCAATGTCTCCCTGAAATCAGGAACAGCTCCTTGTGCCAAACTGGGTGGGTGAAGTGTTGGATCTCCTGGAACGCCGGAGCTCCACTGGAGAGCCAGCAGGTGGGAGTGGCGTTTGATCGCTCCTCAGCTAGGGATGGAGTCAAAGCAGAGTCCTACAGGCAGGAGGTCCTATCTCTCTGGCCCACCCCTTCACCTGCCAGGCCTCCTCATGTACAACAGGCCATAGGGAGGCATGAGGCACATGCGGGCCAAGAACTCAGCAAAGTTCAGAGAGGAGTTGGGCCAAAACCGAAGGCTGTGCTGGCCCTTTCAGAGCGTGAGGCCCACCTGTGCTGGGGCCAGCCCACCCCTGGGGGGAAGGGAGTGAGTCCAGGGGCAGGTGGTTCAGAACCCAGCCTGTTGGGAGACCTCCAGGGCGGTCTGAGATGGACTTAGCGGAGCCGGAGAGCTTGGGAGAAGCCGGAGCCAGCCTGCTAAAGTCCCTGCTCCAGAAGAGGCGTAGCGAGAGCTGTTATGCCGAGAGGAGGAGGGGCAGGGGGACTGTGCCCGGCCGGGTTCCCCGCTGCTGACGTGCTGCACGCATGGCTCTCGTGGGCACGTGGGGATCGTTAGAGATGACCTAGTGAATTGCTGTGGTTTTTGTGTCCCCTCCTCCCCCAGCACAAGTCTGTGAGCACTTCCAACATGTCAGTAGCGCCTACCCCCCTGCAAGCTAGGGGAAGGTAGTTTGCCCCCTTTCAGGCACCGGAAAGCGGAATGTCTTGCCCAAGGGGAGACAGAGAATTTATAACAGAGCTGGGAATTGAGTCTAGATGGCGGGGACCAGGAACCCATCCTTCCCCCACCTGTTGCTACCGTCACTCTCCAGCCTGGCGCTGCTCATCTTGTCCGTCTCTGGGGAATATTAGCATCTCTTGAACCCTCTGAGTTCTGTGTTAGACTTCCCTGAATCCCAGGCACCCCCCAGCAGCAGCCGGTGCCCTCCCAGGTGGAATATCAGGCCTTTTCCCCTGCCCTGCCAGAGGCAGGAAGGAAGCAAGATGCGGGGCTTGGCTAAACTGGAATTGCCCTTGGACTGGCAGACCCCGGCCCTGTGTTCGTATCTCCGAGGCAGGGCCGGCTGGAATGGAGGGAACTCAGCCAGACCGCTCCTTTCCTGAGTGGTGGGAGCTGGCCTGTGAAATTAGCTCTCCTCCTATATCACGGCTCTGGCAGGGGTCAGAGCTGGGGTTAGGAAGAGGCTGATTCTCTGACAGCTCTTCATTACCTAGGGGCTGGGGAGAGCACCTGTCACTGGTTCCTGCTCCCAAATGAAAGCCGGGTGCTGAGTGCATCTCAGAAGGGGCATCGCTCGACCCGGTTTGTCCCTGTCGTGGGTGTGGAGCCTTCCCCCGTATTTAGGAGTTTCCACAGGAAAAGGATTGAACAGACCGCAGACTCCAAGTCTCCAGTGATAAATATGATCAAGGGCGGCTGAGTACCAGGGTTGATGTCTGAGCGTCTGATAGCTCGAGGTCTCCGTACCAGCCTTGCTCAGCCCGGCTCCTCTCTGGAAAGCGCTGGCCTCTGGCATAAGGGGCTCCTCTGGACCCATGTCTTTGTCCTGCTCCGTGGGGTTTTTTTCTACCATCAAGGAGGGCCGTGGCAGGCTACGTGCTGGGCGCGTCAGGGGCGCAGAGGCTGGAGGGGAAGGAGGTGGGGAAAAGAATAGCAGGAGAATCTAGCTGTGGATGCCAGAATGTCTGACTGAAAGCCCTTTCTGCAAAGATGAGTATGACAGTGGTGGTGGGCGGGTTGGGGGGGGGACATGGGGAGACTCAATTGACACCAGCAGAGCAGCACCTTAACCTGACTGATGCCCCCCAGTCCTTGAAAGCAGCCTCTCCGCTTCCCCCCGAGTTCTTGGGAGGCACAAGGCAGACTTTTCTAGCTGCATCAGGCGTGCGCTCTGATGCCATCAGTCTCCTGGCACTTCAGCTGCTTCCCCCCAGCTATAATCAATCATTTCCACTTGCCGTTCATGTTTTGCGTTCCCCTCCACACAGCTGGCGCGATCCTGAGGCGTCACTCGCCACATGGAGGTTGGAAAGCATCGTCGGGCTCCCCGCAGTGCCCTGTAATCCTTGCAAGTTTGTGGGGCAGAACAGGCCCGCCCCATGCGCGCAGGCAGGCGCGGCCTGCGTCTGAATCACAGATAAACGGTACAGCCACGTGTTTAGTTTCTCCGCATCTCTGTACGTTTCTCCTCCTCTGCCTTGCAGGTGTCCGTTCTGGGCTACCGTAGCTCGGTGGGCAGCGGACACCATCAACGGCATTGCTCAGGGATGCGGCCTGCCGTGTGGAGTGCTGGGGGGAACCGCGTTCCACATGGCGCCTGCTAGGGACTGGTTTTACCTTGGACACTCTCTGTGCTGTAGCCCAAATTCCAGCAGGCCCAGTGATTGGTGAGCAGGTATGAAGATGTCCTACAATGTCACTGTTATGGCCTCTGCTCCTGTGCCAGGGGAGAGCCAAGATGCAAACCCAGCACCATCTCCCTCATGTGCTTTGTTAATTCTTGGTTGAAATAAGCTGGCGGATCGACAAAAATGCTACAACGACGGGGCACAGACAGATAATCTGGCAGCTTTTCAGCTGGGGCGGTGTGGCGTGGTCGGCTCTCCTGGGGATCCCTCGTATGACCTGCAGCAGATGGGCAGTTTCCTTGCTTGTACTCTCTGCAAAGTTTTCCTACCAGCCCAAGCTGGATGGAGTGAGTCCCCGATGGATTGCTTGAAACCGCAGCTTGGCAAGGGCCGTGGGCCCACTTGTGATATGATGCATGATAGGGCTGCAGCGGTTACTGGAGTCACTCTGTGTTCCTGTGCGTGTTGATAGAAGCCTCCCTTTCCTATTTGTCTCCGAATTCTGGTTGGCCGCGCCAACGTGCTTGCAGGTGTCTGCACCCAACGCTTGTTTTACTCCAGGTCTCCTCTGCCCACAACGCCAACCGCACGGCTCCTGCTTCCCCGCGACATTGGTGCGTGTAGCCTCCCAGCAAAGCCAGTGACGAATTTCTCTTTCCCTGGCATAAATAGAAGTGGTGATCCGCAGGCAGGCAGGCAGGCAGGGGGCTGGACATGTTAGAGCCTTCTGTAGCCATCAATGCAGCGCGCTGCACCTTGCAAGGGGCTGTGATAGGCCAGGGATCCCAATGGAGGCCAAGCTCCTCCAGTGGTGAACTCCAGCCATCTGCATTCTCTCGTCTCCTGGGACTGTTCTGTCGACTGGTGCTGGGAGATGCGACATCCGCTGCCGCCTTGCTGCCCCTTCCATCATTTCTCGCTGCCTCGGCTGCTGTACCGAGGGACTGCTGCCTACCTCGCAGCAGCACGGGAGGCTGAATTAATTCATGGCCGTAGGCCGTGGTGAGACCTCCAGCGGGAAGGCCCCAAGGAACTGCAGAGTGTGTTGACTTGATTAGGGTTGGTACATTTCTCATTTATAGTGCAAAACCATAAATAATTCATGCTTATGTCTTCCAGGTTTGCTTGTTCAGAATGCCCAGGGCTCTCCTTATCCATACACAGAATGTGCAGCTGCGTAGGGCACCAGAAAATTTGGGGGACCCCTGGGTCTTAACGTCCACCCGTCTACTTTTCCTATCCCTGCTCTGTGGCCCTTCTTCCTCTGGAGAGGAGCTAGTTAACCTAACAGTAAAGTGCCTGCCAGAACAGAACCTGTGGTAATGAAGCCATTTACCAGGCATTTGGAGCCCCTAGGCATTTATTGGGATAATTGACAGATGCGAGTTTAAAATGTGCTTTAAAATATCTCATTACTGTGTGGCTAAGGGTTATAACATCACATCTCTTAAAAAGTCATCACCCTCCTGCCCCCACGCTGCCATCGGGCACAGGGGCACCAGCTTAATAGTGCTCCATATGTCTCCATAAATCCTAAAGACGTCCCTGAACATCCCTGTAATCTTCCCATGGAGTGGCTTCAGATTTAGGTTTTTAGCTGTGAGGCTTTGAAGTGAGGTCCGTGTCAGGGCTGTCTGATATTTCTCTACCTAGTGTTAACCTGCATTGCCTGTATTATTGTCATTAAGCCTGGTTGTTATGGCAACACACCAGGACCAGCCAGGCACTGTACAAAACCAGAGTAGTAGATGCTCCCTGCCCCGAAGGGCTTCCAATCATAATCACAGAATCCTAGTACACTAGAACTGGAACGGACCTCGAGAGGTCATCGAGTCCAGTCCCCTGCCGTCATGGCTGGACCAAGCACCATCTAGACCATCCCAGACAGATGTCTGTCCAACTGTCTCTTAAATATCTCCAGTGATGGAGATTCCACAACCTCCCTAGGCACCTTATTCCAGTGTTTCACCCCCCTGCCAGGTAGGAAGTTTTCCTAATGTGTACATAGATGAGACAGACACAGGGTGGGAGAAGGGCTAACACACACAAGAATTTAAAGTATGTTTTCATACAGTGATTTCTCTGTCAAAAAGAAATTCATTCCACTGCTTCATTAAGGGGAAATGTATGTAATAAAAGATGACTCTCAAAACCGGTTAGAGAGAACCGCTAGAAGACAGTTAGTCTAGACTAGAGCATCCTATGGAGGTGGATTATGCTTTTGTGGGGCCCTGGGCCAGAGCAAATTGGGGTTCCCATAAGAATGGCCATAACAACAACCACATTGGGTCAGATCAAAGGTCCATCTAGCCCAGTGTCATGTCTGCCGCCAGTAGCCAATGCCAGGTGCCCAAGAGGGTGTGAACAGAACAGGGAATTGTCAAGTGAGCCCTTCCCTGTCACCCATTCCCAGCTTCTGACAAACAGAAGCCAGGGACACCATCCCTACCCATCCTGGCTAATAAGTACTGATGGATCTAACCTCCATGAATTTATCTAGTTCTTTTTTTAACCCTGTTCAAGTCCTGGTCTACACAACATCCTCTGGCAAGGAGTTCCACAGGTTGACACTGCGTTGTGTGAAGGAAAACTTCCTTGGGTTTGTTTCAAACCTGCTACCTATTAATGATGATCCCGATTTACGGACGTGGGAATTTGCCAGTGGGTATCCTGGCAGTGGATATCCTGCTGCTGCTGCTTTGTTTCCTAAGCCCAGGAGAAACAAATGGACAAGGAAGAAAGCACTATCTGGAAACGGATAGCAAATGCTGGCCCTTGAACGCAGCCAATGATTTTCTGCCATCAGCAAGCTGTGCTCGCTGCATCCTCTGCATCCTATTGTGTATTGCTTGCGGGTTTGTGTTGACCAGTTTAGCAAAACCTCTCCTACGAGCAAAAACCTTGTAAACATGGAAAAGTTGGCTAATTAATAGCTGGGCAACTACCCGGAGACTGTGCGCTTTTTACACTTGAATGCCAGGGTCAATAACTCAACTGCTTATCTGTTTTGTTCCAGAGAAAGGCGCTTTCCTAAAAAGATCTTTGGGGACATTTTTTTCTTTTTAGATGTGCAAATACCAATAACTGTGTTGGAAGGGAAACACTCAATCGGAGCAAAGCCTTCTGCGCGGAGGGTGTTGTACTTTGGCTTGCGACAGGTACGCACAGACCAGCTAGAACTGAAAGAGATCAATGAATTTAAAGCAGAAATCCCTCATCGGTTTGCTTACGTGTCCCTGATTCAGGAGGGTGCTTGTGCTCAGGGCCAGGTGCATTTGACAGCATTCTTGGCACTGTCCGTTTCTCTGGTGGTGGTAGCACAGACTGGTGAAGAGGGAGGTCTCTCAGGATCCACAGCAGCAAACTTGAAAGTGAAGGGGCAGGGGCGTGCAGCGGGAGAAAGAGAAGGTGGGATTCGGTGTTACCCACACCCCCTACCCCAAAACCCCCTTTCACGCATAAACAGCGGAGCAGAAAACCTTTTAAAATCTCTTGGTTTGTTGGTTGGGTTTTTTTGTTTTTAAAGAAATCACTGTGGTAGTCAGGAGGCAGCTCAGTCAGCAAACTGTGGTTTTTAATTAGTTTTAAAAAAATCCACTTGCGTCCCTCAAAATCTGGAACTGCTCCCAGGACATGGTGTTCTCTTCCTGCTCCCCAGTACAAGCCCTGGTGTCTGCATTTAAAACAAATACCCTTTGTGGGAACCCTGTGGGCATGACTTTAGGAACGAGGGGCATATTGTTAAAGGCCGTTGGGCAGGGATGGTGTCCCTCGCTTCGGTGTATCAGAACCTGGGAATGGGAGATGGGGAGGGATCACTTGATGTTTCCTTGTTCTGTTCATTCTCGCTGGGGCACCTGGCATTGGCCATTATTGGCAGACAAGACACTGGGCTGGATGGGGCTTTGGTCTGACCCAATACGGCCCTTCTGATGTTCCGTCTGGAGGAAATCAGCCACTCCAGAAAAACACTTCTTAAAAAAAAAATCTCCTTTTCGGTCCCCTGAATGCTGGAGCGGCTGAGAATCGTTCCTGGTCATGTTGCTTTTAAAATCGGTTATTTTAAAATGCAAACAACCAAGTCTATCCCAACCTGCCGTGCACTTGTCAAGCATCAATCTCCTGCTGCTGCCGGCTGGCAGAGAGAGAACCAGACCTCTGGAACATATAATCAACTTCACTGTGTGACGGACTGAGTCACGGCGGAAGCTGCCCTCGCTTGCGCAGTCGGTATCGCCTGGCTCGATGTGCCGCAGCCCTCGGAATTAGATAGCGAGGCCCGTGGAAGGGCAGTGAGCGCAGCTCTCAAGTCACCAGCGTGAAATGTGCTGTGTCGCTCTTGCTGCTATTTGTACGTGGGCTCCTGGCGGAAGCGGGACGGTGGGATAAAGGTGCAAGGGGATGAGATGAGTGAACCGACATTGAGAACAAAGACATGTTTCAGGACGGCCTTGCTTTGCTCAGAGCAACCTGTGGCTGCTGCCGCCCATATTTTGATATGACAGATTGTTTCCATGTGATCTCGGGGCTGGATTCCCTCGGCTGACAGCAACGACCGGTGACGTTTGGTTTGGGCCCTGTCTCTCGTCCGAGGGGTGGATTGAGTTGGACTGCCAGGCTGTGTGAAATCCATCACTTTCCTTTGCCGGGTGCCTGTGGAGAGGGGAGTTTTATTCCTGAGAACTCACAAATTCGTTACAGGGACAGGCTTCCCGGCTTCTGCTGGTGAGCAGAGCCTATGACTGGAGCTGCCCAAAGATCTGCCCAAGCGAGTTTTTGGGCTGGAAACAGGAACGGCTATTTAGCTTGGGAAAGAGGCAAGGGAGAGAGATGGCAGCAGGGTATACAGTGGGGACTGGCATGGCGAAAGCGGATGAGGGGTAAATAATCCAGCACAAGAAGTGGGTGTGTTTTGAAAAGAGCTGCCCCCTGCCCTTGATCTTTGCACAGACCTGAAGGGACCACGAGGCGTGAAAATAATTTCTCCACAGCTCCCAGCGTTGCACTGCCAACGCAAAAAGAGGAAGCATGACCCAATGGTTAGGGCACTAGCTGGAAACTGGCCAATTAAAATGCAAAATTATACTGGGATGGGGGCAGTAGATGAAGCCCCTCACCCCCCCCCCCAGGCTCCCAGCTGTTCAAAGACAAACAGGGCCCTGCCGCTGACTTTTCTGGGCAGCATGTGAGGGTGGGGCAGGCAGGGAGCCTGCCTGAGGCTCCTGCTGCGTCGGCAGGCTGGATCCAGTGACTTGGTGGGCTGAATCCGGCCTGCGGGCCATACTTTGCCCAGCCCTGCCCTAGAGAGTGAAATTTTGTTATCAGATTACCTACATCATGAGCAGCAGCTACAAAGCAAGCTTCCTGCAAACGGGCAGTAATACCCTTCTGTAGGCCTCTTCGGCCGCTCAGCGTGGGCCTCTCGGGAGAGCCTGCCAGCAATGGACTTCCACGTGCTGCAGCTTTGAGTGAGTCCTCTGTCTCCTTGGCTTGGGTCTGGGACAACCAGCATGTCTTGCCCAGGCCAGCTACATCTACACTGCAACGCTATTTCGGGATACCGGAGTATCCTGACTTGGCTATCCCGTGTCGTCACAGCAGGCCTGTTGTTTTGGGCTCGCTATTCCGACGTCCCCGTAAACCTCATTCCATGGCAGATGGCTTCGCAGGTCCAGAAGGCAAAAGGGTTGCATCTGCCTAGCGAGGCTTCAGCGGTGCGCACGAGAGAAATAACAGCCTAGACAGCAGCAAGCCTTCCTCTTCTGAGAAATTATGTTCAAATGCCAATAAAGATTTTCTTCTCTTCATCGAGCAATTAGGTTTGTGTTCTGGAATATTTAGCTGGAATCGGTCGTCCCTTGTCATTTGTTGATGGCTGCGGCTTCGGTTCGTTACAGATCTGCCTCTCTCTCCATCATTGTTGCAATGACTGAAGTAATTAAAAAGAATACTGCTGGAATGGATTCAGCGGGGTAGTGATTTGTGGTGAGAGGGACCGTGCTTGTGTTGGAACTGGATGTTTGTAAGGAGCGGAGCTAGATTGCAAGCAGTCTGCTACCGATTCTCCTGGGACTGACTGCTCCAGGCCATGTTAGCTGGGACATCATTTTCTGCATATTAGTACAGTTGTTCACTAAATACAGCTTGTATGCTCTGTACTAGTGTGTGCTATTATCTCTTGCAAAGGTGTTAATTTAAAAAAAGGAAATCTTACAGCTCAGACAGCAAACTGGCTGCTGATCGAAAGGATTTTGAACACACACACACACCAGTTTGGGTAAAAGTGCTGCTAAAAAGTCGTAATGGGGCCAAGGTGGAAACGTGAATGCAAATACCTTTGCAGCGTGGGCGGGGTTGTTCGTGTTCAAGTGGCTCTACAAATATAAAATGGCGATAAACGGTGTAATTTAAAAATCAGAAGCTTCTTGAAATGTCTGTACTAAGACAGGCAGGAGTTCTGTGTGCGTGCATGTTTGTGCTTATTCCTGGAAATCACGAGCTGTGAAATACAAACAACCCAGTCCCTGGAGCGCCTCCGGTGTTGATGAAATCCCATCGCTAGAAAGCTTGGGCTAACGAACTGCCCCCATCCTCCCATGGAAGGATTCTCTGAGCCCCTCCGTGGCTGATCCCGCTGGTCCGGGGATGTTCCGTATGCAGGCAGGCTGTGTGCGCGCCATCCTGACCGATCCTGAGCTACCTATAATTGTGGCCCCCTGAAATGCAGCCACCTCTGGGGCCGAGGCAGCAACCACCACATTACTCCTAAGGGAGATTTTGGTGAAGGCCACCAGGGCAGCTGCTTGCTGCTCCTGGGAAAGATCCCATGAAAGTGATCTCTCATGTGCACGCAGCACATGGCCTCTGGCTTCACTTTATGTGAACGATCCAGTCTATTTACATATCGGGAGAAAAGGACTGAGTCCATTCTGCCTGGCTCGGGGTGCCATCCCCTGTAGGATGGCCATGGAGTCTCCAGGACTTCAAGATTAATCTTTAACTAAAGAAACCTCCAGGAATATATCTAATCAAAATGAGCCACCTTAGTCTGAAGCTGTGTATGTGTGAATGAATTTGTATATGCAAACCTTGAGAGAGAATCCTAGGATACTAGATCCGGAGGTGACCTCAAGAGGTCATAGAGTCCAGTCCCCTGGCCTCGTGGCAGGACCAAGCACCATCTAGACCATCCCTGACAGGTGTCTGTCTAACCTGCTCTTAAATATCCCCAGTGATGGAAATTCCACAATCTCCCCAGGCAATTTATTCCAGTGTTTTACCATCCTGACAGTTAGGAACTTTTTCCTAATGTCCAACCTAAACCTCCCTTGCTGCAATTTAAGCCCATTGCTTCTTGTTCTTCCTCAGAGGTCAAGGAGAACAATTTTCTCTGCGGTGGGGTGCACAGGGTACAGTGGAGCTCGCGTCCCACTTCTCCCTGCCACCGTCACTTTCTCTCTTAGCCTTCATGGGCTCTTGGTTAGCTGTTGTATCTTAGCTGCCACGCAGGTGATGTATTGCCAGTGTGTGAGCTGTACCCCTGTGGCGACCGCATATAGCCAGAGAGAGATGCACTGAGGCGGTGCCAGCCCACTGAGAGAGGAGAAAGACAGAGATCTTGGCTTACTTCACAGACAAATAGGGCAGGTAGGGGAGAGGGAGGAGCCGCATGATTACATTTCCAAGATTGTTTGGTTTGGTGGTACCAGCTGCTCAGAACTGTAGGAATGGAACTTCCAATGGATGGGGCAGAAAGAACTCCTGTTTGGCGGGGAAGAAGGGGGGCAAGAATTCCCCATCCAGACTAAGGCAGAGCATTCCTGCGCCCCAAGCACCCGTGTCCCAGGAGGCTTGGCCCCCACCCGCTGCCCCACTTCCCTGTGGGGCTTGGCTCCCATAGGGGACGAAGCATAGGAAGAAGGGGTGGGGCTCGGGGCTTACCTCCCTCAGCCCTACCTTCACCCACTGCCCTGCCACCTCTACTGCATGAGAAAGGTGGCAGGGCACCCCCTCCAACCTTGAGACCCCGGCTGAGATCAGAGCCCACTGTGCCGGGTGCTGTGCAGGCACACCGCCAGAGACAGTCTGGGCCTTCATCTGAGACCAGGGCCTAGCTCTCCTGCGCATTGCACAGACACACTGTAAGAGACAGCTGTCTTCTGCTCTCCACACAATGTACAGGATGTGAGAGGATCCTACAAGCATAGTGGGATCCAAATACCAATGTTCCCTCTAATCTTTTGCGTCCATGTGCAGCTCTTTTGCGTCCATGTGCGGAATAATTTTTTATGTGCACCCAGGCATGGGCATGTGTACCACCATTAGAACCAAAGCACCTAGCTGTGAATGTTCTGCTAGTCAGCTGGGTGGCATTTGAATCTCTCCTAAGTAGCTGCACAAGTGCCCAGCTTCCAGGGAACCCTGCCAGATACCCATCCTTATTAACCATCCGCAACACGCCAGAACTGGTCCACATAGATGCAAAGCGGCTCTGCTGGCTTCTGAAAGGTGGAAAGCAGCGCGGACCATCTGCATGCTATTGAAAGGGATGCGGCCCAGTTCTTCTATGCCACAAAGACAGTCCTGGTTTTGAAGAGCAAACGATCTGATTGGGAACAGAGGCACAGAGCTCCTTTCTGTGGAGTGACTGGCCCAAGATCACACTGCAGGTTCATGGGAAGAGAGCCCAGATCTTCTGGCTCCCCGTTCAGGGCCTTCGTCACCAGCCCACAATGTCGCAGGCTGCTGCAAGCAGAGGTCTTGTGATGTAGCCTCCCATCTACTGAGGACGAAGGAATGCTCCTCTTCCCTCCTTTTCACACAGGTCGCCTATTGGAACCACTGTTGTTGACAATGTCTTGCTGTCATCTCCTATGGGGGATGGATCTGAAGCGCATATGTCAATCAAGAGAGAGATCTTGGCATCATTGTGGATAGTTCTCTGAAAACCTCTACACGGTGCACAGCAGCCGTCAAAAAGGCAAACAGAATGTTAGGGATCAGTAAACAAGGGACAGAGAATAAGACAGCAAATATCTTAATGCCACTGCATAAATCCATGGCATGCCCACTTCTTAAATACTGCGTGCAGATGTGGTTGCCTCATCTCAAAAAAAAAAGATCTTGGCTTTGGAAAAGGTCCAGAAAAGGGCAACAAAAATGTTGAGGGGTTTGGAACGAATGCCATAGGAAGAGAGATTCAGAAGACTGGGACTTTTCAGCCTAGAAAAGAGGAGACTAAGCGGGGTATGATAGCGGTCAATAAAATCATGATTGGTATGGAGAAAGTGATTATGCAAAAGTTATTTACTTGTTCCTTTCACATAAGAACTAGAGATCGTCAAATGAAATTAATAGGTAGCAGGCTTAAAACAAACACACAGAAGTATTTCTTCACCCAACACACAGTCCCAACTTGTAGAACTCCTTGCCAGAGGATGTTGTAAAGTCCAAGACTATAACAGGGTTCAAAAAAGCTAGATAAATTCATGGAGGATAGGTCCACCAATGGCTATTAGCTGTTTTGAGACACCCAGGCACAAGTAAGGGTCTTGTGCCAAAAACAAGTGGTGTTTGGAGGCAGTTCTGAAAGACCTGCTTGGCTTCAGCTGCAAGTCAGGTCCCTCTTGCTGACTTGAATGACTTGCTGAAAATCCCTGGGATTGGAACCATGTCATGTGACTTTGCCCTTGAATTCATTCCATTTTTTAATCAATGGAAAGGCCCCGCTGTGCCTGCCACTTGGCTGGCTGCGCTGGCGGCTGTTGAATTGACTTTGGTGCAAGACTTGTTCTGTGATGCCGGAGAAAAGGCATTTGGAAGCAAAATACATCAGGAGTCTACCTCGTCCCGTAGGACAGTGGTGCGCAACCTGGGGGTCTTCCTGGTGGGTCGGCCGGTATTTTCTTTTCCCAATTCGGCGCCCGAAGTATACGCGGCGGGGGCGGGGGGAGTGACAGCACTTTACATTAAAGGGGCCGCAACAAAAATGTTCCTAGTGTGGGGTTTTTTTTTTTCTCAAAAATTTTCCCGGCTCCGGGGGTCGCGAATGAAAAAAGATTGAGCACCACTGCCATAGGAGATGGGAGACTGTTGGGCATGACTGGCTCTAACTGCCTTGGCCGGGCACTAGGCTTTAAAGACAACTTCTTGCATCTTTAGGGAACTCAAGACTTTTCCGGGGGATTATTTGTGCCTGCTGTGTTCTCAGAACCGGCGCGTCATTAGGAATTCAAGCCACCCACCTGCATTGAATCTGAGCGGCATCCTCTTTCTCATCTCCTCAGGGATGGTTCAGCCCGTATAAACCCCAGCCCTGCTGCTGCCTGCCGGCCAGCCAAAAGCAGGTTGGATTGGATTCAGCCCCGGGGTGGTCTTTGGAAAAGCTCCTCAGGTAAAACTGGAGGAAATCGTGCTGGGTTCGAGCTGTCCTGGCTCCTTTCCCTGGCTGGAGAAGGGCCAAATCTCTATTGACCATGGAAAGCTGTCACTTTGGAGCTGACCCGGCAGTCCGATCTCCTAGCACTGACTTGTGTGGTGCCGATGGCTGGCTGGGGCCCGTTGTTCTGCAGCATTTGGTGGCAGGAAGCCCTGAGCATTGCAAAGTGTGGCTGTTCAGCTGCCAAATTCCTGCCTCTGCCACATGTTCAGCCACCTGCCTGCCTTCCGGCCTCCAGCGCTGCATTGAAATTCTTGCTGGCCTCTGGCGGTCTGCACTTGGGGCCTGGTGGCTCAGCTCTGCGCTGATTAGGCCTGAGTTGGAGTACTGTATCCCGGTCCGGGAACCACATTTCATGAAAGAGGTGGAGAAATTGGTCTAGATAGAGAAGAGCAACAAAAATGAGGAAAGGTTTAGAAAACATGAGCTATAAGAGCAGACTGAGAACTGGGCTTTAGTTTGGAAAGGAGAAGACTGAGGGGGGACATGATAGCAGTTTTCAAGTGCCTAAAAGGGTGTTACAAGGAGGAGGGAGAAAAACTGTTCTCCTTGGCCTCTGAGAATAGGACAAGTATCAATGGGCTTAAATTGCAGCAAGGGAGGTTTAGGTCGGACATAAGGAAAAACTTGCTACCTGTCAGGGTGGTTAAACACTGAAATAAATTGCCTGGGGGGCGGGGGGGCTGTGGAATTTCCATCACTGGAGACATTTAAGAGCAGGCTGGACACAGACTTGTCAGGGATGGTCTAGCTGGTGCTTAGTTCTGTTGTGAGGGTAGGGGACTGGACTCGATGACTCTTGAGGTCCCTTCCAGTGCTAGTGTCATATGATTCTACGATGCACCTGTAGGAAAATATGGGCTCTTGCAAAGCGCCTTCCACGACACCTCTGTGAGCCATGAGAGAGACTAAAGGGTTGGCTTGAGTGTCTACAGCTGCAGCGCTGGGAGCAGAACCCGGACACCCATTTCTTCACTCTTACTGCCGCATTCTTGCTTGCCTAGCTGAGTAGCCCAGCAAGGTGGAAAGCCCAGTTGGGATAGTTCTGACACTTTTCCTTTGCTCACTGGGCAGTTAAAAATGAAATCGCATCTCACTTAGCAGGCACAAGGTAACTTCTGTGCCCTCGCCCCCTGCCTGCAGCAATCCGAGAGAGAGGGGATGTGAGGGTGGTGTTAGAGCTCAGTAACTAAGGGGTTAATGAGCTCTGGGCACATGACCCCGTTATCTACTTGAAGGTTGCTGTAGTCCTCCCCCCCCCCACCCCCCACTGCTCTGGTATCCAAGTGCTGGGAGCCGTGGGGCTGCGGTGCAGTCTCTAGCTAGGGACGGAGCGAAGATTGTACGTGGTGGCAGCTGTTACTGCGGTTCGCGCCTTGTCTGTTTAATTTGGCTGGTGGCAGAGGTGCGAGAGAGCTAATGAGAAGCATGTGGTCTGTAGGCTGAGGAAGCTGCTCCCTTTTCCTGGAGCACCTTGGAATTTTCCTCTGGGTTTAGCGGGAGGCGACCCTTTCTTGAGAGAGGCCGAAGGAACGGCTTGGGCTTCCGCATCCCCCAACTCCGCCTGTAAGGACCCTGCTCCTGCAGGTGACCTTGTCTGAGCGTCTGGGGCTGCTGGTGACCGAAGGACTCTGGGAGGGATCCTGCTCTTTCCAGTGTCCCAAACTCCTTGCAGGCCATTCTGTGAGCTAGCCCTGAGCCAGCCGTCTCGGCCTCCATTTTGTTTCCAAGCATCATGTCGCCCCCCCCCCCCTTTGCCGCCACCGCACCCTTAATATTTCAGCAGTACCGTAAATATTCCTAAAGCAGTGAAGTGCCTCACGGTGCTGGGAACAAAGGTGCATTTAACTAGCTAATGTGGAAAGGATTCAATTGCTGTTTGACGCGATGCCTTGTACACGCATCCCAGCTGCTCCTTGCGTGTGCATGTCCGATGTGTGTTGTGCTTATATTTGGCTGAAAGTTGGGGGGGGGGGGAGTTCCCCTGAGAAATCGCGAGGAATGATAAATGAGTCATGGCCTCGTACAACGGACGCGGTAACGGCTCAAGATTGCGTTTATTCTGGCTGGACCCTGCAGGCAGCAGAGTGTAAGTGAGCGTTTGAGATTTTCCTCAGGAAATGTTGGCGGGTCAGAGCAGCTGCGCAGGATAGGGTGAGGAGAAACGGCTGCCGGTGTTCCCGTGAGTTCGTTGCCCAGACAGATTCATTGTAATGTTCCGCGAGTTCTTTTGACTGCGGAGCAAAGGAACTGACTTGATAATCAAGACACGCCTACTGCAGAATGGACTCCTCTTCCTGCTCTCCCCCAAGGGGAGAGTTCCTTGTCGCTTGGTCGTGGGGCCCTGGACGCTCTGCAGGTGGCAAATGGGATGCAGAATATTTTACCTTTGCAATCGGCCACTGGACAAAGTGCCATTCAGGACAGGGATGGATTGTGGCAGTCCCCTCATGGGGCTCCGGCAGCCTACGTGAAACGGCCTTGGTAGGCGTCTGTCCCGTGCTCGCTCAGAGTTCAGAACACTACGAACCATCAGTGCCGTTGGGGTGAATTTGCACCTGGCAGTAGTAAGAGCTGGGAGGCTAATGCCGAAGGTAATTTCTTTCCATGCCTGAGGGCCGTCCCTGGGGTGGGGGCCTGGGGCAAAGCCCTTCCCCTCCCCAGTGCCCCAGGAGCGGGGCCTAGGGTAACCCCACTGCCACAGGCCCAACCTCTGCCCTGCTTCTGCCCCACCCCGCCCTGCTCTGCTCTGGCCCCTGCTGCGCCATCTGCTCCCTCCACCAAGCAATGTGAGCCAGGGATTACGGGGGCCTGGTGGGGGGTGGGAGCAGGGTTGCCCCCCCCCACACACACACTCTCTCACCACAGTGGGAGCATCCTGCCTCTCCCTCCCCCCTTTCAAGACCACTGTCCCCTGCTTCTCCACGGTGGCGGGAAGCGGAGATCCTGGACCCAGAGCGTTCTGCTTCCCACTCCCGGAGAAGTGAGCACAGCCGGCCGGGCAAGGGCGGCACAGCAGGGTGAAACGGGCTGCTCTGGATCCCACCGCGGTGTGTGTGGGGAGTAGGTGACCCCTGCTGCCGCCACCCCACACCGGGCCCTCATAATTCCTTGAGTCCCTCTCATCCAAAGGATTGTTGAGGTACCTGCCATGGGGCCCCCCAAAGCTAGGGGTCTGGGGCGACCACCCCCATATCCTATGGACCGGTCGGCTCTGCCAGCCCTACAGAAGGTTGAGGTGGGAGATGGGGCATGGGTGCCTACAGGTCTAATCCGAACTTCGGAGGGTCTCAGGCTCCAGGGCTGGTGCACGAACGCTACACGCAATTCGTGGGCTGTTCCTGGAAGGAGCAAGGGGCCTGCCTCTTGGAGACGAGCTGCGACCAGCCCCTGGCTCCCCGTTTCCACATGAAATGGGCGAGTCAATTAAGAAACTGTCTGGCAAGGGGGATAGTGAAGCGCTGCTCCTCCGCCGGAGGCTGCAGCTTTTCTCGGAGCAGATTTCTGAGCGTTCTGGTCTGCAAAGGAGCCTGTGGCGAGACCCCCGAGCTCGCAGCAAAGGCTGGGGAAGGGCCGCGGGACTGGCTTTCATGGGGTTACGTGGCTTTGCGCCTGCATGTCAACAAGCAGTTTCTGGCTGGTGATGCTTCCATTTTTGGAAGATACTTTGAGTCCGACTTCCAGGGAGGCGCTGACATCAAATGCAGATGCAGCCTTTGAAAATCAGACCTGAGGCAGCGGGAGTTATGCAGGTAAAATCAGCAGACGCTTGGCACTTGGGTTTTCCAGTTGGAAGTGCGTGTCCCAGACAGACGGTAGGATTAACACTGACCGCATCTCACTGGCCAGCTTGGGCATGGCTGTGAATCTGGAGACAGGCCCGTTAATAACGTCTGGTCTCCGTACCGCAGAGCAAAGGGCCAAAGTTCTTTTTCTGAACGGTGACAACGTGATGAAGTAAAACCCCGGCCAGACGTGGAGCTGATGTTAACTTCCTGCCGCGGAGCAAAAAGGACCCGGCATTGTGCGTGATGGGGAGGGAAGCGGGAACCCTGCTTGCGTCCGTGTCCGTGGGACTTTTAGAAGGCTGGAACACACCAGCCGTGTTAGGGGAGTCTCCTGTAGGAATCTGGCGAGGGCGGACTCGGCAGTTAGGATGAGCTGATATTGAGCAGATGAGGAGATGAGCCCAAGGACCGTTCCTGGCACCCCTGCTGAGTGCATGGGTCTCCTGGCATTTCCCCCCTCCTCACTAGAAGGACCTCCCATGTTCTCCACCAGGCCTCACTCTCTCGTCATCGTTCCATTGCTGTGCTGCTGGGAACTTGGCCGCCTCCTTTGTTTGAGTCCGTCGTATGCCCACGGTCACCCATTGCGACCTACCCCCATCCTCTGTTAGCGCCCCTCGGCGTTCGCACGGAAACCTCTGGTCCTGTCCCAGGGTGCCTGACCCTGGGAAAAGGGAGCTAGCCGCCCTGTGACCTGCTACTTACCAGGAAGGGACAGTAATGTCACATGGAGCTGGGCCCAGCCCCAGAGACCTGTAACCCTCGCCTCGCCACTCTTCCCAGCCCCCGAGTGATGACTGCTGGTATCCTGCGCTTTGAAAGCACTGGCGCAGCCTGGACAGTCTCCTGCTGGATTGGTTGGCCTACATCTCCGTATCTGGCTGAGAGACTAACTTGCCCAGACTTCAAGGGCGATGCGTACAGGGGCATGCAGGGTCACGTGGCCCCCTCCTGCTTTGCCGCTTGGTGCGTACTGAGCATGCTCTCACGGATAGGGTCATCAACTTTCTCGTCATACAAAACCCAACACCCCTGCCACCTCCTCTGAGGTCCCTCCTCCCCCATCGCTCGCTCTGCCTCACCCGTGCTTTCTCGTTTTCACCGGACTGGGAGGGGTTGGAGCGCCGAAAGGGGCGAGGGCTTTGGCTGGAGATGGGCTCTGGGGTGGGGCCAGCAATGATTTTAGGATGTGGGAGGGGACTCGGGGCAGAGCGTTGGGGTGATTCTGGGGTGAGGCTGGCAAGGAGGGATTTGGGGTACAAGAGGGGCTCTGAGCTAAGGGGTGGAGCCGAAGGGTTGGATTATAGGAGGGGGCTCCAGGCAGCAGGTTGGGGTGCAGGAAAGAGTTCCAAGCTCGGACAGGGAGTTGGAGTGCAAGAGGGAGGTGCAGGCCCTGAGCAGCCCTTACCCTGGAAGGGGTCCCCGAAAGCAGGGGCACATCCCTCAGGTCCTAGGTGTGCAGGCAGCTCTGCACGGTGTCCCTGCCCACAGGCACTGCCATCGCAACTCCCATTGGCCGTGGTCCCTGGCTAATGGAGCTGCAGAGTTGGTGCACAAGCCTGGGGGGCCCTGCTGGTCGTCCCTCGGCCGAGGAGCCCAAAGGACATGTCGCTGCTTCCGGGAGCCTGCCAGCCGGACTGTTAACCAGTGTTGACTGGAGCTGCCAGGGTCTCTCTTCAACTGGACATTCTGGTTGAAAACCGGACACCAGCCAGCCCTGCATATGGACTGAGAATGCTTCTAAAGCAGGCTGCCCTCCCACACTGCCTCTCTTCCCCCACTGTCCACAAGCCCGGGTCATCTCAGCCGGACGGTGCTTGGCATGGGCTGGGGAAGTCAAGGCTGTGTTCAGAAGAGTTGGGTGGGTGTGGGAAGAACGGCGTGAGATGTCCTTGTAGCCGCCCGCGTCTTGTACGTCTTCCTCTTTCAGTCCATGGCGCCGCAGGCTCAGGCGTTTGGAGCAGACTAAAGCAGCCAGGCGCTGCCTCCCACACCTGTCAATGCAAAGGGGGAGTTTAAAACCCCTCGTCGGCTCTGAGACTCCCCAGCCCCATCGTGGACCCTGCTCGCTTGTCCCTTCTTCCACCGGAGAGAACGGCGGGAAAGAGCCCTACGGGAGTGGACACATCACCCTTCTTCCACCCCTTCTGAGGGAGGGGGGCAGATGGTGTCAACCATCCCACCAATGTGAACATGGCTGTCGGCAGCAGCCCTGTGGTTCAAGGTGCAGCATGGAATGCTGGGCGGGGCGAGGACGTTCTGTGCTGAAGGGCAGGGTAGCCACACGGTAGAAATTAGAGACCGACACTGCAGTAGAGGGGCTCGGACCCATGGATGGGTAGGCCTCTTCCAGGGAAATCTCCAAGGTACATCCAGCCTCCAAAGTCTCAGAGGGGTAGCTGTGTTCATCTGTAACTTTAAAAAAAAACCTTAAAAACTGAACAGTCCTGTGGCGCCTTAGAGACTAACCAAGACTATAGATAGTATCCTGAGCTTTTGCGGGCACAACCCGCTTCCTCAGGTGAGTGGAGCAAGAGGCACAGAAACTCCAAAATTTAAAGCAGAAAAAGAGAGGAGATGGGGAGGAGAGAAATCCCAGTCAGTTACAGTGTCCGTGCTAAATGAGGCTAATGGAGTGAGCTGTAAGCGTCTGATACTTGGCTTTTGACGTCGTTTGGGTGTTGAATAGAATGGCCCATCCAGTTCATGTCTTTGTTCAGCCCCTGTGCGGAGGTGTTACACTTGCATATGAAGGCCAGTTCCACAGTTTCTCTCTCTAGTTGGTTTTGGAAATGACTTTGCAACAGGCTGGCCACTTCGAAATCCATTAACGAGCGCCCAGGCAGGTTAAAATGCTGCCCAAGTGGTTTGCGTGTGTTCCCATGTCTGGTGTCTGATTTGTGTCCTGTGGCACAGAGACTGTCCGGCGTGGCCAGTATCCCTGGCAGAGGGGTGTTGCTGGCACAGATCACATTAGTGGATGTGCAAGTGGATGTGCCTCTGGTGGGGTGTGGTTCTGCGAGGCTGTTGCTTGTGACACTGGCTGAGTCCTTTGTTTTCGGATACACCATCTCTCCGGTCCCTTATGCCCTGGCCTGGCTTGTGGCGCTCAGAGGGAAAAGAGAATCGTTGCTCTTTGGAGAGTCCAACCTCTAGAGGCTATTTTCAAACCCGTTCCATGTATAAATATAGGGACCCCTCCCAAAACTTTTTGGCAGCGGGGCCGTGTTTTGGACAGGGGTAGGGAATGTGCAGAGAGTTGTGCTGGGTGTAGGGAGCTAGTTGCTGCAAAGAGCCCCATCTCCCAGTGCCTACTGTGTCGCAGCGTTGCTCATGAGGTCCTAGGCTCGATGAAGCTCTTCCTCCATTTGGCCCGTCAGTGGCTTCCTGCTCCTAAAGCTGTAGGTATCGGCCCCTGCCTGGCAAGCCGTCCTCACCTGACTGAAAGCTCCAGTGAGCTAACTGGCCAACGCGAGGGCATAGGCACAGAGCAGAGGTAGAATCTAACCTGCTTGAGTGACGCAGAGTAAGCCCATCTCTGCGTATCCGAGGAATCCTTGACACTACCCCATCTCCCCCGACGAACATCCGCCCTGCTGTGCGATCCGTGTGGGAGCATCTCCCTTGGGAACTGGGTCCTTTTGCTTGAATAGGGAGCAACACTTCCTCTCCATGCCTCCCCAAAATTTCTCCTTCCTTCTAGCTCCAGCCTAGTGCGCCGATTTTAATTGGTGTCCGAGCCTGTGAATCACTCCCCTTGTTCAGAGAGCTGCTTTGGAAGGTATTTATAACCCGTGATCCTAGTTGCCTGTGTTGGCTTTAGTAGACCGGATAAATTTAGCTTTCTTGCGCTCTCCTTTCTTACAAGTTTTTCTCTTGCTTTTGGCGCCGGTGTGTTTGGAATAGAAGATGAGACGCCATATCATAAGAACATAAGAACGGCCGTACTGGGTCAGACCAAAGGTCCATCCAGCCCAGTATCCTGTCTGCCGACAGTGGCCAGCATCAGATGCCCCAGAGGGGGTGGACCGAAGACAATGATCAAGCTATTTGTCTCCTGCCATCCCTCTCCAGCCTCTGACACACACAGGCCAAGGACACCATTTTATCCCCTGGCTAATAGCCTTTTATGGACCTAACCTCCATGAAATTATCTAGCTTCTCTTTAAACTCTATTATAGTCCTTAATTACAAAATAAATCAGCCTCCCGGGTCGTGTCTGAGGGGAACAGGGCTAAATGTCCATTGTCGGGGTGCCAGGGTGTCTGCTATTCATGGGCGCTCTCCACTCCTCATTGGTGAGAGTGATTTTTCTGTGGTGGAGACACAGCAACCGTGCTCTCTCTTCGCCTGCCCTCGTGCTGTGTGACATTTCCCTGCAATGACATGATACCTTAATTGATGTTTTATTCATATGCATGTAAAACGGCGAGAGACTGAGAGAGAGGCTACAGCTCAGAAAAGCACAATGAACAAGCTGGGAACGGGGTGGGCAGGCCTGCACTGGAAAGCTGCCAGTTACTGAAATGTGGCGCCTAAAAAGCAACGGTGATAAGTATAATTTACTGAACCGCCTCAAGAATAAACACAAACAGCCTCGTACTTTGCTAGCCATCGCTTCCCACATCACCAGCTCTCTGGATATTACGGGCTGTCTCGTGATGTGCCACGTGTTTTCCCCGAACGCACTAGCTCCTGCAGGCCGGCAGGTTACACGAGCCCCTCTGCTTTCTCTTTAAAGGCAGTAAGTTTGTAGTTCTTACGGAGGGAGAGAACAGGTCGAAAAGCAGAAGGCAAATTAATGACGTCTTCCCAGGACGGAGGCTGGGGGCCCCGTGGGCTGTATCTGCTGATTCTAGGCCGGGGTCAGCAACCTTTTCAAACCAAAGAGCCAAACGACATCCAAATTCAGAACAAGTGGGTCAGCAGAGAGCCGTATGACAGTGCCCATTTGCATGACTGAAAATATGCAACTTATTGATAATTGGCATGATGATTAATAATAGCAGAAATGAAACAGTGTACCTCACACACCCACACCCGTGCCCTCCTTTATACACCCCAACCCAAACTCCTGCACCCCCCCCACACCCAGCCCTGAGCCCCTCATACACCCCAGACTCTAGCACCTCCCTATCCTCAGCCCCCTGCCATAAGATTGACATAAGGCAGCCTGAGTGTACACATGAAGCTGCATTTGACCAGTTAGGATGTAAACGTCAAAGAAATGTGCGCAAAGATGCAGCAGCAGATGTCCCATGAAATAAAGAAAGAACAAAACAAGAGTGCTGGGAAATGTTCCCTCTAATTTTTTCCATCCATGTGAGGAATAAATTTTGTGTGCACACCAAAGCTGGATAGCCAACACAGTCTGCCCCAGGGATGGACCAGGCTCCTGAATTAAGAAGGTAGCATAAGGGATCCCCTGAAGGTGACAGAGGTGGACCCTGGAGCAGCTGAGGGGATAGAAACACATGCTGCTGGCTGTGGGCGCTCTGCTAATCAGCTGAGCAACATTTGAATTTCTCCTGGGTGGCCGCCAAGTGCTCAGCTTGCAGGGACCCCTGCCCTGGCTGTGCTTGAAGGCCCTCCAGTTACCTGGGCTGTCTCCTCTCCAGGCACAAATGAATGTGTGGGTTTTAAAGCTCACGCATCACAGTGTCTGTGGGCTCCTGTTGTTCATTTCAGCTCGGTAGCCCTTTGACAAAGATAAGATCAGAGCTTCATTTTCCGTGGCAGGAGTCAGTCACTGCTGATGTAGATGTTACATACTAGTGCCTGATCAGGCAGAAACCTGTGTTGTGTCATAGACTCCACGCTGTACCTGGAAGGTGAAAGTGCACCTGTGTATTGAAGGAGAAGATCCCTTGGTTCATTGTTACATTGTCAGATTTACTCATGTGGCAACGCTGCCACAGAAACAGCCAAGCGCTGAGTAGGAAGGACAGCAGTTGTGCATACGGCACTAGAGAGGTCTAGGTTTAATCCCTGATTCCGCCAGGCTTCCTGTGGGACCTTGCACAAGTGATAAAGTCTACCAAGGTCCTCAGATCCCTTCTGTAAAATGGGAGAGCAGATCTGTACCTGCTGGGGTCTGCACAGATCAAAGTCATTAGTGATGGTGACACATTCTGATACTACGGCAATGAGGGCCACGGAAGTACCCCGGGACAGAATTTTATATAATCCCTACACTGTGGGGTTTTCTACATTTTTTTTTTTCATCTCTTGTTCCAAAACCGTCAACTCTTTCCCCCTCCCACACAAATATTTTCCAGAACCCTCTGCATGGTTTCAGCAAATACCTCAATTTCTTTCTTTTCAAAATCTGTGCTCTTTGTGACCCAAATCAGGATTTAAAGCAGCAAGTGTAGATGAGTTAATTTTGCAACTAGGAAAATCCTTTCTAAATGTATCATTCCTGTGTTCTCGCAGGAAAATGTTGTGAAATGAGTATTTCCTCATGCTGTTGAAGAAAGAGTAATTGTCAGCGTTTTACATCCAGGAGAGCTTTTTTCTAATCAGAAGAGCCAGAAGCACAATTTAAAAAAAAATAGTTCAGACTTGGCCCAAAAAAAAAAAAAAGTCATGACCTCAAGGAGGCCAGGCTCGCAAGATTGAGAACAATTGCCCTATAGCCACGGTCTAAGCACTTGCTACTCCCATACTGTGGGAGGATGGGAAAATAAAACAATTAGCTGTGGACTTGGGAAACTTTTGATAAATCACAACTTCAGTCTGAGCCACTGTGGGTGAGAGTCCAGCAGCTGTTTTGCTGCATCTTTTAATTTCTTCCCAGTCCAGTGGCTAACTTTAGGCTATTCCAGTTGAGTCTTAGGGTGTTGATAAAACATTACACCAAGAGGAATTGTGTCCTGGAGATGATAATGGAGGAGAATACTTTAATGGTGTAATGACTTGTGGCTAACCTGTCCCCTGGTCATGGTGCGTGGTTCCTCAAGTCTAGACTTTGCTACAGGGAGCTGGTGCATGTCACTTCTTGCAGAATGGGGTTTGGGCATGACATCAGTTCTGTTGAAGAACCTGCTTCTGTTCGAAGCTGCTGACTGTTCCCTGTGGCACCTTTAAGGCGCCTGAGCTGTGGCAGCATGCTGGACGAGTCCACGGGGAGGTAGCACCAGTTTCTTGCTGAAGGGATGGCTTGGCGTTGCCCACAGGTTTGGCTTTCCTGCTGCATTTGGAAGGCTGATATCCAGCCGGCAGAGCAGATAACTGTAAAACCCATCACAGTGCTTAAGGCAATGGTCTTATTCCTCGGAGTATGTACTGGCACAGGTTCAGATTAAAAGCACCCAATTTGGGAAATGGATGTATTAAGAACTTCTACATGGCTGCGTCTAGACTGGCCCCCTTTGCCAGAAAAGGCATGCAAAGGAGCCAAGTCGGAA
>JANRFK010001605.1:2766749-2788168 GCA_030068395.1 Apalone spinifera | reverse complement strand
GGATGCCTCAGCCCCCCTTGAGATGGGGGAGCCTGGGTCCCTAAATCCCAGCCCATTGCCTAGGCTGTTTCCTACATGATCCCAGCCAGAAATCTAACTAACTCCCGTCCAGCCCTGCCCCCAGCCAGGGCTCCACTCCCCTTCTTCCCATTGTTCCGCTCCCTGGGAGATACTAGTCAGACAGGTTCAAAGCCCCCTTGCATAATGACTCATCCCCTGCCCTGCTGGGCCGTGCTGCAGACAGCAGCCAGTGGGGGTCACTCACAGCCCACTGCCCAGCATGGCAACCAGCAAGGTACCCACACTACATCACAGCATGTCCCCTAGCTGGGGGACAGACACAAACAGACAAACTCTCTGAAATCTATAATAGAGAGCTGTTCCTTTCTCCACCTTTGCCCCCTACTGGCCCAATGGGGTTATAGCTGTCCTGGTCCCTATCTCTGGCCACTTGCTACCCCCTTGTGGTCATTCTACAGTATAACTCCCTCCTGCTAGATCCTTCCCTTTCCATTCTATGAGAAACAATCGAGTTCCACACACATCCTATTGTCATGGCACAACCAAACCCTGACCTTGCTTTAAGTTAGGATAAGAGGAAAGCTGCCTACCAAATTTGGTGGTCCTAGCGCTTACTGCTTAGGAGTTCTTGAACAAACAGATTTACAGATGGATGGACAGACAGATGTACATTTCTCAATATTTAGTAAGATTCCACCTTCAGAGCATTCCTAAGCGAATGGGAGCTAGCTGAAGAAGTGGTTTTATCCCCTTTTATAGATGTGAACTGTTGCACAGAAAGGTGACATGAACTGCTCGCAAGTGTGTGTCAGCATCCCACACTTCACCTTGACGCTGAACAATGTGCCTTGGTAGATAAGCCACAGGCATCAGGCATCACTTCTCAGCAAACAGAGGAAAGCCCTGCTTCTGGTCCCTTGAATGCACAGCCAGCTCTCCTCCTCCCTAAGAATTTACTCTAAACAAGAGACAGTCAAAGGATCATAGGGCAGATTTGTTGTGCCTAACCGGGAGTGGGGAACCTCAGGCTGGGGGCCGGATGTGGCCCTGGACTTGCCTGGATGTGGCCCTTAGGGCTCCCCCGTCCCCCAGCATTGGGGAGACTGCGCCTCCTGTGGGGCTGGAGCACACAAAATCTACTAGCTTGGGCCCCCCAGGCTCTGGTGTGTGAGGGGAATGTGGAGAGGCTCTTTCTCCTTCTCAGTCAGGGGCCACATAAGTGAGGATGGTTTTTTGGGGGGGAGGATTGGCTTTTCATTTGTGTGCATCCCCCAACTGATTTTTCTGTGGATCAGTGGCCCCTGACCCAAAAAAGTTTCCCCACCCCTGGTCTAAACCATCCGAGATGGCTGTCCAGCTTCCTTTTATTTATTGTGATGTTAGCAGTTTTCAACTCCCACTTTTTCGTGCATTGCCAGTGAACAAACATTGATTTGTATTAATCCATTCACTTTCCATAAATAATTGATGGACAAACGCTGGGTTATTCACCAGCTGCTCCTTTCAACTACTTTGTGTGATTGGTGACGTATGTCAACTTAACACAAGAACTAGAGGTCACCAAATGAAATGAATAAGCAGCAGGTTTAAAACAAGCAAAAGGAAGTTTTTCTTCATGCCGCACACAACCTGTGGAACTCCTTGCCAGAGGATGTAGTGAAGACCAGAACGTTAACAGGGTTCAAAAAAGAACTAGATAAATTCATGGAGGTTAGGTCCATTTATGGCTGTTAGCCAGGATGGGTAGGAATGGGTAGGTCCCTGGCCTCTGTTTGTCAGAGGCTGAGAATAGATGACAGGGGAGGGATCATTTGATGATTCCCTATTCCGTTCTCTCTCTTTCAGGCATCTGGCATTGGCCACTGTCGGCAGACAGGATACTGGGCTAGATGGATCTTTGGTCTGACTTAGTATGGCCATTCTTAAGTAAGTCACATGGTATCATTTCTACTTCCTGATTGCTTGACTGAAACATGTTTTGAACATGAGAGCGCAAATATTAGTCCTTCCACCTGAGTAGAGCTCCTCATGCGAAGAGAAACCAGTTTACGCTCGTTTGGGCCAATGGAAACCTTTCACGTGAATGATCACACCGAGCCAAGTCCAGGAGTGGGATCAAATCAACTATGCAGGAGTCAGACAAATGTTAGCCAGTGCTTTTTTACAGTACTTAACCGGCTCCATGCAGATCTTTTCTCTGGCTGGCTTTCTTGTGTGTGCTTGCTCAATATTGGCCCACTGCCCATGCCCTTGGAGCCTCTAGGAGTATGGTTTAGGGCATGCCCAGAAAGGAGCAAGCGATCCAGCTGCAGTGATTGTCTGCCCTCCGAGCCCATTTTCCAGATATTGTGAGTGCAAAGCAATTGACCTGGTTGAAAACGAGTCCTGTGAGCGCAGGGTTCTTGGCCCAGTGCCAGGGAAAGGTTCTCCCCTGGTTACCTACAGACCCGCAGTGATACCATTTTTGTTTTCCAAGGCTGTTTACATGTTGGCATCCAGTTGGCACTAACAGAGTTACAGAGCATCTCTGGAGCCCCATGCCATCCCTTCTGGGGAATGGGAGAGTGAGATATTTGGTATGCACGGTAATGGATTGCCTCATGGACCTGGGCTAGCAGAGACGAGTTGGTCAAAACCTACCTGGGCAAACACAGCAAGAGCAGTACACTTTAATTCAGGTCCTAGCACTTGGTTTGTAAGGCCAGGTGTGCAGTAGATCCGGAAGGTCAGGTTAAGGCACACAACTCCAGCTAGGTAAAATACTTTACCTTAAACCGAGCTTGGTGCCGTCTTCACAGAGGGAGGCCAATGGAAGCAAATGCTCCTATCAGCTTCCCTTACTTCTTGAATCTGTGAGGAGTGCCAGCACTGATGAGAGCCACTCTGTGTGCAATTGAGTGGGTCTTAACTAGACCCGCTAAATCAAATGCAAGAAGATCGATTTCCAGTGTGGCAAGTGCAGACGTGACCTAAGAGCTGCATGAACATTCATATGTAGACCTGAGGACTAGATTTTTAACCTCCGCCCCCAACTCAGTAACCTCAGTGAATTCAATTTAACTAATTGGTTATCCCCAGAATCTGGGAGGCTCAGATGTCTGATGTGTTTTACCTGGCTACATTAGTAGGTCCAAAATGGCAGTTGCAGTTATGTCACTATAACCCCACGGTGTAGCTAGTCTACAGCAATGGAAGGCATTTTCCCCATTGCCGTAGGAACTCCGTCTCCCTGAGCGATGGTTGCTAGGTTGATGGGAACGTTCTTCTATCGAACTAGTGGTGCCTGCGCTGGGCGTAGCTACCACGCTGAGGGGGAGAGGTTTTTCATCCCCCTTAGTGCCATAACAATGTCAACCTATTTTTCAAAAATAGAACAGGTCTTAGTTTCTTCTGCGGCTAGGCGCATATGTTTGGGGGCTGTGTGCTTCCCCACTTTGCAGTGCAGAGGCCACTTGCTTCTACTGGCTGACTCTTGGCTGTCAGCCATGGATAATGACCTAGAGTGCTCCCTACTGGGGGAGCCTGCTTTGGCTGAGACATGAAGAAGCGTGTGGAACCCAGTTGCTCTGGGAAAGGGGCTGAGCTATGCAGCTGGCCCTGTGTGAGGAAGGAGAGAGCATTCTAAATGGCTGAGGTTTCGTGGCCTTCCCTACCTCACGTCTGAGCATGTTGCCCCGGCCTTCCACGCAACAGGCTAACACGAATCACCGCGGTCAGTTAATAATGAGCACCGCTGGCCACTTAATGTGGCAGGTTATTAGCTGCTCACAGTTAGAGAGGCTGGGACAGGGTAAATTTATTTTTTTTAAAGAAGGTAAGAGTCCTAGAATCATAACACGCTAGAACTGGAAGGGACCTCGAGAGTCATCGAGTCCAGTCCCCTGCCCTCACGGCAGGATCAAGCACCAACTAGATCATCCCTGATGGATGTCTGTTCAACCTGCTCTTAAATATCTCCACGGATGGAATACTTTCTGGCCTACAAATGCTTGATTAATTCCATGAATAAATTTAGGATCTCCATCAGGAAATAAAAAATTGAACTTTCTTGTCCATAACTGCTGCTTCTAGTGTTCCACGGAGAGGGAAACCGGTTTTTGGATAAATGATTTTTCTCTCTCCGAGCATGTTTCATCCAAAGCTCTCCAAGTGCTTTACAGAGTGTAGTTGAATAAGTGCTCACAGCTCCTATGTGAGAGAGGTAAATATTTCCAACCCTATGTTAGAGGTGTTGAAATGGAGGTGCTGCGCTGTCATTATGGGATGTGCCAAGGGACAAACGGATCAGTAGCAAAGCTTAAAACCTCTTCCAGGAGTGCTACTGTGCTAACCACCACATGCTCCATCAGAGACCTGAACTTTGAACCCCTGGTTCTGAGTCGCACCCCAGGGACCTTCTGAAGATCAGACAAGTTGGATGTGCTGTTGGGGCCATGCCCATTCCCTGTGTGACTCCCTGAGATCAGCATTAAGTGTGCCAGAGGTGACCTAACATTATATTCATTTTCATGTACTTTTCCACTTCCTCCTTTTCACCGCCAAAGAGGTGAAGCCACAAGAACCAAAATCACAGGAGATAGCTGGCATGATGTTTGGGACCCATGGGGAGCCATTAGCAAAGGAAAATCAAGTATTTGTAAACTCCAAGGGCCCTTGGCAATATAAGAATTCTGAGAGCTGAACCCTCCAGATCTTAATAAGATTTGAAAGAGGACTATTTCAATGGATAAGAATGTACACCGTTACTTCGCTTAGGACTCCAATATATAGGTAAGTAAACCCAGCCATTTGGGGGCATGAGTCAGCCTCTTATTGCCTGAGGTTAAGAAGAATCTTCCACCAGTCAGATTACTCCATAATTGTCCACTATGGGCCAAACCCTCCGACGGAATTACCATGTTAAGAGCTGAGCTCCTCTGAACATGTAGCCCCACAAGGCCATCTGCATCCTCTTCTGGTATCTTCCCCGGCAACATCTGGTCCTGGCCACCACCAAAGAGAGGATAGCAGCCAAGCTAGCCCACGGTTCGATTCCTTTTTTCATGTGGGAGAATGACCCTGATGTGCAAGTGACTGTCAACAGTCAGGAATCTAACTTGCTACTTTTAAGAGCACCCCCCAGGACAGCTGCCTGAGATCACCTGCAAGACGCCCTCCTGGCGGGCGCCTTTGTGGGGATCGTCAATAAGAGGCAGAGCGTTAGACAACCGCAAGAGTGAGGAGTGTAACCAGACAGCTGCTTTGTATCCAGGAGAGATGTTTGGCACGGTGGGGTTGTGAATCTCATTTGGATGTGAATACAGCAAATCTGCCATGCGAGCCCCGGCAACATCTGGTCCTGGCCACCACCAAAGAGAGGATAGCAGCCAAGCTAGCCCACGGTTTGATTCCTTTCTTCATGTGGGAGAATGACCCTGATGTGCAAGTGACTGTCAACAGTCAGGAATCTAACTTGCTACTTTTAAGAGCACCCCCCAGGACAGCTGCCTGAGATCACCTGCAAGACGCCCTCCTGGCGGGCGCCTTTGTGGGGATCGTCAATAAGAGGCAGAGCGTTAAACAACCGCAAGAGTGAGGAGTGTAACCAGACAGCTGCTTTGTATCCAGGAGAGATGTTTGGCACGGTGGGGTTGTGAATACAGCAAATCTGCCATGCGAGCCCCTTTGCCAAAGGGATGGTACAGAAGACGGAGGGCCTGGTTTCTTTGCCAAACACACGCATTTCTTTGGCATGAAAAATCCAAGCAAAGTGGTTTACCTCCTTAGAGCCAGGAATTGCTGAAAGTTTACAGACAGCCTTGCCCATGTTGTTCTGCAATACCAACATACGCAGCACAGAGTGTACGCCCATTAACCTGAGGCATGAAGTATAGAATCGCTAGCAGACTTACCAGCTGTTGCCTGGACCCTTCAGGGCTGGGGGCCAGCAGTGTAGGGGGTGCAGGAGTCAGAGCAGGGCCTTGAGAAGGGGGAGGCAGCAGTGGGGGCAGGAAAGTGAGGGCTAGGGAAGTGAGGAGGGGACCATCTGACACAGGCCTTTTCTCTCTATCCAGCCCCACTCTGGCCACCAGGGCCTTTTTCCTCCCCCCTGCCCTCCCAAACACCAGGGCCTTTTCTCATCCCCCTCCCCCCCCCCCCAGCCCTGCGGCTAAGGGCCAGGAGGAGGAAAGGGTTTGGGACAAGGTGGCCCCTTACCCAGTGTGCTGGCAGGCAAGAGCGTGGAGCCCGAGCCCTGTTGGCCACTCCCTTGGTGGTGCTGTTGCCTCCAATGGTCAATCTGCAGTACAGTTCTCCCTGCAAGCTTGCTGCCCCCAGTGGCCACTCTCAGTATCACATCCCTCTGAACAGCCCCTCCCTTACCATGTTATGGAAAACAGTCCCATTCCCAGGGCTTCCAGCTGTCCTGGCACAATCAACCCCCGATCTTGCTTGAAGTTAGGAGAAGAGGAAGGTGGCCCCAGCTCTTGCCATTTACACAACGGCATTCTTACACTAACGGACTCATAGACATACATCTCTAAAATACGTTGATAGCAATTCCTCCAGCTCCCCTGGGGACCATAGGGATGAGCTCCCACAAGGCCTTTGCCATGGCCACGCCCCTGCTAACTGGCACACGAATGCCCTCGTTCTCCTTAGTCCAGGGGCTCTCAATGGAGGGGAAGGAGGGCCACAAACAAGCACAAGTGGACTTGGGTTGGCTCACTGTGTAGTGGAGCTTTTCCCAGACAGGCTTGGTGCCTGTGCCCTACACAGCTAGCAACCTTGTATCTGTATTATCATAGAATCATAGAATACTAGGACTGGAAGGGACCTCGAGAGGTCATCGAGTCCAGTCCCCAAAGGTGGACAAAAGGCTGTGGTTGAGATCAGGCCCTGTCATGCCAGGTGCTGCATGTCCCTGCCTTACAAAATCCACCCTCTCCCTAGACAAGCTCAGAAAAGGGTAAGAGAGGCCCAGCTAGGGAAAGGGACTTGCCCAGTGTTGCAGCAATGGAACCGAGGTGTCCTTATGCTATCCCAGAGCTCGGTCCAGTAGGCCACACTGCATCTCAGCTAACTGTCCGTCCTCAGTTGGCGCGTGGCAGGGTGGTGGTGCCCAGCACTTGTGTGGTGTGGGCAGCAACGATGAACCATCGCTCTGCTGACTTCTGCGCTCTCAGGGCGGGCCGTGTATTAGGCTGCTTGCCCAATGTGCTGGAGCTGGGGCCAACAGGACCACAATCAGGCAGCGTCCTGGCCCCCATCTGGTCACAGGAAGGGCTGTAGCATGATCCAAAGGCATTTGTCTAAGAATACCTGTACTTCCCCCGCCAACAGGCCCTGTGTGGTTATCGGAAGGACACCAGGCTGAAGATGCTGGCCCACCCTTGCAATGCGGCTGGAACACGATTGTTCTGGGAGCCAGTTAATTTGCCAAGTGGTGTGTGATTGCTTTAGCCGACAGAACATTACCAGCCAATTATATTAGACACATGGCGAGAAAATACCTTCTCTGCGAGATGAGTCTTGTCCTCCAACTGTTGCGAGGCCTGCTCTAGACTCTTTCAGAAAGTGTTTACAGTGTGGCAGCTGTCCTCTCTGCATCCCCCCTGCTCGCTTAATGCATGCGGGGTTGGAATTGAACTCCTCCTGGGAGTTGCGTGTGAAGCCGGATTACCTGGCCGTTTGCCCACCCTGAGAAAGGAGACTGCGGATTCACGGTTCCAATGGGGAGCTTGTCATCCATCTCCCTCCTGTCTCTGCAGCCAGCGTCGCAGCTGGAGAGCAAAGTGCTGCCTTGGCAAGGGGAGCCATATGCCAGCAGATGGCTTCTCCGGGCGCTTTTCTGGGACCCCAGGGGATAGTTAGGAGGGGCACTGTCCAGACACAGCGGCTGCCTTGTATACAAGGAAAGAGTTTTTACAAATCAAACCGACATTTCACTGGAGCTGAGACTTACCCTGGTTTTCTCTTTGTGAATAGTGCGTAAACAGCTCCCGCGGTGGACTCTTGGGTTGGCAGACAGTGTAGGCTGGTGAGTGGGCCATGAGTGGCCTCCATCTCGGTGGCCCACAAGATGGTCATAATTAAGACAGTCTCCCGGCATAGGGTAGTTGCGCTCACTGCACTTGTGGGCGGTGCTGATGGAACCATCGCAGCGCTGTGATTGGCTGCCGAGGGAGCGTGTGGCTCTCGCAGTCAGCGTTGTGAGCAATCGGCACGCACCTCGCTTCCCGTGCGTGTCACTGCAGGAACAAGGGCAGGAAAAAACCTGGGCATACAGAAACCAGTGCATTGTGGCAACTCTGTACGTGAGCAACGGTAAACAAAATGTCTGCCAGGCCACAGATAGAATCCCGATGGGCCTCATGTGGCCCGCAGGCCATAGGTTGCCCGCCACTGGCCCAGATGGTCACAGCAATCCGTTCTTGCCCTGAGGGATAGCCTGCCTTTTGGCTCCTATTTCTCCCCTTGGAGAGCACTCACCCTGGTTTGTTGGCCTTTGGGCATGCGATGTAAATTGCTGTATGTAACCTCTCTGCATGACAAAGGCTGAGGGAAGAGGGGCGTTTTGTCCTTTTGGAGTTAGTGATAGACAAGCTGGTGGTTTTGGTCCACTCTGCCATTGACCTGTTTTGCGACCGGGCCCCTTTGTGCCTCAGTTTCTCTTCCCACCCTTCTGTCTTTTTTTGGAATGTAGACTCCTTGGGGCAGAGGGCTGTTTCCTGCTATGTACTTGTTTTGCAGTGCTCACTACAAGGGGGCCATGGTCTCAATTCAAGTTGATGACTGCCAGCACAGCACCTAAGAGCCTAGAGCCATCGAGATGTCATTTTTGTGTGTTTTTAATTATGCATTTAAATAAACTCTGTGGACAAAATCTCCACCTATGGGCTGCTCTAACCTTCCACTCTGCTGTCTCGAACTGTCTGCTTTTCGTTATAGAATCCTTCATTGAGAGGTCAAAGCCATATAGTGACCATTGTAATTTAGTCTACTCTCCGGCATGTCCCAGGCAAAGAATCTCACCTATCCACCCCAGAACTTCTGGCTGAGTTAGATGGACCTTTGTGAAAAATACCCATTGTTGATGTCAGAAAATTCAGCTCTATTTTGGGTCTGAATTTGTCTAGCTTCAGTTTCCAGCCTTTGGATTGTGCTCTGGCTGTGTCTGCTGCATGAACCTGCTACAAGATCTTTCGCAGTGCAGATACTTACGACCTGTGATCCATTTGCCTCTTAGCTGTCTCTTGGATTAGTACATAAACTGAGCTTTGCAGTTGTCTGGGCCTTGAACTGTTCTTGGAGGCCTCTGCTACCTGTTAGTGCCTAGCTGACTACCTGACGTGACGTAGGTGGGACACAGAACTCTTTGGTCCTGACCAATGTTCCATCAAACCATGTGCGAACCCTGCCACATCTGTCATGTGCTTAGCACTGGACGTATCTAACTCCCCCTTTGAACACTTGGGGCAATCAGTGCGGAGGCTGGTGCCAACACGGAGGCCCTGCGGGCAGCATGGGAAGGGAGTGGGGACAAGGGGAACACTAGCCAAGCAAGGGAGGGATATAGGGCATGGCTTGGGGGGTCCCTGGCCCATTCCTGCATGCAGCCCATCCTGTGCCCAATGGAAGAGCATCAGTTCTGCTTCTGAAATGTTCCATTGATACATAAAAGGCACCTGGGATTCAGCCAGGCACCTCCAGTCTCCCTCACATCTTACCTCCTGTCGCCCCCGCACCCTGGGGATCTCAAAGCCCAGAGTCCTAAGGCGGTGGTGGCTTTCTCCAGTGCGTCAGAGGCAGAAATGGGACTAAGGCCCCGGTTTTCCTGGCTTCCAGCCCCCTGCTCAAATGTCGGTAACTGTCGGGCCTCTACAAGGAAGCGTTCCCGTCTCCCCGTGCAGAAGAGGTGATCTGACCATAAAAGACCCTCTAGGATTTGTCCTGCCGCTGCATCACAACCAGGAGACACACAGGTCGGCATCGCTCAGCTGGCATGAGCTGCGCACGTTGCTGTGTCTCCCACCAGGCAGTTTAGATGAGGAGTGAAAGTTGTTACGGGGTTTGTTGATTTGGTTTATCAGCCCAGCTCAGGCTGGAAGCAGCCAGGATGGCCATAAAACAGGCAGTAGCAGCATGAGGGTCTCTCGTTGCTTGGGTGCAGCCCAAAAATAGGGATAGCAGTCATGCACCCCATCTGCCGCAATAAGCAGCAATACTGTTACTTTAAGGTGGGGTGGGGAACGTTTTTCGGGTCGGGGGAGGCTACTCTCCCACCGAAGGATCAGTCAGGGGCTGCACGCAAGTGAAAAGCAAAAACAACCCTACCAACCAAACCAAAACCAAACCTTACTGACAGGAGAAAGACACTTGCTACGTTCCCCTCACACGCCAGAGCTTTGGGGAGCCCAACCTAGTAGATTGCCCTACCGCAGGACTGGAGGCACACCAGTGTGGGCTCCCCGGTGCTGGGGAGAGGACCCTGACCCGCGGGGGCCATTTCCAGGCAAGCAGGGGGCTACATCCGGCCCCGAGGTTCCCCACTCCTGCTTTAAGGAGAGGGGGGAGATGCAGCTGCCGTGCAGGTCAGGAGGAGAGAGGAGCTGCTGCTTGTGAGCGCGGGAGCAATGTGAGCCCCTTTCTGCTCAGGATATTTATCTGGCTTGGGTACCAGAGCATCCGAGCACTCACCATCTCCAGGGTGTTCGTCCTCGGCGCATCCCTGTGAGAACATCCGAACGGCCATACTGGGTCAGACCAACAGTCCATCTAGCCCAGTGTCCTGTCTGCCCACAGTGGCCAATGCCGGGTGCCCCAGAGGGAATGAACAGAACAGGGAGTCAAGTGATCTCTCCCCTGTCACCCATTCCCAGCTTCTGATGGAGGCTAGGGACATCATTCCTGCCCATCCTGGCTAATAGCCACTGATTGACCTAACCTCCGTGAATGTATCTAGCTCTTTTTGAACCCTGTTAAATTTCTGGTTTTTACAACATCCCCTGGCAAGGAGTTCCACAGGTTGACTGTGCGCTGCATAAAGAAAAACTTCCTTTTGTTTGTTTTAAACCTACTACAGTAAAACTCCAATAGTCCGGCATCCAATAGTCCGCCACTCCTGATAGTCGGCATCAAAATGGCAAGAGCCTAGTGAGTGAGCTTCGGCAAAAAATGAGTCACAAGGTAACAGCGGCAGCAGCTGAACTGAGCAAAAAGAGTAAAAAAGGCTTAAAAAAACTAAAACATGACAGTATATACTGCATACATTATGTACAATAAAAAGGGTTAAGAACACTTTATATACAGTATATAATGTATACAGTATATATATAACCTGCTTACAGTACCTCCTGATAGTCCGGCATATCTGATAATCCGGCACCACCTAAGTCCCATAGGTTCCGGATTATCAGAAGTCTACTGTACCTATTCATTTCATTTGGTGACCCCTAGTTCTGATGTTATGGGAACAAGTATATAATGTGAAGCTGGGCTGTCATCTCCATCTTCTGTGGGGGAACATGGTAGTTTCCCTGGCTTGCCGCAAGTCACAGAGGTCTTTTGATTCCCAAGATAGCCCCATAATCTCTGGTCCCTGTTTCATCTCCTCAAAGTTCTATCCAGCACAAGGGCTGTATGGAGAGACTGTTCAGAAAGTCCCATGGCTTCATCTTGTTTTCTTATTGAGACACACTGTGTGTGTGTCTGTCTGAAAAACAAGCAAAACTGTCTGGAAAAGAAGCATTTTTTATGTTTCGAAAGGTGGTTACTAACTGGATCTTTGTAAGTAGCTGGCTGTATCTTTTTAAAGCTATTAGCACAGCATTCTGTCGCTCATTAATTTCTTGCTAGAGGTCTTCTGGTCAGAGCTGTGTGCAATCGTATAAATTAGCACCACTGATGCTGGATTTTAAATAGCCAACCAGACGTACCTGGCAGTACCCATTGACATTGAAAGTGATCTTCTCGTTGTGCCACAACAGAAATGATTTCAACAGGCAATTTGTGTATCACGTAGGAAGCTTTTTGAACAAGTGCCTAAGAACTTCCGAATAAGAAATCACACCTGCAGCGAGGAGAGCAGTCACCACCCCTCCGACTTCAGGGCCTAAGCTGATGAGCAGCTGGAATTGAGGTGGAATTCCTTCCCCCACATGCTGCACAGTACGTGCATTCTAGAGGTTTTATATTGTTCTCCAGAGCATTGGACATTGACCGCTGTGGGATGCAGATTCCTGGGTAGCTGGGCCATTGGTCAGCTCTGGGACAAGGGAAAGTGAGATCCCAGCCTAGCCAGCCAACTAGTGACACCAGGTCTGGGATTTTGAAGCTAGCGAGTGGTACAAGTAGGGGAGGCTGCAGGCTAGATGGGCCGTTGGGCTGTTCTGATGTGGCAATTGCTGGGCGTTTCAGAGCAGTGCTAGATGTAGAAAGTGGATACAAAGGAACATTCTCGCATTTGTAGTAGGGATGGGGAAGGGTAACCAGTTAATGGGCTAACCAGTAAGCCTCACCCTAAGTGGGTAATGCTTACTGGTCCCGGTTAACCATAGAGGCTGGGGAGCAGCTCCCCGCCCACCCTGAACAGGGGGCTGCTCCAGCCCTGCGGGGCCTACTGCAGGCAGGGGCAGTTGCAGCTGGCCGGAGCAACCCCTGACTGTGGTGGGCCTGGCCTGGCTCCCCTCGCCACAGGTGACATGCTGGCTCCCCAGCGAAAGAAGCCTCTTGCCCGGGAGCAGAGCTGGCAGGCACATCCCATTGTCCTGGCATGACCAAACCCTGTCCTTGCTTTATGATAAGAGGAAGCTGAGTCGGCCCGAAGCTGCAGTGAGTCTGCATCTTGCTGTCATAACTAAAGAGGCTGTGACCTGCAGAGGCTCCAAACCCAGCATGCTTTGATTTGATGGCCAGGCCACATGGCGGCACAGAGCTGGGCTCTGTACTCCCTGAGGGCTCTCACCTCCATACAGATAGGGGCTGGTACTCCCGAAGGGTTTCTAAAGCATCCACTGCCAAGGCCTCACCGTGCCCCATCGCTGGGCATGGAGAGAGCATCCCTGGTCTGCAGAACAACTTGGAGTTCAGCCCCGTGATGTCTGTGCAGACATAGCATTTGGGGCAGCATGCGACCTCTCCCGCTCCACCATAGTCCTCCTTTGAAGGCGGGTGCTGACGTTTTTGGATTCCCAGACTCATGACTGCTGCTGCTCTACGAATGGTCACCAGGAAATCACGGCTGCAAGTCTGATGAACCTGTCAGTCTCACCCGCAACCTGACCCTGGAGGTGCCCTGGGCCTGTGTATATAGTTTTCACGGACACGTTTAATTCCTGCCCGCTGCTGTCAGCTGAATAACACCTCTCCATACGACACCCCAGCAAAGCGCGCACACCCTCCGACCATCAAGATCTGGTCTATAGCCTTGAGTTAAGACCGTGCATTAACACCAGTGCTTCCTCATCTCATTTCCACTCTGAGCAATTACATCCTGCCTACCTGAAATTCTCGCTCCTTTACTGTGTGGGGCTCATGTACACTGCTAAACCATTGCTGAGCTCTTCTCCAGCACTGGCTGCAGTCATTTCTCTCCAGGCATTAGTTGGTAGTTGGTTAGTTGGACTCAGGAATGCATTAAATGGAGTGCTGTGAGCAAGACACGAGAAGTAATTCTTCCGCTCTACTCTGCGCTGATTAGGCCTAAGTTGGAGTATTGTGTCCAGTTCTGGGCAACACATTTCAGGAAAGATGTGGAGAAATTAGAGAGGGTCCAGAAAAGAGCACAAAATTATAAAAAGTCTAGAAAACATGGCCTATGAGGGAGGACTGAAGAATTGGGTTTGTTTAGGTTAGTCAAGAGAAGACTAAGAGGGGACATGATAGCAGATTTCAAGTACCTAAAAGGTATTACAAGGAGGAGGGAGAAAAATTGTTCTCCTTGACCTTTGATGATAGGACAAGATGCAATGGGCTTAAACTGCAGCAAGGGAAGTTTAGGTTGGACATTAGGAAAAACTTCCTACCTGTCAGGATAGCTAAAAAGCTTTAGAGTGGTAGCTGAGTTAATCTGTAACAGGAAAAACTTAAAAAACAACAGATAGACTAGCAGCACTTTAAAGACTAACAGAACATGTAAATGGTATCATGAGCTTTTGTGAGACTGGAATAAATTGCCTCAGGAGGCTGTGGAATCTCCATTGCTGGAGATATTTCAGAGCAGGTTGGACAGACGCCTGTCAGGGATGCTCTAGATGGTGCTTGGCCCTGCCATGCGGGCAGGGGACTGGACTTGTTGACCTCTCGAGATCCCTTCCAGTTCTAGGATTCTATGACAATGCTTTGGATGAAAGGGGCGGTATGACTGAAAGGCTGTTCTTCTAAATACAATACGTAGGGGTCACAGTTACCCAGGAAAAGCTGAAATATTTATTGGCCAGTCCCATACAACTTAAAGTACCTGTGCCACGGAGCAAATCCATCGCTGTTGTAAGAGTCTGAATCAGCACGGCAGGAGGGATATGGTCTCGCTCCGTGTTCTGTCCGGAGGGCATGTTCTTTTTTCATCGCTCTTCTGTTTTTTCTTTCAGAATAAAGTCTTGAATGTGGATGGAGTGAAGGTCAAGCTGCAGGTAAGACCCTGCCCCGCGTTCATCTGCTCTGTATGACCCCGACCTCATCTGTGGCAGCTTGTTTGCAGCGGGGCTCAGCTGGGCTGGCTAGACGCCTAGAAATACCTATGGTTGAGTGAGCGCAGTGAAACCTCTCTGCACTTTCAAAGAAAACAAAAGAAAGGAAGAAGAAAGAACCAACACAGTGGTTGGGATTGCATTTTATTTTGAAGGGTTGGTTGTTTAACATCTTTAGTGATGTGACCTGGCTGTGGGAACAGAGAGCAGAAGATGCAAAACTTAGGGATGGGAGTCTATGGGTTGTCAATGTTTGGAGACTAGAGCTAACATTCAGAGGAATCTTTATGAATCTGAGAATGTGGCTGTCGACAACACAGTGAAATTTAACCAAGAGCAACATAAGGGGCTGCCCTTAGAGAAGGAAACCCGCGTACAGACTGGAGGGTAACTGGCTGGAGAGCAGCATTGCTGAGAAGTTGTGGGTTACAATCCCAGTGTGAGGAAACCATGCCTGGTGGTTGCAAAAAACAAAAAAAACTTAAATGCAAGTCACAGCTGGGGATGGTGCCCCCTGCTTGGGGATGCTTAGGCCTCAGCTGGCGTCTGTGTCCAGTTTTGGTGACCGACGTCTAGAAAGGATGCAGAGCAACGGGAAGGGCTGCGGAGGCGAGTGACAAAGATGATCAAAGGGGTGGAACGCAGCTGGGCGAGCGAAGGCTGAAGAAATAGGGTGTGTTTAGTTTGGAAAAGAGGACATGAAGGGGGAATATGATAGCAGCCTTCAACGACTTGAAAAGCTGCCCTAAAAAAAGAGGGAGAAGAGTTGTTCTCTCTTGTCACAGAGGGCAGGACGAGAGGCAACAGGGTCCAATTCCAGCACAGCAAATTTAGATCAAGTCTCTGGAAGAACTCCCCAACTGTAAGACCAGGAGGCTGGAGAGTGTCTGTCTTGGATGGGTTAGACCAGGGTGGAGGAACCTTTTTTGGGTTGGGAGCCTCTGATCCACAGAAAAATCAGTCAGGGGCTGCACACAAATGAGAAGCCAACACCCCCCACCAAAAAACCCAACCTCACTGACGTGGCCCCTGACTGAGAAGCAGAAAGACACTCCCCTTGCACATCAGAGCCTAGGGTGGCCCAGGCTAGTATACTGTGTGCTCCAGTCCCACAGTAGGTGCAGGCTTTGTGGGGGCGGGGGAGGGAGGGAGGAGAGCCCTGAGCCTCAGGGGCCAGATCCAGGCAAGCCAGGGGCCACATCCGGCCCCCGGGCCTGAGGTTCTCCATCCCTGGTTTAGACCCAAGAAAATCTGCATCTTGGCAGGAGGTGAGACTAGATGACCCTTGAGGTCCCTTCTAACCTTATGGATAACAGGGCTGTAACGCTTTTATCCCCTGAGAGAGAGAGAGCGCTTTTCAGACCATCTCCTGGGAGGTAACCCATTGCTTCCGCATAACACTTGCTGTACTATAGACCACTGAAAAGGGCCTTATGACACACGAGTAGCCCTGACTGGAATGTAATACTCTGGTCTAATCCAGTTGGCGTGGTGTGGCACTGGTGGCCTGGGAGGTAATGAGCTGATGGTCCCTTCTGGCCTTCAGCCCTATGCCCGGTGGAGTGCCAACCACAGAAAGGGTTACCCATGCGAGAGAAGGGCACAGGCTGCATAGAATCCTATGTTTTAAGGTCCCAGGACCTGGGATCAGGTGACTTGACCTCCTGCAGAGTACAGGTCCATCTAGACACAATGGCTTTTCCGGAAAAACTTGCCAGCTGTCTACACTGGCCACTTGAATTTCCGCAAAAGCACCGACTTCCTACTGTAAGAAATCAGTGCTTCTTGCGGAAATACTATTCTGCTCCTGTTCAGGCAAAAGTCTCTTTTGCGCAAAGCTTTTGCGCAAAAGGGCCAGTGTAGACAGCTCAGATTTGTTTTCTGCAAAAAAGCCCCGATCGCAAAAATGGCGATTGGGGCTTTTTTGCGGAAAAGCGCGTCTAGATTGGCACGGACGCTTTTCCGCAAAAAGTGCTTTTGCGGAAAAGCGTCTGTGCCAATCTAGACGCTCTGTTCCGAAAATGCTTTTAACGGAAAACTTTTCCATTAAAAGCATTTCCGGAAAATCATGCCAATCTAGACGCAGCCAATGAGCAGTCCTGTGGCATCTTAGAGACTAGCAAATGTATTCGGTCGTGAGCTTTCGTGAGTACAGTCCACTTCCTCAGATGAGTTGGAGCGGAAGACAGATCCATCTACAGCTCAGAGATGCTGCTTATCAGTTCCTGAACCAGGAAAAAAAAGTGTGGCTGAGGAACCAGACGAGGGAAGGAATCTGTTAACCTCTGCTCCCCGCTAGCCAAGAATGTGGCACATCTGATAGAACACAGCCTCTGCCCTGGGTAGCGGGGGCTAGAAAGGTCCTGTTTTTCTCAGGGCCAGTTTCAGGCCCAAGATGCAAGGCCTGCCTGGGTTCACCCTTTGCCCCCTACTTCTCTGGCCTTGTGAGATCTTTTGCACTGACGGGGCGGGAAGTCACATTGTTTCAAACTGGAGCCTCCTTCGCCATGGAACAGAAGGTCTGAGGACTTGCGAAGCCTGCTAGGTTTCAGCCAGGCAGAGCTAATGCCCTTGGGCATTGCTTGGATATTAGAGTGGTGGGTGCTGTGGAAAAGCTTCAAGCAAATGTTTGAAAAGGAACACCCTGTTTCCCCCACCCCTATGGCCACCACGGCACGGCCCAGGAGGCCAGCAAACGATCACAAGCACAGCGGTGGAGAAAGACCTTGCAGACCGGAATTCAGATCCACTCAGGTTCGGGAGAGATGCAGGAAAGGTACCAGCAAGCAGCTTTTGACCATGTGCTGCAGGGTAATGAAATCAGCAAGCAGCAAATCTAACTCCAAACCCAGCGCCAGCCACATGCCAGCCGCTGTGACTCTGCATTCATTCCTCTCTGTGACCATTCGCCTGCTGCTTCATCTTGGTAGTAGTGTGAATTTTTTCCAGTGCTGCTGAGAGGCAGCCCTGGAATCTCTGCATGTTATGCAAGTACAGCAGAGCTAGCTGCAGTGCAAGCTTCCTGGGCCTTCCCTGCTAAGGGCCTGATTGCGAAGGGAGGGGAGGCTAGTCCCCGTGGTCCACTGGCTCCTTGACTTCCCTGCTGGGTGTTCTTGTACTGGGGATACTGATCCAAACCCAGCAGCTTTTTTCACCTTGGCTCCTTAATTACCACTGGGCGAGAATAAATTCTGACGGGAGACAGCCCCCATTCAAACCAGTGCCTTGGATCGTGTATGCCTTTGGAATTCACCTGGACTTCAGCCAGTTTAACTGCACCCCTGCAGACGAGGAAAGCCACTGCTGACACAGAGGGCGGCTACCCCTACTTGAACAAGAGCCCAAACCTTAAAACCCTAACAAAACAAAGCACTCCCATCATACCCACTTCTCCCCGCCCGCCCTGGGATCAGATGAGAGAACCACCAACATGAGACACATGTGGAGTCATGTGACTTAATACACTACAGGAAGGTGCTTAGATGTTCTGGTGCGAAGCTCAGTAAGAGACCCTATGTAGAAGAGAATAGAAACCAGGGGGCCACTGGTCTAAATCACGTCTGTCTTTGTGTCATGGCATATGCACACCCCGTCTCTTGGGGGGGGGAGGGGAGGACACGGTGGAAGCCACCTAGTCAGCCGTTGAACCATCAGCAGTGTCTCTCACGGTCTATGAACACTCCCAGGTAGTACAGCCTAATGGCTAGCCTCAGATGAGAGGTAGCCCTCTAATTAAGGGTAACCCGCCGCTCTAGCAGCCAAAGTCAATAGGGGATGGCCCTTAACTCAGGGCAGCACAGGTTGGTATCCAGTCAATAAGTTGGGGAGTTAGGGCCATTCACCCTGGTAGGGGGACCTGGGCCCACCCTACTTCACCAGGTCCCTGAGCGGCAGAGTGGTCTACCACTCCCTCGGCGGGGAATCCGGCCAAAACACGCTGAGTTTACCTGGGTGGGACAGGCTGCTCCCTCCCTGGGTCAGTTCCTACCAGAGCTGGTGGGACGGCATCCCATGAAGTGGTTGGGTCGTCTGGTTCCCCGGCAGCTGCTTCTCGCAGGGGTTGATCTGGGGCTCTGTCTGTCGCTGGCTGGGGAAGCCCTGGAGCTCCAGTTGAAGGTCCTGCTTCTTCAGTGGCCAGCCCAGACTGAGCTGCTCTGCTGCCTTTTATGCTGCCCTAGCATTTGGAGCATGCCCAATCTGGGCGAAGGGGCAGGACTTCTCCGCCCACAGGGTCTTAACCCCACCTGCATCAGTGCGGAGTATGCACACCCCGTCACAGTCTGCAAGGGTGGGGTATTATGATGGCTGAAATCCAGACTAATGCTTAGGGCAGATGAACCCTTCATGGTGAAGAACACCATTATCCGCTCCCCTGCCCATGCATCCTGGCCTGTGGAGATCTGAACAGTCGAAAAGAATCTGAACAGCTGTAGTCTAGGAATGTGACTGGTTAACCAGTTAACTCTAACTCTTGCTGGGGGGATGCTTGCTGGTTACAGTTAACTGGTGCATTACACCATGGGCAGGGGGCCTGCTCCCGTTCAAGCTGTTAACCGGGTTACACATAATGTTTAACCGATAACTCCTTAAAGGGGATTTAATATCCCTACCGTAGCCCCCCCCCCCACCCCGGCTCTCTCCTGTGACTTCTGTGCCGAAAGCTAACACATACTCTTCGCTCGCCTTTTCCCACAATAGGAGACTGTTTCTCTGTGTGAACACATCTTTGCATTAAAACCTGATGCATTCAATTCGCAGGTTCCCCCCCCCCCCCCATCCATCCATCTAGCAAATGGATTTTCGATTAAGGATGCATTGTCGGCTGCTTGTCAAATCCCATCCTTTCAGTCTTCAGACAGGCTGAAGAATGGTGACGCGCCTCTTCAATATGTCTTGCACTTGTCACTTTCTCTAGTCATAGCTCTACAAATGTCCCCCAGTTGCAAATGAATCATGTGCAAAGAGATGGGACCATGAATTGCTGTTGAAATGAAATGGTAAAGCCATTTTTTCAGGAGTCTGCGTTATCACTGGATTTTATATTTTCCAAAAGAATATCTGCTTGGGTCTTAATTTTCTGCCCACCGTTGCTGAAACCTACAATGTTTCCTCCATCGCCATGAGCTAGGATTGCTCATGTGAGTGCCCCGTGTGAGTCACTTCAGCCTGTGGTACATGGCCTGGCATGACATGAAACCATCAGGAGCTAAGTGGACCATTTTCCATGGTGCTTCTCCTGGAGGGATGGAGACATGGAATGAGTAGCTTGTGAGTGAACCAGAACCTGCCAAAGTAGTACAGGTTGAACCTCTCTAGTCTGGTACTCTTGAGATCTGGCCAGCGCCAAACCAGAGAATTTGCCAGACCATGGAGGTCAATATTGTCTAGCAGCAGCATCGACACTGCCACTGCTTACTGGGCTCTGAGAAGACATTTTGGGGTCAATTAGAGCTAAAGGACAGCCCAGGACACTGAGAGCCAGGACTGGGGGCTGGAAACAAACTTTATGGGACAGCGGGAAAGTTGGCCACCCCCATGAGAAGTGGACATCTAGCTAACTCAAATCATGCCAGACCACGGATGTTGCCGGACTAGAGAGGTTCAATCTGTAATAACAAATAGAACTGGCTCGATTTGGAAAGGCTTTGTAATGTAATTGCATTCACAACCCCTTAGCTGGGCCTCTGGCTTGCAAGGCTCACAGGAGAGGTGGGTTGAGAGGGAAGAGAACCTGATAGCCAAGCACAGAAAGCTAGTCTCTAAAAGGTTGGATGTGATGGGTTGGATACTGTTCCATACTGTGATGGGTTGGATGTGACCACAGCCCTTCCTTTAATAGAGACCAGGTAACTCCTTTATGTTACCAGGTAGCTGAAACTGTAACCTACATGCCATGCAAAGATATGTGTCAACACCCACACGGGCAGTGGGGTTCACTGACTGTTGTTTTGGGAAGGCATATGTGTCTGAGAGAGACAGCTTCATTCCTGGTGTGTCCAAAGAAACAGGATTTGGAATCTGATGCAATCCTGTTGACTTTCGAAGGAGCTGTAGTCATGACTCCTAGCTGGACCACGCCACAAGACCAGTGTTCCTTGGAAGCTGAGCACTTGGGCGACCACCCAGGACAGACCCACATGCTGCCCAGCTGATTAGCAGAGTGCCCACAGTCTCCCACAGCCAGCAGCGTTCATGTTAGTTTCTGAGAGAGGTGCACATCTGCACATGCCCAAGTGCACACAACAAAATTTATTCTGTACACGGATGAAAAATGAGAGGGAACATTGCACGAGTCCCCAGCATGTTTGGCTGTGACTTTATAATGAAATAAAGACAATAATTACAGTCCAATCAGAAGCTGCCACCCTGATAGCACACTGGGGCAGGGATGGTTTGGGCAATGCAGGTCCCTTCCCACATGTGACTAAACGGGAGACTTACCAAAATCCTTGTTCCATCGCTTCTCTGGAGTCCATGGAGCTGCTCTCACCAGCTCCTCCCCTTCAATTCGTTTTAGACCTAGAAAGAAATGAAACCTCTTGAAACAAGGGATCCCAGTGTCCCCTCCCGGCTCCCAGAGCAGCCTGGCCTGGTTTGAGCCTCTTGCGTTGCATCTGATGTTGTTTCCTGTCTTTGCCCTTTTCAGATCTGGGACACGGCAGGGCAGGAGCGGTTCCGCAGCGTCACCCACGCCTATTACCGAGATGCCCATGGTAAGAGCTGCTCTGTGCA
>JANRFK010001605.1:2735607-2754643 GCA_030068395.1 Apalone spinifera | reverse complement strand
CCCCCCCTTGTTGGAGGTGTTTCCTGTAAGCTAGGGGCTTGGGTGGCTGCTCAGGAGAGAGTCCAAGCCACCCAGCTGATTAGCAGAGCACCCACAGCTAATTTTGTTTTTCTTGTGGTGGTGCACATTCACACATGCCTTGGCGCATGTATAAAATTTATTTTGCACAAGGACGGACAAATTCTGTGCATGGATGGAAAAGATTAGAGGGGACCTTGCTCCTTGGCGAGCCTGCTCTCTGCATGCAAGCTGTACAGCCTCTGACACTGAAGGTGCTAAATGCTGCGGGACGCATATGGCTGATGTTAACAAGAAAGCCTGGTTTGGTGCTCAGAGGGAGGGAAATTTTGCTCCTGTGCTTTGCCTAATGTACAACTTAAACCATCTTTGCTGCTAGTTAAGATCATTGCTTCTTGGCCTGTCCTCAGCCGACATCGGGGCACTAGGCCAAAAGGGCGCCACGCATGTTTTGCAGATGTGTTAGGTGGCTTCAGCAAGGTGCCAGCAACCCCAGTGTCTGTTCCTGGATTCGCAGGCCTGCAGCCCACTGAAATGCCCGTGTTCTGCATCACAGCGGTGGAGCGAGGGAAAGGCCTTGCATGCCAGTGATGTGCTTGGATGTGCAGCGAGGGGGCTTGAGAGCAATCTAGCTTGTAGCAAATATTTTCACCTGCCGGACACTCCACGTTGCAACTGTTCCGAAACTAACCTGAGATGGGCAGAGGAGCTGTCCCCAGCGTCACACCACTAGGCAGAGGAGGGTGCCAAAGAAACGCAGCACCACTGCTCAGCATGGGGCGACTCCGTCTGCTAACGGGGACTCTGCAGATCAGGTCTGAGCTGGGCACTGGGTGGGAATCTCTCCCTGCTGCTGCCTTTGCTGTTCTTGCAGGATCGGCAAAAGGCTCCCGTCTCCAGCGCTGTGAGTCCTGCTGCCATCTCAGAGCTCCGCTGCCCTGCCCATGTCTCCAGAGACAGCGGGGCAGGAGGGAGATAGGCTACTGGCAGAGAGGGCTCTCACCAGACCCCACTTGATACTCTTGGGTGAAGTGCCAGTGGCCCTTGGCTCCAGAGACAAAGAGGTTCCCCCTGCACTTGGCTTCTGGAGCCCTGAGCCATGCACAATGCTCCATCTCCCATGGCTTGCTCCTTGTGAACAGCAATGATTCAAGCCGCTAACAAAGGTGGGTTTTAAAAATCCAAGTTCCTGGTCTGTCCAGCATGCCCTGGGCTCCTGCTGCAGGTTGACAATAGCCTAGGCTCAGCCCCGTATTCATAACCCTCTGCAGGTGCAGCGACCAGCCTTTCAGCACCCAAGCGCACAGCCTCTGTGGTTTGGGCTTTGGCAGTAACTCCAGTAGCAGGGAGCAGTAGTAGGCTGTTACCCTCTGAAGCCAGCACGCACAGTTTGAGTGTTCTGTGCGCCCACGTGGGACCAGCTCTGCAGGCTAGCAAGGAACAATGACAGGACCACAGTCTTGTTCCTGCTCTGACTTCTTAAGGGCTGGGGCTCACAGCCCCATGCTTTAGCAAAGGGGACTGGACAGGGCCTAGGGTGACTAACTAGATCCTGAATGGGTGCTGAGTTGGGTGCTGCTGACGATACATTGGCGTTTCATTATGAAAATATTTTGGCGCCATGTGGCTGTGCTGTTTGTTAGTCACGTTTGATGTTTGTCCCAGGGGCTGATAATTACAGCTCTCTCCCTATTAACATAAATAGTCATCTGCTGGCATAAATATTTGTCCACTCCAGAATGGAAATGTGATGACTTAATAGCAGCTCAGATTTTGCCAGAGTGCTGCCTCTTTCTTTTTCCTGCCTAGTAGCCCCTGCCACATGTCCCTTTCATTCTTCTGCCCTGGGCTGGCAGTGCAACACTTGTGGGTTTGGGTAGTGACTATAAATGGGTAAGGCCCTCATCCTGTGCCAACAAGGCTGGGAAAGGCAGATTGTTGCTGTTTGTGAACATATCAGCGTTCCTTCCTCTTGAATACCCAATGCCTTCTTCCGAAACATATTGCTGGGATCCTTGCATTATCTGGCAGGAAAGGAGTTAAAGGATAGGGTTGGGTTTTTTTTTCTTTTAAAGAACAGGGCCATGATGAAAATGGTGCTAAAAAAAAGTCCTTTTTCTCCCATTCCTAGAACACCGTTGCATGTTAAAAACGGACAGAACTTGAAGCCTCTCCTTAGAGAAGGCAACGCAGACCCAAGCTAACATAGGCTGGTTCCCCCTTTTACCCCAGATTTACTCGCCGGTTCCTCCAGCACTAGCACAATGCAGCTCTGGCTTGGGCCTTAATGCTGCAGGGGAATGATTCAGACCAAAGGTTTGTGCCATGCCTTATTTTAACAGAGCAAATCACATCTTATTTCCAGGAAGCTCAGCTTTTGGAGGTTTTTTCTTTCATAGATCCTGAATTCTAGCCCTTGGCTAAGTTTGTCTGTTTTTAAAAAAATTTTTTTTTAAATCAGTTTCATGGTTGTTAAATTGGAGAAAATGAACAAAAATAATTGTATTTAGAAGTGTGTCTTATTGACTTTGTGTCCCTCAGCCTGCGTAGGCATGTGCTGGGATGGGGAAAACATCCCTTTCTGATGTACCGGAGCCTTGCACAGTACTTTGGATTATAGTGATTTTTTTGTATGCCATCCTCTAAAGAATCCAGCATTTTTCCACTGATGGAGAGGGGGTTCCAGACTAGCTGGAGAGCTGATCTGCTCTGATGTGGCCGCGCGCCATCTGCCAGGCCCGTATTCTGCCCCAGCTCTGTGGGAGTCAGTTAACGCACCAGAGGGGGATCAAATGATCTGATTCCATGCAACGGGACACTTGGTGGACCTTTGGCCCTGATCTACACTAGGGAGTTATTTTGAAATAACCCCTTTTAGGTCAAATTAATAAGTGGAGCGTCCACACTACCAAGCCCATGATTTTGAAATAATGAGTCACTTACTTTGAAATCTGTATACTCCTGCTTCCTCGGGAAATAAGGCTAATTTTGAAATAGTTATTTCAAAATCGTGGTAGTGTGGATGCTCGGGTGCCACTATTTCGAAATAACTACTCCCTCGAGTAATTCAAATTAATTATTCCCCAGTGCTTCCTGGGGCTTTAAATCGAGTAGCGTTTCCACAATAACGGAGCCTGCTTTGGACTAATTTTGAGGCTTCCCTGTAGTATGGACAGGCTAGTTCGATTTTGTTATTTTGGGAGTTATTACATTGATTTAGTTGTTTCAAAATAACTTCCTGGTGTATTCCTGGTCTATTCCATAGTCTCGGTTACTCTTGTTCCTGCCTCTCTAGGGACAAGGGCAGGATCTGAAGCTTTCCCAGGTTTGTCAAGGTTATAGGTAGCTGAATTCAGGAGTCCATGGTTTATCACACGTTGGGCTGCAGTTGGATATGTGTATTTCTCAGCTCTCTGGCTGTCTTGCTACATCAGAGCAAGAAACCCTTTCCCATTACTGGTAAAAGTGAAGTAAAGAGGATGGGGATTAAAAAGACCCTCTGACAAGTCCTGGAGACCATCTGGGAAGCTTATGCAATTAACCAAAAGAAGAATGGTTTTCCACAGGTTTTTCTTCCTTTCTTACGGGCTCTGGCCTCCTTGCAGATGAGCTGAGGTTGCAGCCTGCGTTTCTCAGAGCAGAAGTTTCAGAACTGTTGGATTATAACACACTCTTCGCTGTCAGCTTTTCTCAGAACTAGAGTACAGCTGGCAATGGGGCTTTTCACCCTCTGCCACTTAATCCCTGGTTATCAGTGAGCAACAGCTAGGACAGCTTAGCAGAGGGCTTTCCCAAATGAGAGACCCGTTTCACTCCAGTGAGTGTGTCTCTCACAGGAGTGGAAATGCAGCTGGGACGCTGTAGTAGGGGTTACTCCGCTGTGTAAAGTTACTCTCATGGGGAAAGGTGCCTGCATTTCTAGCTATCGGTATATCTTAGGGTTTAGCTGACTGCACGTCATCATAACCTCAGTGGCAGTGGCAACTACAGTCTCTGGCACTTCTCCCGTCGGGGCCAAAACTCTACTTGCTGGAGGGGCTTTAGGTTGAGTGTTTTTTAGATCTAGTTAATTTCTTCTCTTTTTGCACTGGTGGGAGGCAGGGCATTGGGGTTGGGAGGTGCCAGTCTGGAGGTTTGGGGGAAAAGGGAGTTTCAGTGTTTGGATTTTTGGGGAGAAGGAGAGCATCCACAAACCATTCTCTCTGAAGAAAGGCTTTTCTGAAGAACCTTTACAGCGATTTCTGCCAAAGGGCATTACTGTTACTGCGTCGGGGCCCTCTGGCACGTGCTATTTTGTGGCACAGTGTAATTCATAGCAAATAAAAGGGCAGATGTCCTGTCATTCTCAAAGAAGGGATGTGGACATATGCAATATTGCCTGTCACAATTTTCAAAAAATGATTAGAAAATCACGAGCTTGTTTAATCGCATGAATTGGAAGCCAAAGTAATGCATTTATTTAGCATCTGCAAGCCAAAATAGTAATAACATAAAAATAAACCATTGGATTCTAATTGTCCCTGTGGCTTTGTTTGATGTTGTAGCCTTTGGAGTTCATGTTTTCAAGCTTTTCTTTGCAACCACAATAGCCAGAAACTTCCTTTTTAAAAAAAGCAAGTTGAGATTCTCCCATAATCCCAGGGATCCGGGAGCTGGAGCACTAAGAAAAGGACCCGCCTCAGTGAGACTTAGCAATATGCTAGCAAGAGGGGGCAGTACTGGCAGGCTGCTGGGGTGCGTCAGTGTTTGCGGAATCGGGCTGCTAATAGGTAATTACATGTTCGTGTTTGCAGTACTGTGGTGGCATCGTTTAGATTGCAAGGCCTGCATCTCACGTTTCTTTCCAGAAGGAAAAGTCCATCAGGAGGACGAGTGCCCCTTGCTGTTCTGTCCAAACGCTATTCCCAGTTTACCAGAGGGCCATCTCTGCTGGGAGCAGCCCTGAGCAGAGTAATGCAGTGGGCTCTGGCAACCTGACAGAGCAGCGCTTAGCTGCGTGTGACCCCTGCCTGCTTCCTGGCGCATTTGCTTTGGTTTCGGCTTTGGAAATGTTACCTGGTAGCACCAAAATGTCATCTGGAATCCAAGGGTTCCAAAGTCACTGGGGACTTGCCTGGCGTGAAGGGCTGCACTGTTGCATCCTGACCCAGGGGCCTAAAATGCCGTATCAACAGCCCAGATCCTTCTCGCTGGGAGAGGTTTACCTTGGCCTGGAAGCCATGCCGTTGTGCTGTGCAGGGAGGCAGGTCGGAGAAGGCCCAGGTATGGTGAGTCTGTGTACCTGGGTGCTATTAAGTTTGGCTCTGCTCTGTTTGGCCCTGCTCAGGAACTGACTTTAGAGAGGGGTATTCTGTGCTGACCCCCCCCCCCCAAAATCCATCCTTGTAGTTCCACCGAACAAGCCTCAGTTAGCTGGAGGTTTGCAAAGGGAGGGAGGATTTGGTTGCACTAAGTGGCAGCTGTCGCACGCTTGGCAGCTGTCACATGCCCAGCAGCTATTGCACGCCGGCTGACTTGCACAAATACTGTGTCCCATTTAGATACATATTTTACTCAGTTACAAATTGCCACCTCTAAACACCCTTCTTAGAAGCCATTAATTGGCACTTAATGAGCCTGGAGAAATCGCAACATGTCCCAAATGGAAGCATCATCTGGGGGTGCTTAAATTTGGAGCGTGACGGTCCTGAGCAGGCCTCGCTCTTGTTTTGTGGCGTTGCTTTGTGCTGTTCATCAGAATAAATGCACTGCCACTCCCTGTTTGTTTAGTGCTGTGGGTTTCAGGGGCTGTGAGGTCATTAAGCCTCGCAGCCCCCTCTTGATGTGACCATGTCACACTCTGTTAATATTAGTCACAGACCTGCAGCAAGGGGAAAACCAGATTCTTCTCTGGCAGGCAAAGCGCTTGCATCCAAAGGCCTTTGTGTTCACTTTATTCTGGTGACATGGGATGTTGTTAAATCATTTTGATCCCCATCATTTAGGGCAAATCTTTCGAAGCTGCAGGAAATGATACCAGTCATGTCCCCCTTCCTGCCTGCCCAGCGTTGCTTGTAACAGCTCCATCACCATCTGCCGACACCTGCCATTATGACAGAATACATGCTCTCCTTCCTGAATTAGCACCCATAGAGAGGAATTGGGCGGTTTGTGCCTCACAGCGATTGAGTTTGCAAAGAGCCTGGAACAGACATCCCAGTATCGTTTTCACAGAGGTTACATTTTTCTTTGTAACCAAACTAACTAGACTGACTTTTTTTTAAATGAAAGCTGAGACTCTACAAAAGAACTGAGAGATCTGCCCAACATCTCCCCCTACCCAGCGAATATGTTCTGCCTCCTGGCACTGGGGAAATGTTAATTTAGGGCTTTAAATGTATTTTCAATTATTAACCAAAAATATATTAGAAAACAAGGTGTTACTACAACATGAGTTCTGGTCATTTAAATATTTAGTTAATCTTGCCTGTGCCTTGTTCCAAGTGTCTATATTTATGGAGATGTTTGAGGGCTGGCTGTTAACATTTTCTCTTTGTGGTGAGTAAGAGGGGGTGACAGGTTAATTTGAGCAGCTAATTTATGCTGTGTGTAATTACCCCACGGGCTAGGAGAGATGGGCATGGTAATTTACAGCAGCCAATTTATGGGCTGTGAACTCCAGGGAATGTGTCTCCTTTATTGTCCACTGTCATCCTGACAGACAAGATCTGAAACTGCCAACAAATGCTGCTGCCATGGAATCCCGTTGTACGCTCTTCGTGGCCCCACACTTGTGGTTTTGGTGACTTGCAGTGTGGCGAGGGGCCCTTACGCTGTTCTCTTTCACCCATGGGGATTTGAAGTCCAGGGAAATTCAGGCCCGTTCATGACTATAAAATCCTAGAGCATGAGGGAAATACAAAGCCCTTGGTGGTTCTGTGACCAGCTCTGAGACAGGAAAGGAGAGCTACTGCCAACAGGACCCTCTGCGTGGCCGGAGGAAGGGAAGGGGGAGCTGAATAAAAGCCAGCTCCCGGGGGAGAGGGAGGCTGCTGGTAGCCCTATGGGGGAGAGATGGTTCCTGCTTTCCACATCCAGGCAGCGTTCCCATTGCCATAAGCATCTGGCTTTATGCTTCCAGCGGGAGGGGATAACCAGCTGGGTTCAGGAGGGAATCACCTTTCTCCTGGGGCCACGTGTGGCCCATCGGGGTTCTGCATGACCTCCAAGACATTGTGTTACTGTTGCCCATGTACAGGGTTGCCAGATTCCACTGGCTTCCATCCGTGTAGCTTGTTTCCTACTGGTGTTACTAAAGTGACATGCATGTGAAGCCAGGGCACACGAAGGGAGGTGAGGTGCGTGCTGATTGCACCCCCCACTGCCTGTGAGATCCGTGTGCTCCCTCCACATCCGGTCAGAGTGCTGCTATGGTTCAGTCAGCACAGCCCGCAAATTCTAGGGACACAAGTGCAGGGAGAAAAGCTCACCTACTCCAGGAGACCTTCTTGGCTAGGACAATCATATGGCCACTGAGATGAAAAGGGCCATTCGTGCGACCCACTCCCTAGCCTAAGTTGCCCATCGCTGCCCTGGCGTCTGAGAGCGGGGAGATGGCACGTTCTTACCTCATGGGAGACATTGCGAGGAAGCATCGCAGGGAAGACCTGGCTGTTTGGGCAGCCAAGCCTTGTGATTCGAGCAGTGGTGAGGGTCGGAGCCAGAGTTAGGAACCAAGCTGGGGAGCAGGACGGCAGCGGGGCAAGGAACAAGTGGGCACAGGAGCAATCCATCAGCGGCTGTTGGGGTCAGTCCCTCAGGAGGTTCTACTGTCGCTCCTCTGGGTTGGTGAGCCTGCCTGGAGATGGAGTTAACTCGTCCCAGGCTCGGCAGCAGGACCTGACACCCGCTGCAGAGTGAACTCCAGGGTTGGCACTTCCTTGAACCCTCTCCACATGGACCAGCCTTTCGCTCAGCGTGGTGGCGTGCCTGTCTCAAGTTGCCGGCCGGCGGGGGTACAGTGTGTGCAAACACACACACACGACAGTGCGGATGAAGGCTAGCACCACTCGAATACTGCTGGGCCTCCAACATCTTCCCACGATTCTCCCAGGTGCCCAGAAAGGACAGACAAGTTCTCCCACAGTTCCCCGGGAAAGAATTCATAGAGGGGTTCAAAGGAACGGGGCTGTACCCCCCCATCTGCTCAGTGCCTCCCACGTGAAAGCAGTGCCTGTGTGGGCGCAGCAGTTATGGCGTTCTCTCGGGGTGAGGCTGCAGAGCATAAATAACTGCAGTTAACTGCTCAGCACAGGCGTGTGCCCACTGGCAACACCACTTGCTCACTGTGGAAACCAGCAAGCTGACGTGTCTTCACTCGGTTGTTACCTGGCGTGAGCTAGCGACGCAGGCACCTTTCTCCTTCGTGTCACCTCTGGGTTAGTTCAGAGTACGGGGTCGCCTCTTCCCTGGGATCTGATTTTGCCCACTGCTGGAGAAAGAATTGCGTGGCACAGGGAATGCTCCGCTGTTCGCTTAGAGACTCCCCTATTGTTTCTTTAGTTTTAGCTAGAGCTGGTTTCAAAGTTTTGCCAGCGTAACAAAGTTTTGCCAGCGAGGGGTAAGCAGTGGGCAGGAATCCCCGGCCCGCACAGGAACTTAGTTGTGTGGGCAAAAGCCCTAGAGTTGATGCTATTACATGAGCAAGACCCTGCTTTGGCCTGTTCCAACTTGTTTTGTTTGAGAAACTGCGCAAAGCGGTACCCACAAAAGCAGCCATGCCAGTGGAAGCTGCATCCCCACTAACAGAGTTTGCGGCAGTATCTGCAGGAATCCCATGGCACTGGAGACCAGGAACGCAGGAGGGAACAGCTGGGAGCCAGGCTTTGACGGTTTGGGCCAAGCTTTCGCTTGCCAGTGGCCCCGGACGGTGTCTGCACGACACTGTAACAATACCCAGCGTGGATCCTGTTCAGAGGCAGTGCTGCTTTACACTCGCCGGATGCTCTCTGCTCCTGCCCTGGCCAGTTCAGGAGGGGAATAGCTTTGTCACACTGAGATGCTCCCACAGGCTGGGACGGGGTGTGTCACCACCTGCCCTGTGACCCTGGGTGTCTCTGCTGGGTGCAGCTTTGGCTGAATCCGGATCCCACCAGCATGCAGGTGGCTAGAGTGATGCCCCCCGGCATGTCTTTCTCCACCAGGCTCATCCCCTCGTCTGCAGCACCCACAAAAGCTGACCAGGGCAGCGCTGGTCAGGAAAAACAAAGGGAAGCCACAAGGGAGGCAGCCACTTCTTTGCATGTTAAATTTGTATCACTACAGAACAGTGGTGCTGGGGCTTTCCACTGGATGTCAGTGAATTGAGAGCAGCTGTAAGTGGGAAGGCTGCTCAGGGAGACAAATCAGTGGTGTTGCTAGTGTGAGTAAAGACTATGCATGTGGGTAGGAGGTCAGTAATCACAGGGGGGGAAAAACCTGTGACTCTCCACGGCCCCTAGATTGCCAGCAACTCTCAGACCATTCTACTGGGCACAATCTGATTTGAATTGTTTGTAATTTTGATTGGCAACGGGGATATTGATTTTCAGCATTTGTTCCGTTTTATCGTTTCACGTTTTCATAGTGCACAAAATGAGGGCTTCTAAGCACTTTGGGAGTTTTGAATCTATTTAAATGTTTCCAGTTCTGGGAAATGATGCAGGGGGGGCATCAAGCAGTTGGGGGTCAGGCAAATAATGCAATGACAATAGCTACTGAGAGTGAAAACACTAAAGCTTTAGACCCATTAAAACAGACTCATTGTCCTATGCCCGAATCAGACCCTCCTCGGGTTTCTTACTCTGCCTCTGTGCGGGCTGCCATTATCGATACAAATAAAGTCATCCATTCGGGTGCCTATGACGAAATCAACAATCAGAAGCATTTATTGGAAAAAATCCTACCTTTCCAAACCTGCCCGATTTGAGGCAAAATGCTGAGGACCCCTGCGGAACCTGACTCAGGGTGCGTCTACACTGCAGCATTTCCCCAGAAAAACGATACTTGCATCCACAATGCCATTGAGTTCTTTCGACAGAAACTTGAAAGAACAGAGGGGTTTTTCCGACGGCAGTAAACCTTGTTCTACTAGGAAGAAGCCTTTTTCAGAAAAAGGCGTGTGTGGACGCAGAAGAGAGAGTTCTTTCAAAAGAAGAGGCCTCCAGGAAAAAGCACAGCTGCGCTAGTGGGGTCACTCCGTCCAGACTAATCACAACAATCAATTTGGACGTTTTGAAAAAGCACATTGCTTTTTCGTTGCGCTTTTGCTGTGTGGACGCTCTCTTTCGAAATAAGCTTTTCCGGAAGATCTCTTCTGGAAAAGCTTCTTCCGAAAGAAGCTTGCGGTCTAGATGTAGCCTCAGTGTTGCCTCAATTTGGAGGGTTTATTAGCCCTCTGATTCTCCCTGCAAAACTCCAGCCAGTATGGATCGGAACACGCAGTGCAGCGAAATGCCAGGGGCTGGGTGGCTCTCTGGGAGCTGGCTTTGCATTTCCAGGTGGCTGATGGGGTTGTCTGGGAACCTTTCTGGCCTCAGCAGGGTTTGCAGCGTTCTGCTGCAGCTGTTGTTTAACCTTGGGGTTTCATACACTCACACTCCCCAGCACTCGCAGCGCCTGATGCTTCGACCCTGGTTCCTTCCCACGCTGGCCCGGCATGTCACTCTGACCAGTAAACAATCTCTCCTGCTCCTTGTGCTGTTTGGTTCCTGTCTCGTTGCCAGTGTTGCCAACAGGCTGGTGTTTGCTTATTCAGAGCGACCATGGCCTTGGTGCCCCCAGCAGATGATATTTGCTTAGCAACCCCAACGAAGCCCGTTTAGTTGTTTGACTTTCCAAACAGGCTTTGTTTGTCCAGTGGTGGCTGCTAATGGAGCAGAGGAGCCGTGTTTTCTCTCTGAGCCTGTGGGGTTCGTCTGTGGCTTGATTTGGGGGATAACAGTAGAGCAACAGAGGGGTAGCAAGGCTGTGTCTACAGGGAAGCATTCAGAGGCGAGGCTGCTGGGTCCTTGTTTCCCAGCCCATCATTTCTCTAGGCAGCCGTGTTGTACTCGGGGTTGGCTGGTCCTTGGCTTCCACGGGACCATCAGAGACCTGACAGCTGCTGCTTATTACAGATGTGCCTTCTGAGGGCAGTTGCCATGATACCTGCCATGATGACGGCCTCCTTTTCCTGGCTGCCCCGCTTCATGCATCTCTCCCTTGCTGGCAGCCTCCTAGCTGGTGGTTGCAGTGGGTGTGGGGTAGGGGTGGCCAGTGACCTAGCCCAGAGTTCTGTCCTGGAGCACTAACACCCCTTCAAAGCTGCTCCTGCCCCCGAGTTGGCTTTCCTCCCTGGAGAAAGTGCCTTTAAAAGTCCATAGTGTGCAGTTCTTCCCATCTGGGCTCCAAAGGGTTGCTCTTTCATTAGGTTTACACCAGCCCACGGGCCATCTGCAGCTGGAGCAGTTGTGTAGTCTGGCCTGGGATGTCTGACGGGCTGGGGGGGGGCTATCTGTTACCAGCCCCCAAACCCCGCTTCTTCCTGCCATCACCCTGCCTCTCCCCTCCATGGCACCCCCTCCCCAAGGACATAACTTGGGGAGTCATGGGGGGTTGGCACAGAGGCAGCAGTTGCGCCGCCCCCATCCCTGCGCTCCCCCACGGCAACTGCAGAGAAGCGGAGAACCTGTCAGTCAAGAGTACAAATGCCTGATGGTTCACTTTTCTCCTGTAACAACCTATTGCGTACTTGGAAATGGTTACCCTGTCACCCCCCGGGCTTCTGCTCTCCAGACTAATCAAACCGGGGGAAGAGAAGCCTGAGAGGGGGCTGGCTGGCCTGCCAACGGGGGGGGGGAGGGAGAAGGAGCAAAGAGGACAGCTGCCCCAGGGCCTCATGATTCCAAGGGGCCCAGGGCTCTCGGCAACTACCACTCTGCTGGCAGCTGGAGCCTCAGGCCCTTTAAAAAGCTGCTGGAGCACCGCCTCACGTGCTCTGGGCATCACTGAGGGTTGAGGGAGGTTCATGCCATGCTCTGGGCACCGTGGTGGCCTGGCCCTTCCGGGAGCATGAAGCCACCCTCCACGCTTTGCCCCGCATCCCACAGAGACAGTCAGCTCCCTTGGGGACTTAACAGTTTTCAAATACATAAAAGGTTGTTATGAGGATAGAGGAAAAACTGTTCTCCTTGGCCTCTGAGAACAGGACATGAAGCAATGGGCTGAAATGGCAGCAAGGCACGTTTAGGTTGGACATGAGGAAAAACTTCCTACCTGTCAGGATGATTACACCCTGGAATAAGTTGCCTAGGGAGGTTGGGGAATCTCCATCACTGGGGATATTTAAGAGCAGGTTGAACACACATCTGTCAGGGATGATCTAGACAGTGCTTGGTCCTGCCATGAGGGCAGGGGACTAGACCTGATGACCTCTCGAGGTCCCTTCCAGTTCTAGGGTTCTATATTATTGTTGAGTTAGGTAACTTGCTCCATGCTTCTGAACTGGCCACTAATTTCTCCCTTCCTGACCCAGTGTTGCTGTGTGCTGCCTAAACTGCTGCTGTGGTCCCATCAGAGGTAGCTGCATTTGCAATGGTGGGTGACTCCCACATACAGCATATAAAGGGTTTGCACTTTCAGCAAGAGGAGTTTAGATAGCAGTATAACAGTCTTAGCCAATTCTTGGTTTAAACATTAGAAGAGAGAGTCACTTTGACACTTTGGGTATTAAGCTAAGTTGTGAGTCAGCCCCGCTGAGATAATCCAGATTTCAACCTCCGCGGCCAGCTTGTGACTTTTCCTTTACTGGATTAGGAGAACTCTGACTAGTTGAGGCGTTGGCGGGTGATATTTCTGAAGCTGACATTGAACCTTTTTAGCAATCTGGGCACCTGTGGTGCCTTCAGCAACGTGAGGAGTAAATTGTACCATGTAGCTTTGCAGGGCCGAAGGGTTTCCTGATGAAGCTCATTAAAGTCTCTGCCTCTTGGAGAAATGTAGTTTCTCCAGCTCTGGACCCCGCTGTCACTTTGCAAGTAACACTTACAACTGGGGTGGCAAAATGAAACCGAAAGAGCCCAGCTGAAAGGGCCTGCAGCAATCCTGCTGGTCAGGCTGCCTTTGACCGGTCCTAAAGCTTGTTTTCAAATGTTGCCCTGATGAAAGGCAGAAAGCTAAGAGCCCTTCTGTGGTAGGAGCAGTATATAAAGCCCAGCTGGGCAGTTCTGCCCCCCAGCACTGACAACTGGATGCATCCTGGCATGTTGGGTTCCTGTACTAGAAGCATGTGTAACCCACACATCTGCTGGGGGTAGTTCACTGTCCCATCTAGTGGCACTGAGACCACGTACAGAGACAGGAGGAGTATGTTCTACTGCCTTAGCTGAGAGCCGGCTGGCCTTAAGATCAAGCATTCGAGGCTCATGCACTAAGCTCCAGAGGTCCCAGGTTTGGTTCTGCCTGTCAGCATTACACACACACCATACACCTGTTGCTATTGTTTGTATTCCACTGGCACATCCAGGCCCCACCGCACTCATGGCTGGACATGCAACAGGTCTGATCTACACCTAGAACCTAGGTTGATTGATCTGTGTCACTTAGGGGTGTGAAAAAGGAAACTGTAGTTAAGTTGAGCTACTCCACCTTGCAGCCACTGCTAGCTGGATGGAAGAATTCATCCGTCAACCTAGCTTCTAACTCTTGAGGCCGTGGATTTGCTACAGGAATGGGAGAAACCTTTTCTATCTCTGCAGCAAATGTCTCCACGACAATGCCGTAGCTCTTGTGGCAGAGATTTACCCAAAGCAGGAGCCTGCCCCTGCCCCAGTGAGCTCACAGGCTAACTCGGTAAGAGCAGGAACAGGGATGTAGTGAATCCGTGTTCCACAGATGGAATCTGCTGAATGGAGGCCTCTGCTCAGCAAAGTATTTTGAGCACATGCCTTCTCACTTTCAGCAAGGGATGGACTTACGCACATTCCTAATGGCTCTGCTGACCGTGACTGAAATTAAGTGGCTTGGCCGAAACTGTATTGAGAGTCAGTGGCAAAGCCACAGTCCCCTTTCCATTGATGCTAGTGCCTTCACCATTAGTCCTAGCATCAGGCTGCTCCAGGCCAGCTCCTATTTTGTAGAGATGACAGGGACTTGGCGCCAATGAGATTCCTGCTCTCATGAGTGCCTAGAATTACCTGGCCGTGGGCTTCCATATGTATCAACGTCGCTTGTGCAGATCTCAGCGCATCAGCATGGGAACCAGCGCCCTCACTTTCATCCCTCTGCTGACTACATCTTCTCCTGCCCCTTGATACAAAGTTCAGTTGGGCTCAAACCAATAGCTTGCCAATTTTCTTTTAAAAACTTAAGATGGAAAGCCCCTTTTCCTAGAGGGAGCTGCACTTCCCGGAGAGCAAACCAATGGCCAGCGAACCAGCTGCGTGTGCCCGTGTGAAATGACTGTTTTCAAACAGCCTTGGGCAAGATCAACAGAGGATCAGTCTGTGGCAAGACAGATTTACAACCAGACCTGCGAATCCCCGTTGTCGCTTTCTAATGGAAGGGCTGGATTGTACGGGAGCAGAGAGCGGCATGTGTGTTACAGCTGCTAGAGAGGATAAGAGCTGATTGCGCCCAGTAGCCTATTCCTCTGTGCAGAGCGGGGCAGGATACAGCAGTGGCACATTAAAGCGAGAAGAGCCTTGATTCTTTGTCGTTCTCCTGGCTGCCTGCCTCTCTCCACACTAGCATTTGCTAATAAAACAGTGTCTTAAGTGAGGAGTTAATGGCTAGTCCGAAGCAAAAGTATTATACATCGGTGGCGTTAAAGGCCAGACAGCACATTCAGCTCATCTGGCCTGACTTGTATGCTACAAGCCAAAGAATTTTCCCTACTGATTCCTGCATAAGTCCAATAAGCTGCAATGTGAGCTAGGGTGGATTTGTCAAAAAGAGCCATCGGCTTTGATTTAACAACCCCAAGTGATGGAGAGCCAGCTGGGTCAATTGCTCTGAAGGTTAATTACCCTCAGTGTTTAAAAGGGGCACCTCGCTTTCAGTCTGAATTTTTCCCTTTGGTTTCTAGCCAGTTGGTTCCATGCTGCCTCTGGTTGCTAGATTGAAGAGCAATCTGCTCTCAGAGATCTGCTCAGCCTGTTGGTACTTACAGACCACAGTCAGGTTGCCTCGTAACCACCTCTTTCCCATGCTACGCAGAGTGAGTGCCTTAGGTCAGCTCTGAGAGGCATGTTTCCGGTCCCCAATTAATTCTTGGGCACTGGAGAATTCAGGAAAACCAGACAATGATTCTAGTGTTGTGTGGCTTAAAGGGGCTGGACAGAGGGCAGAGGTTATCACTATCAAGGGCTGAGGGTGGATCTTTAGCTTGTTTACATGCTGTTTTGGGATCTGTGGGTCACTGGTTCAAGAATCCCCGTAATGAACATAAGAACATAAGAACATAAGTCATACTGGGTCAGACCAAAGGTGGCCAGAAGTGGGCACCAGGCTGACAGTCCCAGCAAAAAGGTCCAAGGCTGAATGGGCCCTGTGAGACTGCTGCCTGCTCGCACTTCCACTGACATAGGGGCAGCTGCAGTGGTGTCTAGCACTAAGTGACTCCACTCAGTCAGGAGGCATAGCTGAACCTGGCTCATTCTGTCCTGGGTGCAATTGCCTGAACACAGAGCACTTGGGCAGCTGCCCAGGAGAGATTCAGGTGCTGCCAGCTGATTAGCAGAGTGCCCACAGCTGCCCGTGCCTGGTGTTATGTGTTTCTATTGGTGCTGCACATCATCTGCGCATGCCTTGGTGCAGGTGGTAAAATTTATTCTGCACATCTTAGAAAATCTTAGCGGGAACATTGGAAGGGATGTTGCCGAGTCCCCTGGTCTGGGTGAGCATCCTGGGAGAGTTCAGGGCTGTTCCTTTCACAGAACGTGGTAGCACTTGTCGCTGGAGAGGTGAGCCGCCCCACGGCCCTTTCAATAAGTACAGTCAGACAGCTTTACGAGGCCCTGCGAAGCTGGGAAGCATTAGGCCTGAATAAATAGGCCATAATTGCTAATGTTCCAGATGTGGAAGTACATTGTGTATGTCTCCGAGGAAATGATTGTGTTCAGCTCCTTGCTTCTGCAAAAACATGGCCATTTAATCATCTGTGGCTGGCTGAGACGCTGTTAATACCCTGACCTGGTGAACTGCTGCAGCCTAGGGCTACAGAGAGCCCTTATAAGACAAGCCGGTTGTAAGCCAAGCTGCAGCTTCCCAGCATCCAGGAAGGTATTTTTCAGCCAATGGCTTCTTTTTCTCCTCCTTAATGGAGAGAGTCATTCTCAGCGATGACTGAGATGCAGCCATCTCTACAGGCCACATCTGTGGAGCCGGAAGGGTGAGGATGGGCTATAAGCAGTGAGGTGATGCATCTTGCACCAGAGACTGAAGGGGTAGAAGGAAGGAGTGTGATATGAGGCTGAGAGGTGAAGCACAGCCTGACTCTAAAACCCCTGAGTTGTGCTGGGCAGCCTGGTGGTTTGATCAGGCCTGTAGATCTGGTTCCTGATGTGGGACTGAGCCCCAGAGAGATTCAGTGACTTACCAAAAGCCACACAGGGAGCACATGTCCGAGCTGGGATTGGATGCAGACAGGGCGGAGCGATTTTACATTAAGGCTATTTAAATAATGATTTAGCTCACTGGGGTTTTTAAAACAATTGAGTCAAATCATCAGGCTAAACGGTCATAAAGCTGGTTTGAAAATGTGTGCTATTGTAACATCAGCTTAAAAGTCACAGTGAGCTGAATGATGACAGCTAGCTTTTTAAATGCTACTCCTGGCATGGGATCTTCTCCGAGTGTTACAAACCTCATTATGGCAAAAAACCAAAATAAGGAGACTGAAAAGGCCCTGATCCAGCAAACCGCTAAGTAGCTGGTTGGCAGATCTTACATAGAAGCACTATACATGTACATATGTGTTTATAGCTTCAGGGGCTAAAACTGTATTTGTATTGAAAACTTCTCCTTCAGGGACTCCATAGTTTTGTCATTTCAAAGCCAAATTGTGTCTTACCACTGCAATGTTGTTCAGGATTTCAATCTACCACAGAAGTGATTGTGAACTTTTTATACAGGCCGAGCAATATTTTCAATAATGGGAGGCTCAAAATAGGCTCCTAATCCTGTATTTAGGTGGATTTTCAAAAGCAGCAACTTATTACCTTCCAGTGGCAAACCTGATGGAGAGTGGTGTCTGGTTGGGCACTGTGGCTGTGTGGAAGTTCAGTGTATTAGAAGGTAGTGTTGGTTGTAGATGTATCGGGATATTTGCTTATCCGTATGGTATCAGATTTTGGTGGTCTTCACTGTGAGCATGTTGTTGAGGCCCAGGACTTGTCTTTTTCCACATTAGATGAGATTTTAAGAGATTTCTTACTTGAAAAAAAAATCTCCCTGTGGTCTGAAATTCTACTAGCAAATAGGAAACTACCTAAACCAGTACAAAACCTCTGCTAGCAACTGAAGGCTATAAAATGTGAAGAGACTGATGAGCTAGAAACATGGAAATAAAACACGGATCTAAGTTTTAAATCATGAGTCAAATGAAATCCAGTTTTAAAATGTTCTTGTTGAACGCATTTAGATGGTTACCCCTCCGGAACCCCAGATCTCCTGCGTTCCAGTCCAGTGCCTTATCTGTTGAACCACCCTTCCTCCCTTTTCTCAGTGTGCTGGTTAAAAAGGGAAAGACAGATTTCTTCTGGTTGAGCTAGGATTGATGTATCCATAGCCATGCACTCAACTGGGCACCATTAACCATTATCAGCTCCCAATTTCCTTTCCAGCAGGTGATGTTGCCATTGCCTCTGCTCCACACTCAGTGGTTTCATTATCCGTTCCATCTCCAGAGTGACCTTTAAAAGGAGGCGAGAGAACTCTGCCAGGAGCTTTATAAATAAAACGATTCTGCCTTTAAATGGTTTGCTGCGGCGCTGCCTAGTTTATTGAATATGACTGGCTCCTTGAGGACTATTGATAAAAGGGCTTTTATTGACTGGGAAATGAACCTCAAACGCCACTCGTCACAATTACCCTTCTTAACTCTTTGTTTCTCTGATGCCAGCTGCACAGCCTGTGCTATTGGAGCATTTTCTATCTGTGCTGATACAGAGCACTGAGGAAGTCTTGTCTGAGAACGTGACTCCTGTGTCTGGTGATGGAAAAGGGGCAGATGTGAGCAGCACAGGCTGGTTTGTGGCTACTGCTGCAGAAGACTTTGGGTTCTGCTCCTATCAGACTTGGCTGTCTCTCTGCGCACCTTAGCCAGAGTGCACATGATCCACGCCAGCAGTGGAGAGACACCTGCTAGTAAATCCGTGCCTCATGAACACGGCAGTGCAACCCTAGTGCTCCACCTCTTGTCGGTACGTAACAGGGTGCAGCCTGCATTCCTCTCTTGGCAGGTGTTTGAAATTTACTGCCACTGGCTTTCTCTTTGGCTACAACTCCCTGCTGGCCCAATGGGCTCTCCTATTTTACTCTTCCCTGCATTTGCTTCGTGTTCCTTCATTGCTGGCAGCCAAATGAATGTCCCTGGGACAATCAATGGCCAGATTAGATTCATGCACATGATTATCCTCTAATTGCTCCCATTAACCCGGGCTCACGCAGTGACGTGGCAGAGGTCACCAGAGGGAGATTGTAATGAATAAGAGGGGATTTTGGCAGGACATTACCCTGCCTTGGGATTTTTTAGCCTTGTTTTCCTTGAGCCAGGGTTTAGTTTGTAACTTGCCGTTTGGGTGCAGTTTGAACAATATGCTGGTGGATCTGGGTTTTTTTATTAGTGTTCTGGTGATGAGCAGAGGGGGCTGAGCTGAGACGTGGGTGTGACGGGGGAAGTCACAGATGACCCCTTGGGGGTGCCTCCCGGGTTGCTGACACGGCTACGGCCACTGCCACTCGCCTTCCTGCTCTCTGGGGCTCCTCACCGCCCTGTCCTGCAGGGCCGACTGGTCTCCCC
>JANRFK010001605.1:2714207-2732003 GCA_030068395.1 Apalone spinifera | reverse complement strand
CACGGGCCAGGTGCCATTTGCCACAATAGAGTCCAGTCCGGGAGAGTTGGCAACCCGATCCCAGCAGGTCGAAAGAGGAGGGAGTGCAGCTCAGCGCCCTCACCCCAAGCCTAGTTCCAGCACCGCCATTCGCTGCCTGAGGTGCTAGTGAGCAAGGACCAGGAGACTAGAGAGAACACCCAGGCACAGGTACTGCCTTTTGTTTGGCCTGTAGGTACTTCTCTCCACCTCCCCACATATGAGCAGCAGGCAGGGCCTCAGTGGGGAGAGCAAGTGGAGGGGTGCTTTGGGTGGGGAAGAGGCTGGGCAGGGTCTTTGGGCGGGGTTACAATCCAGGCACCAGGACTCCCAAAAGATTAATTCAGCCCTGTGGGTGCTAATAAGCGCCCCCTTTTTTTGGTGGGTGCTTGGCCCCAGAGCACCTACAGAGTCGGTACCTATGCTCCTAAGGGCTAGTTTGGTCTAGCTGTACCGACAGCGCCTCCTTAGCATCAGCTCTGCAGGAGCCCGGGAGGACTCGTGCTTCCCCGGGGAATTGCATGGAGGGGGAGGAAATATGTTCAATTACCAGGGGTCCTTTTTCTCTGCACAAGAAGCAAAAATAGAGCAAAGGTCTATGAGCTTGAGACAACCCAGGGAAAGCAGCCCTGCAGTTTGCACGCTAGTGTTCAGCATGGTGGGGTGTTTGCCCGGGAAAGAACCACCAGACCTCAGGGGGAGAATAATTTCACTTCCCTCCTTTGCCTTCACTGGTTCCAAGCAGTCAGTGTCCTGGAACAGCAGCAATGTGTTGGTTCAGGAAGGGCCAGGGCCCGGCAAAATGGGCTTCAGCCCGTGCATGAATCCTGATGAAAGCGAGTGATAAGAGCCCTACAGGCCCTGTGCAGTTCTTTGTGATGGGCTCAGCCCTTGTGGCAGCGGCTTGCTTGAGAGTGGGAAGAGGCTTTGAAGGAGGTTAAACATGCCCCGTTACGGTCTTGTTCTTGACCAGTGTTTCTTTTTCTTTTTACCAACAATTTTTTTTTTAATGAGGAAAACCAAGGATTTTTTGTTTATATTTAAAAAAAAAAAAAGTCAGGGGTGGGAGGAAGTTAGAGGGGGAAAAATGGGCTCCTGCCCCTTTGAGGGCAGCCATTTTGAATTCTGTTGTTCCTCATGGCACACCGGTGTCCCACGGAACACAGTTTAAGAAACACTGCTCTTGACGATAGGTTGTGGCTGGATTTTCCCCATTGCGCGGCAAAAAGCAAGACCTGTGCTGGTCCCCTCTCTTTGGAGGCTGCCACTTGTGGTGGTGGTTTGGATGGTTTTGGGAACCTGGCTGCAATGAAATGGACAGAGACCAAGCAATTTGTTCCCCAGCTTCACTTTACTGCTGAGATGGGCTAGATTAAAACCTCTTCCCTTTCTCACCTCACTCGTATGCAGAGCTTGCAGTGGGTCTCAAAGCGCCCCATAATCTTTAAAGCAGTGGTGGGCAACCTGCGGCCCGTCGAGGTTCTTTGTGTGGCCCACGAGACGTTTTGTTGGTTGCTGTCTGCATGCAGGGTTGCCAGAGTCTGCTGGTTTCCAGCTACTTACATTTTTTTCCTACCACTGTTACTAAAACCACACACATGTAAAGCCAGGGCACATGAAGTGCTGCGTGGCCTGTGCTGATTGCACACTGCCCTGGCTGTGAGAGCCGGGCACTCCCTCTGCAGCCAGTCAAGGCGCTGCTACGGGTTCAGTCGGCTCATTTTGCAAATTCTAGGTACACAAGCATAGTGAGCAACACTACCCTGGCCCAGGAGGCCATCTTGGTTATACCAATCTTGTGGCCCACGGAGACGAGACAGGGCCACTTATATGGCCCACTCACTAGCCTAGGTTGCTCAGCGCTGCTTTAAAGTACTGGATCTCAGAGAAGCCCTGTGAGTAAGGCCCGGGCAGTACAGGTGGGGAGTGGAAGCGCACTGAGCCACAGTCCAAGATCACAGAGATCAAGCAGGGAATCAAACCCTGGGGTTACCCAAGTCCCAGGCTGGCGTTCTAACCCCCGGGACAGCCCCAGTATCCTCCGAGCAGTCTGGCCCTGCACTTTCCCATGTTTCGTTTTCAGAGTTACTCATTGCTCACCATTTTCTCCTGGGAAAACTGAAGTGGGGGAAAAAAACCACTGAAACATAATAAGAGAATCGATGGTCCATCTCGCGCTGAGACTAGAAATGAAATCGCGTTCCGGCTAATGGCCCTAATTAAAGATGTTATTACACAGAGGAATTAAGGAGGAACCGGTGATTAGTGGCAGTGTTTCCTACCCTCATAAAGCTGTCCATTTGGCTGGTTTGCTCAGGAGCCAGGGTTTCTAAGGCTGTTCCAACCCACCGTGGCGGCTGGCCTAGGGGGAGACAGCCATTACGCTGTATAGGAAGTGGCCTACGAGCGTAGCTGTGATGTGAGAGCACAGAAGATTGCGGGAAAAGGTCAATGGAGGGATGATAGGGGTTACTATAGAGAACTTTCTGGGTGTCTGGCTGGTGAGTCTTGCCCACATGCTCAGGGTTCAGCTGATCGCCATATTTGGGGTCGGGAAGGAATTTTCCTCCAGGGTAGATTGGCAGAGGCCCTGGAGGTTTTTCGCCTTCCTCTGTAGCATGGGGCACAGATCACAGCTGGCGGATTCTCTGCATCTTGGGGTCTTTAAACTATTTGAAGGCTTCAATATCTGAGCTATAGGTGAGAGGATTATTCTAGGAGTGGGCGGGTGAGATTCTATGGCCTGCACTGCGCAGGGGGTCAGACTAGATGATCATAATGGTCCCTTCTGTCCTTAGAGTCTATGAGAAAAGTGTCTCCAACCAGAGGGGATGTGGTGAGAGAATGAATGCACTTGGGCGTTAGCATTTGATGGCTGGGCGTGCCTGATGCAGTACAGGCTTCTGGATGGCACACAATACCAAGATCCTAGCCACTTGTGGTTATACTGCCTGTCTGGATTGTATGTGCTTTCTCCCTTCCCCCATTCACCAGCTGGAGAGCAGGTGGGGTGGGGCCAGGTCAGCCATTTCCCCACCCCAGGGGAGCACCTGGCGCACAGTGCGGGAGCTCTACCAGTTACACAAACATTATTGAAGAAAAACCACCCCACGTCTTCCACGCTGCCTTGTCCTCTCCAGCTTGGATGTAACTAAGTTCCCTGCCGGCCCCAATGGCGAAGTTTGTATCTTTGCTGTTTCCCAGGTTTTTGTTTTCTAAAATCCCCAGATCCTCAATATTTATGGCTTAAAAAAGAAATGTTCTTCGCCGCAGCTGTCTGCCAGCACTTTCCCCTGCCTCTGCAGGAGACCAGTTAACTTAGTATCACTTCACCTTGATCTCCTCCTTAGATGTGGGAGCGCTGTTGCTTTGAACTAGCGAGGAGTGTTATTTATTTTGAACGGCCTGGCACATTTCTGACATGCGTTGGCTTCTGTAGCTTCTGGGAGAAATTTTCCAGAGACGCTTTGATAATGCCAGCCCTGTCAGCGATCAGGTGTTTTCATTATGGCAGTTCTTTATTTCCAGCTTTGAGAGCTGACAAAACCTTTTGTAAACCAAGTTCCTTGGTTTCCTCCAGTACTGCCGGATGGGATTCAGCAGAGCTGCTTCCGTACACGAAGAGCTCCCTTCCCTTGAAGCAGCCCTTCCACTGGGAGAAGTGATAGCTGACCTTACAGCCAGTCATTTTAAGGGGGCACCTAAGTATAAAACAACTAGATTTGGGGAGCACGTGTCCCTCTGTTGTTCTGCCACCCACGTGCTTGAGATGCTGGTGAGCACAACTCAACGATGGTGTCAGCCTGGCAGCCCCGAGATGGTAGATGTGGGCTCTGAGAGTCACTGCTCTGGGTGTTGCTTTGCCATGTAGACGTACCAGGAATGTCTGAACGAAATGCTGAAGAAATACAGTTGTTCCCATTAAGCAGACCAGCTCTGAGTGTCTGAGCTCAGTCTTCCTCCTCCTGGGCATTACAGTAGAGCCTACAGTCCAGCCCCAACGGAGGTGTCATACCTGCTCAAAGTGCTTCCAGTCTAAATCACTCACGTGTTCTCCCCACTCCAAACTCCGCTCATCAGGCTGAGTCGTCCTTCCCTGGCCTGACAGTCACAGAGCAAATTGCCATTTTCCTATGGAGTGGTGTGTCTTGCTCAGACAGCTTGTCGTTGTCATTTAAAAGGAAGAGCACACCACCAAGACCAAGCAAATGTAATTGATTAAATGAACCCACCCTCCCTGGGACATTTCTGGGACCAGGGAGAAGGATGCCTGGCTGCCATGGGTAAAAACCAGGGCTGTTCCCACAAAATAGGCGTGTTCTAGACAGGCGCCATCTGACTGTCCATTTCAGAGGGAGACGTGTGTGTTTGCCAGCTATTCCACTCTGGCTAAGTGGTTTCCCTCTGAAAACATACAGTCCCTGCATACCCCCTGTGTTACAGGTAATAGCTTCCCAGTGACTGTTTGTCCTATAGGCATGTTAACACTACTAATTCATGTAACAAATCCAGTTAGGCAGGAAAGCCCATTAAGGGTGAAAAGCACCGTGGAAAGGCTGAGGAATCTTCTTATTCTCCAAGCTTTTCACCTCTTTTCTGCTAAGCCAAGTGCAGCAAAAGGGGCGGGCACGGTGTGTGTTATAGACATCCCTGTTGTTTCACACTCGGATCTGAAAGCTTTGACTGTACGTGGTGTAAATTCCATTCCATCGGAAAGAACTCCGAAAAATCCAGGCCAAGGAAATCTGTGTCGGCGTGCTTGCTCTTCTCCTGCAGATTGCTCCCAAGCAGAGAGATTCCCCCTCCCTCAAATACATACTAACCTTTACTCTTCCTTCCAGTTTCCTAGAGTAACATGTCAACACTTGCTTCAGCTTTGCTAGACGCATCAAGGCCCCTTCTGCTGTGACAAATCGGGCACAGTGGTTCAGCCTCTCTCTTCCCAGCACTTGGGATGAAATGTTTATCCCACCCTCCCCCGGAAAGCTTTGATTGAAAGTGACACATCCATTAAAGATATAAATGTTTAGCCCCCCACGCAGGATTTTCCTTGGGCTGGCTGAATAGGAACATGGTGTAGCAACAACACTGTGCAGCCAGCCTGAAAGTGACAAGGAGCAGCCGGCTCCTTAGAGCCGTTTTGCAACAACTCACCCCGCAGTTAATGTCCTGGCAGTGAGGGAGTCTCACAGTAGCTGGCTTCCTTTGGCTCAGTTCAGAAACTCTGCTCCATGCTCCAGTCTTCCAATCAAGCAACTCTGGACCCCCGCTGAGTGGATGGGAGAGACTAAGGGGGCAGTTCCTCTGAGCAGGTGCCCATGAACGGCTGGGGGCTGCATGTGCAGGGGACGTGTAAAAACGTGGTGCTGCTCTTCACAGTTAGCAGCGGGACGGGGGTTTCCTGGTAAAACATCAGCCCGGTGAATTCCCTCTCCCTGCCTGCGTTCCCGCCTCGCTCTGTCTCCGTGTTCTCATCTGCAAAATGGGATCGATAGTACTTGCCTGCCTACTGGGCCCCTTGGCTTGTGCAGCCAGTCACGCATACGCAGGTGAGCCGGATCTCCTCAGCATCATAGGTACATCCAGGGGTTTTATAGCTTGTCCAAGAGGAGCAAGCATGGCCCTTCCAGGGCCTGCCTACCCAGCACTTTCCTTTCAACCCCGCTGCTCTAGTGTGGCCTTTGTGCCACTGGCCTCCTGTCTGCGGTAGCAAGATGTCTTGGCCGCTTGTCCTCTTAGCTCTCAGGGATGTGGACTGGAGGACCTGCTGGGGCGGGGATTCAGACAGATTCGATCCAGTGCCACGTGCTCTTTCATCGATCATAAAATAACAGGCCCAGAACAGTTCTGCGCTCTTCATGCAGTGACTTCTCTGAAGCTGGTCTCCCTTCTCAGCAGCTTTGCTACAGAGGGACACGGGGTGGGGGGGATTTGCTCCCATACAGTTTTGCGAACGTGGTAGGATCATGCTTCTCAAAAGCATGCTTCAGACAGCACAGTCCAGCTGCAGTTCACTCCCACCGCTGCTGGGCCAGAGAAACCAACCCCAGGGCAGCAGCTTTTCATGCTGCTCCCAATCCCCCAGGGGAAAGAGCTGGTCGCCAGCCCTGCTCCAGGACATTTCTGCTGAGCGGTTCAGGCTTGCTTCGGGAGCTTCTATTGTTCAAATGTGCTACAGAGACTTGGCTTTGGGCTGGGTCCATTGTGGACTCTCTGAGATTTTAATGAAGACCACAAAGTACCATGAAGCTTGCATAACATAGGTCAGTGACGGAGAGGATGCTGACGTGAATCTAAAGGTTGCTTGGAAGATCCCAAGATCTCAATGCCTTTCCCCTGACTATGACCTGGCTGCAAAGACCTGCATGGTGGATTGTCTTCACTTGTGGTCTTCATAAACGCTGCCCTGTGTTGGCTGGCCAGCCATGGAATAGACTAAGCTGCACAGGCGAGCCCACCGATTGCTGCCATTTTAAGTATTCTATTCAAGTCTGCCTTTAGCTCTCAGCCTCATGTACCACAGCCAAAACTTGAGACGCCTTGTCTGCTCAGCCAAGAGCAGCCGCTGATTGTGTCAAACGTGTGTGAAAAAATCTTTTTGTTGGAGGTGGCAAACTGACTGTCGGGGGGAGGGGCAGGAAGCCCAAGCTCTGTATGCAAAGAAATTTGACTGGTGGGATGAAATCTCTCCTCAAAACAATCCATTTTGTAAAACTCGGTGTAATGCTGCATTCTCTCTGGCACTGAAATACACCGATTCACAGCTTCCCCAAAGGTTACCACCCATGCATGTGGCCCATTCATAGGCTGGGTAACTGACGCTGACCCTAAATTGGATTTTTTTTTCAGAGACTGTTATGCTCCGATGAAAGGCTGTTCATTCAGGAGCTCGCTCACGGAGTTAATCACTTAGCATTTCCTGTCACCTTTTAAAATGCACAAAATGGCTCCTGGGCCCGTCATCTGAAAACAGAGATTCTCAGATTTTCAGGCCTAGCAAACCCCCTCCAAAGTGCCGCAGTCTTTGGTGCCCCACCTTTTGAACTGTAATCGGTGGGTTTACACTGAGTTGCTATCAGGGGCCCTGCTGCCATAAATTGCTGTGTCCATTGTTGGGTTCAGTGCCCAGTGACTTTAGCAGACTTTTCACAAAACTCAATAACCAGGTCTCTGACTCAGGAAGAGGGTCAGCGCTGCATTTCATGGCACCTTTCCTGGTGCTGTCTTGCCTTGCGTCCTGTGGTCATAGCTCCTCCCTCCTTCCTTGGCAGCTGACAACCTGATGTCTTTGCCTTTGCCTTTGAGTCACACGCTCTAACTGCTTCTGTCAACCAATCGCTCTGGGTCGCACCTTGACCCTGGTGATAATGAAGCTGTCAGATTCAGATAAGCGTGGCATCAACTTCCCCGCTGTTCCTCTCCCACCTGTCCTCATGCAGCTCAGGTAGCATGCTGACTGGGCTCCGTAGGATTGCCTGTGCCTTTTGCTTCAACCCAGGCCAATCAACCAATTCATTAAAAATGCTGCTGGACTCCAGATCTTAGGCAGTGATGGGTTCCTCAGCCTCCTTCCCCTGCAGCCGGGGGTTACCCTACATTGATGCAGCAGGGGGCAGTAGTGATCCAGCCCCGGGCGGGTGATGGGAAGCCGACTCTGCTATTAGCTGAAAAGGGGACTCTATGCTGCCCCCCGGCCTTTGCCTTTTGCAGCCTGCCTGCCACAGGGCCGTGTCGGATATTTTCACTCCAGGCCACAGGTCTGGGGGCCAGAGGGTGGTAAGGTTATGTAGCTGTATGGGCCAGGGGCTGTGAGCGGCTCCAGGGGAAGGTCAGCCCAGCTCCACCAGGATCCCAAACGAGCGTGGGCTGAGCAATAGGAATGGGAATGGCTAAAGGGCAGCAGGCCCGGCCAGGCTGGAGGAGCCCCAAACGCACCCATTTAAGCAGTTAACCAATTAAACATAACGTTTAAAATGGATTTTACATCCCTACTGAGCAGGTGAATCTCTCAGGTGGCGACCAGCCCAGGGAGGCTGGCCCAGGCCCCTTCAGCCTGGGGTTTCCAGGATGCAACTGACCAAGAAAGGGCTTTTAGTGGAGAAGGCTGGGTGCGAACAGGCTCCGAGCCTGCTCTCTGGTCCCCACATGGACTCAACCATCAGCCCAGGGTGGGGATGGAAGATTGCCTGCTAGGGGCCTGGGAGATGGACGGGTGATCTCTGGGAAGCTTCTAGCATGTGCACAGGAACTTCCATTGGCTTTGTGTTTCTGTGGGAGGCTTTTACCTTGAGGAGCACAGTGCTTGCTGGCAGGAGCTGTGGGTAACATGTATCTGCTGGCAATGCAGAGCTGTAGCCCTGGGGGGAGAGCGACATACAGGCGCTGGCCTTCTGGGGAGATGACAGTGTAAGGCACGGAGCCAGACAGCCCTCAGCAGCGGTGAGTGGGATATGGGTCCCTGGCCAGACACAAGTCAGGTGATGGCTGGAGACCAGACTGGGCACTGCTGGGGGAGGACTCCAGTGTACGTGTGGGGTATGGTGCAGTGACACTGGGGTAGGAGCTGTGTCTGCCCCGTAGCGTGGAGGCTGGTTCAGGTTTCTCAGAGGCTGGCTGAAGGGCGGTATTAAATCCGGCCGCAGCCCTGCATAGGCACTGAGACCCTGGTGGGGAGCAGGGGTGTTGCTGTCCGGAGGCGCAGCTGGGCATTGTCCCAGGAGTGGGCTGATGCCATTTCCCCACGCAGCTTGGCCAGACAGGACTGTCAGGGCAATTCCCTGCCCCCCAATGCACCCTCTGTGAGATCTGCCGCATCTCCATCCCCATCTAGTGAAGCAAAGAGGTACTGCTGGTCCTAGGAGCCAAACGCCCCTGAAGAAAAGATTGCTCACAGAGTATTTTAAAAAGCACTCGTCATTTTTCTGTATAAAGAGCCCAGTTCATCTCTAGCAAATCCAGAGCATTTACACCAGGGACTAACCTGGTCTGCGGAGCTTTTAACCACGTTTAGATACAGAGAATAGGAGTCACTTTAGAATCTGAAAAAGAAAATAGCAACAATCCAGCAGCTGCAGAGGGCTCACCAGGGCCTTGGACTACATGGGGGGAGCAGTTAAGTGTGACCCCAAATGATCTGGGAGGGCCTAGCATCACACGTGAGCTTTAAAACGCTTACCTGAGCCAAGTTGCTGAGCCTCCGACATCATAGGCTGTGAAATGCTCATAGTCTTGGTGACCGCTGCTCAGCCGCCCAGAGAGAACAGATGAGGAAGTCGTGCAGGCCCTCTGGCAGGTATCACTTTGGGGTGTCTGGTTCCCTGTAGTGTCAACGAGGGAGAGTCACCTGGAGGTGGGAGTTTGCCAGACTGCAGAGAAGCTGTTCACAGTGTGTGTGGGGCAAGGTTGCATGTGAGAGTCAGCCCCGGAGACAGATGCTGTATTCTGGAGTTGGCCTTTGCCTTTCTATTGGGGGCATTCATCTTGGTTTGTCTTCCCGAAATAGGATCCGACTCTGTAAACCAGCCCCAAAAGGAGAGCTAATACCGTCTGCCATCTGCCCAATAGGAGCTTCCCCTGGAAAAGGCTCTGGCAGGTCCACACCTTTTCAGGCCATGGTCCCTCCAGCTGAAGGGAATAAGGGGCTTGGATACACTGACAGCCTGGCTTAATACTTCACGCTGCAAAGGCTTTACCTGGGTTCCCTTTATTTTCTGGATAAACAGATTTCCAGGGTGGCTGTTGCTAGGGATGAAATCCTGGTTAATCAGTTAACCGATTAAACATAAGGTTAACCTAATGTTTAACCCATTAACAAAGCAGGAAACCGGTGGGAGACCACTTCAGCGTGGCTGGAGCAGGCCCCAGCCTGCAGGGCTCCCACTCAGAGTCCCACATTGGGGCTGGTTGCTGGCTCCCAGTCCCTGCCAGAGCAACTCCTGTTTGTGGCGGGCCAGGAATCCCATGAACAGAGGCTGCTTTGGACACTCGGGTCTCTATCAGACAGAGGCTGCTCCAAATGGGAGCAGCAAGTCTGCGATGGATCCTCTACGGGACTGGAGCAGCCTCCTGCCCATGTCAGGCAGGGAGCTGCTCCAGCCTCCTGCCCCCCAACCCCCACCCCCGGTTACTGGTTAACCGGAACAAGTAAACATCCCCCATTAAGGGGGATGCATACTGGTTAACCAGTTAACCTTTCACATCCCTAGTTTTTGCAGTGGGAGTCAGCAGCAGTAACTCAGCACAGAGCCCTGAGCCATGCAGAACTGTTTAGGGTTGTAATAGTGAGCAATGGTTTCATTAACATTAGGTCCATAAGACATCCTCCTTCCCCCCCATTTCCACCTGCTCCCTTGGCCAGTCCATTAAACAGCCCAAGGCCTAGCATGGCTGCTTGGAGCACCCTCCTGTTAGCCCCGCAGCACTAGACTTCACCATTGATTCCTGACCTTTGCGTGCACTCTCCCTTCTGATCCACAACACTTTGCCTCCCCCATTAATATGGAATTTCTGTGCTGGCCGAGTCTCGCGGGGGAAGGAGGGCGCCATCAAAGGCCTTTTTGAAAATCATTTCAAACGCGAACTCTCCGCAGCCCAGCAAGGGAAGGGTTTGATGGAGTTTCAAAAAATCTCTGAAATTCTAGCCATAACAGTGACGGCGTGTCGGGCTCGGGGACAGCTTGTGTGTGTCAGAGGCGAGAGGGCGCAGCAGCGTCTGCAGAATGAAAGCCACAGCTCCTCTTCCTTGCGGCTGAGGGATGGCGTCTCTAACAGGACTTTGCTTGGTAGGAATGGACAGACGCGTCGAGGCTGCTGGACACAGGCAAACGCTCTGGTGGTCTCTGGCTCCAACACTGACGGCCCCTGTGTGGTTTGGTATCCCTCTGCAGCGTGTGTCTCGCTCTGAGCCTGGACTAAGCAGTCTTGGAACATCCTGCCCACACTGCACACCATCTGCTGCTGCTCAGCTCCCAGGTGGCACCAGCTCTGAGCTGCTGTGTGATGGGATCACCCCCAAATGCACCAGCCCTGTGGCTTGCCTTTGCAGCCAGTGCACAGAGCAGGTGTATGTGCTTGGGAAGGGCAGGGTCACATCTGCTTGCTCTGCTCAGGTCAGTCAGTAAACGAGAGCGCTGTCTTTAGCACAAGCAGGGAAGTGGCTGTTGTGTTGCTCAGGCCAAATCTCCTGACTTGTTTGTTTAACAGACAGGGAATCGGACTGCAGAGATGTGAATGACGAAGGGAGGAATATGTGTTCCCTGCAATATGGATGAGGTGGTCTAGGGCCTACAGGTCTGTTTATCATATAAATTGTTTTGTGGGCCCTGAAATGGGCACTGTTAGAGAGGACAGAGAGCTTGTGCTATAAAGTGTTAGCAAGAGAGGATCGTAGCCTGTTACCATGGAAGACGTGAACTGTACGGTCAATCCGGTCAATTATACGGAGCCAACAGAGAGCCTCTCCCTATCTTGTTTGACAACGTGGGTTCACCATACGAGATCAGATTGAATTATCGATGGGGCGTTTGGCAGAATAGCTGTACTGCAAGGCAGCCAGGACAAATTCACCGAGAAAATCACTGTATGCTGAGGCCAGCAACAGCAGTGTATCACCCACATTGAGAATTCCCCGGCCTATTTCTGTACAGAATAATCTGACCCATTTTGGACAAACGTCCCATTTCAAAATAGCTTTCTCAGGATGGCCTGGATCTTACTGCTCTGCGCACACAAGTAACTTGACTCGCCCGAATGCTCTCACTGAATTCAGCGGGTAAGCAGGTCCTGCTGTTCAGCCCCTTTGTTATGCTATATCCTTAATGATCCATTATTGTAACAAGAGGTTGGTGTTCCCTGGAATATGGATGAGGTGGTCTAGGGCCTAAGATTTACATAATCTTTTAAATCTCTTTAATGGCCTCCTAGACACTGGAGCATTTTTGTGATTTTTCTTTTACTTGTTAAATCTGACTGTTGTGGACTCTAATTTGGGGGTTGAAATCTTCTCCAGCAGTGCTGGAAACCCAACCCCAGCCTGCAGGGAGCAGGAGAATGAGTGAAACTGATGAGACTGGTCTTCGGGCCCTAGTCCAGGCTCCCAGTCATCAAATGCTCACATCCACGGACTTCAATGCAACGTAAGGACACAGTTGCGTGCTTTGCTGAATGGGGCAGTCTGCAGAAGTGGGACCTGGGTGCAAAATGTACCCAGGGCTCACTAGTACAAACGATGAAAAGTAAAATGAGGGGTGTGACGTGCTATTTCCTAATCAGATTGGGGTCCTGAAGGTGACTTTGAGTTAATGTGGGGGGGAGTCTGCTACCGCTCGATCTTAATACCATGAAATACATGGGACTGGCTGGCTTAGGAACTGGAAACAAAAGGGTCTCCCCTGGAAGTTGCCCTGACTGGCCATCAGGGAGCAGGTCACTGATAGTGGCTCCAGCCAGACGGCTCTTAAGGGCCCTGATGAGTTTGATAGCCAACCACAGACTGGTGTTCACATCACAAATACCATCGCTGCCACAGCCAGCACTGACTTCTCTGCTTGTGCCAGCCACGAAGCAAGGTGGGCGGGTGCCAGACTAGAGCTATGCGTCGGAACCCCACTGCTGCAGACCCCTCCCCCCCCACTCTTTCCTATAAGCTACGAGAGAGCCATTGTGTTAGCTCCTCATGTTATACATCCTGCTCCCCCTTGCCTACAGCTGTGACGCTGGAGGCATCTTTCCCAGCCCTGCGGAGGAGCTCCATGTAGCGTGGAAGTTTGTCACTCATCGCCAGAAGTTGGGCCAATAAAATAAAAAAAATCACCTTTCCCACTTTCTCTCTGGGACCAGCACAGGTACAACAGCGCCGCCACCCGAAGGGTGACACAGGGAACAGAAGCGGACATACAGCATGGTGTTCCCAAAACCAAAACGGAGCTCGCAGCTCCTGTGCTGTAGTGGGCTGCTCTACATAACACGGGGGTTAATGGTTCCAACCACTTTCAGAGGGAAGTGATGCGTGGAGGATCTGGCCCACTCAGGGGGCTTGATCCTGGATGTGCTTAGCTGCTGCTTGATGTCCTGCCAGGCCGCAGCGTGAGCCGTACCTGCCGGCAGCATGTGCGCTAGACCTGAGTGTACAATGTTGGCGGCGGTGCAACAGTCTTAAGGGGGGGGGGGGCGGCATTCTGAATGGAGAGCATCTGGCACTGGCTCTCCAGTCATGAGAACGGAACCAGCTCCCGTTAATCAATTCTGCTCTTGGTCAGCTCCGGAGGGATGCAGCTCCAGCCCCATGGACAGGAGCGGTGGTGGTATTTTCTAAGGCCCTGCTGGCCTCTCATGCTGTCAGAGAACCCTCTGGGGCTGGACTCGGCGCTGGAAAGCCAGGCTACGTAGCACTGATAAGAAGTCGAGATGGTCAAAACGCCAACCCCTCAAGGAAAAGAAAAAAATCCGATTAAAGGCCCCTTCTCGGAGGACGAGGAACTTTAATTCCAGCCCAGACCTTCAGTGTGAAGTGAGATAAAACCTGATTATTGAATTTACCCAGCAAGGGCCTCTGGGACAGGCTATTAAGTGTGTCGGGGATTTTAAACAACAGTGGAGCAAATGCATTTCCGAAAGAGCTGTATCAGGCAGTGCAGAGCTAATAATAATGTGTTGATGCTCCTGCCGTCTCTGGACTGTATTGGAGAGTGATAGGCACCGGCTGGAAAGAATCACTTACTGAAGCACAGCCTCGAAGACCCATTTTAAACGAGATCTGAAATTAAGGTCTGCAGGAAAATTAGAGACCTTGAGATTTTTTTTCTGATTTGGATGGTGAATTTTTTTCTAACAAAGCTGCATTCATGGATGCGAGATGTTAATTTTGGTCTTCAGAGGAAGCACAGGAAGAGCAGCATGGGTAATAAGCATGTGGCTCAAATGGCCATCAAGATAGAAATTGATCAATTTTGTTTTAAAGAGGAGCTACAGGGATCCCTAATTCTGAGTGACTGTTGTCCGACTACATCAGAAGCAGGGTCAGAAAAGCTGTTGTCTTGGGTGCAAAGTCTGTGGCCTGAAGTGAAGTCAGTAAAAGTGATTATCTGAGCAACAGTCAGCATCAAAAGCAGATGCTGGTCTGCAAGCCAGCATTTGGCACATGAACTCGACAACAGTATCATCAGCACCAGGATTGCAAGTCAGCACTCCTGGGTTCTGTTCCTGGCCGGACGTGACCTTGGGCAAGTCAGATACGATGGGGATGAGGGTGACGTTTGTATGGGACCGCAAATGCCCATTCTCAGTTCTTTGGTCTGACATGGAGGCATCGCTATTCGTAGTAGCGCTTGGGAGGTGCACCACCTCCCATGCCTCCACCAAAATTTTAATTGCTAACTGGGGTGCCCCCTTCTTGCCCATTTGAGTGGCCCTCCCTACACACACCCCTGCAAGCACCTGTTGTCCCTGCACATAGGTTACACTGGCAGAGGCAGCACTTGGTGTGCCTGAGATTGAATGTGCTTTGCACGAGACCCACTCCTGGAGGTGCTGGAACAATATGTATGGTGGGGGGTGCTGAAGGCGGAAGCCGCGTGTTTGGGTTGTTCCTACTTCAAGCTGGGGAGGGGGGTCAGCTCCTCTAGTTCCAGCGCCCGTGCCCCTCTTGCTGTTGTCTTAGCTAGTCAGCATGCAGAGGAGGAGAGGATGATGGCTGCCCTCCAAACCGGTAAGAGAGAGGAGCTGCTCCTTGGGCTGTACCCATACCAGGGCGCTGGCTGCATTGCAGGTGGTTGTACAAGCTTTGCCGTTTTCCCCTGCGGAATCCCCTGAGTGGAGGCATTTAGAATCCAGCTCTTATGGAAACCAACCCCTAGTCGCCGCCTCCGTGGGTCACTGATGGGAATTCTTCTTCGACATCCTCCCACTGCCCCTACAGAGGAAATATGCTGAGCCTTAATGAGGGGCCCAGCAGGGTGTGTCTCTTGTTAATGTGGAGGTGGCTGCAGTCAAAGAGCTGCTCTCTCAACAACAGCAATGTGCTCTTGTTCCTACACAGCCTTGCAAACAGAAACCGGTCTTTTTTCCTGTGAAGATTTAATTAGTCACCTGGCTGTCCAGCCTCTTTCAATCAGAGGCTGCAGTCCAGGTGAAGGGGGGGAAGGGCTACACTCTATGGGACTATATTGCACCCTGGCGGGGGGATATGAGATTTACCCACTCTTCTTCTAGCACATTGTATAGCTTTGCTCATCATGGTTATAGGAAATCCATGCGCCCTGGAGGACTGTCTTGTTTCTCCGCAGGTCCTTCAATGAGACGTTAAAGGCCTACTGTATTTGATCTTGGAGGAAAGGCCACAATTATGCGTACAGACCCAAAACAGAGTCGTCAGCTAGGATGTACATACAAAGTGAATGGAACAGACGTCTCTCACCCTCAGGGCTGGGCATATCCCCCAGTTGGGAAGCCTGAGAAGGGGGTAGATTTGTGATCCTGCTCCCTCTGAGTTCCTCTGTCTAGAACTCTCTCTGGCCAGGTTGTGCAGCCTCTGTTGTTTCCTTCCTAGGCATGGCTGTCCGAGATTCATGAATACGCACAGCAAGATGTGGTCCTCATGCTGCTGGGAAATAAGGTGAGTTGGGTCCTGCCACGAGCCAAGCACGTTTCTGAGCAGTCACACGCTCTTGCTGCAAGATACATCCAGCACACTCTAGGCCTACGGGGGGCCGCAGCAATGGGCATTTGCCATCTGCAGATATAGGTTCAAAGCCTCACACTGGCATGAAATCTTGGGGGCCCTTAGGAGCCTGGGCATGCCTCCATCGTGAGTGGGCAGGAAATCTGCTTTGCTTCCTTACGCTCCCTGACGCAAATATCCCTCAAAGCTGGGGAATCTCCCCTGGAGGCTTCTGGTGCTGTGGGACCTTCAGCAAAGCTCTTTGTAAATGCAGTCAGGAGAATTAGGCTATGGGGGGCCCAGACCGGCAATGCCCTGCCCATGCTGTGCTGTAATGTTAGCTGCTCGATGGCCTGACCCTTACAAACGATCTGTACTCCTTTTCGGAGTATCCAAATGACTAGCTGTGTGAGTGACCCTACGATGGGCGGGGTCCCCTGGTACTGACATGGAGGTAGGCTGGGTCCTGTGTCTGGGGAGGTCTCTCCATTCCATCTTGAGTCAAGTAAGCAGAGCCCTGCTCCTCCGCCTCAGACGGTTTGGGGAACCAGGATTTGTAATATTTTCCCCGTTTCTTTGCTTTGTTACATCATTGCCTGATGTCAGCACAAGAGTTAGGGCTGCTTAGGGCATCTATCATGTCTTTGCTCCAAGGCACCTTGCAGATATTGGGCCCACTCCGCTTGCAGATTTTGCTGGCTTCAGGTGGAGGGAATGTGAGCTGCAAGCCCCTATATGCCACTGTGGTGCAGGACCTTACTACAGTGATGGGGTAGGTGGCTTCATCACTGTAGTAAATCCACCCCACAAGAGGCAGGTACCTAGGTCAATGGAAGAATTCTTCCATTGACCTGTGTCTACAGTAGGTGAGCCTGACCTAATGACATCTCACAGGGCACAAAATTCTTCACTGCCTTGAGCAATGTAGCTATTTGACCTAAGTTTAGACTCCTAGATGCACAGAACCTTCAAGTCTGAAGAGAGCCGTCTGACCTCTTCCCAAGATTTGTTGTGCCTAAACCCCCCAAGACAGACGGCTCTCCAGCCTCCTTTTGAAAACCTCCCGTGAAGGAGCTTCCACAATCGCCCGAAGTCTCGGTTCCATTCTCCTACTCGTCTTGTAGTTGGGGAGCTTTTCTTAAGGTTTAATCTAGGTCTGCTGTGCTGGAGTTTGAACCCATTGCCCTTTGTCCTGCCCGCTGTGACGAGAGAACGTTTCTCCATCCTTTTTATGGCAGCCTTTCAAGTATCCAAAGACCACAATAGATATCCTCTTTCCTAAGTGCAGCCCAGGCTGAGCCAGTGAGTTCTTACTTGGCCAGAGTTTGGGTCACTAGGTAGTAGTCGCTATCAGCAGTCTCCAGAGGAACATGCCCCCCGCAGTCAGCATGGAACACACAGGCCTGTCTGGAGATCTGCTTTACTGAGATGCAGGGGGGAGTTTCTTCCCTTTAGTGGGAGGAGCGAAGGGGTGTCCGGAAGAGCCTGGAAGTACGTCAGTCCCTGCCTGTGGAGATCTTGCAATGATCATGAATCTTTGAGGGTTGGTTCAGCACTTGCTTTCCCCTCTAAGAAGCAGAGATGTAGATGGACAGGCCCTTGCCTTCTCTCTCCTTAGTGCTAAACACCAGGATACCTTAGTTAGGCAGCCAGGAGTCATTGGGCTGAAACCAGCTCACGCGAGCTAGCGTAGATCCCAGCTCAAGACCTCCTCAACCTGGGCAGCTCCCAGCAAAGCCAGGTGCCCTCCGGATGCAAGCAGCTTGGCATTTCTCTAGCAGCCCTGACCTTATTTCCGTGGGTTCAAGGGGGAACTGTGCTAGCCAGTCATGCACACTTGTCATATTCTTCTCTGCTGCCAGACTCCAATTTTGTCACCAATCAGCCTGAGCTCTTCTTTGTACCCTAAGAGCTGATTTGCAAGAACATTACAGAATCCCTCCCGGGAATAGTGAATTGCAAGTAAAGCTTCTGGAATGAAAAGAATCCCTCTTGTTTTCAGCCAGATTGCCTCACCTACCAATCCCGCCTTAGCCTTTCTGTTTCCCTTTACCGGGGAGGGGACTGCAGCTGGGAACCAGAGGCCAACTCTGACGCAGGGCTGGCTGTTTCTGCTGACCTAG
>JANRFK010001605.1:2676410-2692599 GCA_030068395.1 Apalone spinifera | reverse complement strand
GAAGATATTGAACAGAGCCGGTCCCAAAACAGACCCCTGCAGAACCCCACTTGTCCTGCCTTTCCAGCAGGATTGTGAACCATTAATAACTGCTCTCTGAGTACGGTTATCCAGCCAGTTATGCACCCACCTTATAGTTGCCCCATCTAAGTTGTATTTGCCTCTGAGGTTGGGTCTTTGTCTTACTCGTGAGAGGTGCAGGACTGGGCCGTTAGGATCTAACTTTATAAAAAGGCCCCCACGCTCCCCAAAAGGGGTCGGTACAGAATCCAGGGTACGACCCGCTGCCCATAAACGTGGAAGTGAATCACCCGCTTTCCCGGCCTCTCCGAAAGACTTGGCAGTAGTTCAGCCTGGAGTGAGGGTTGCTGCAGGAATCACTTGGGGAATTCTCTGGAGGATCATCTGTTGATTCAGCTTCACAGCCCCCGTCAAGCAGGTGTTGTTAGCCCCACCTTCCACATGGAGAAACAGAGAGCCAGACAGATGAGGTGACTATCCCACGGCCCCCCCCAGGGAGACCGCGGAAGAGCCCGTGAATCCGGTCCCCTTTGTGCCTTTCCCACAAGGCTGGCCTGGCCCACTTTCGCACCAGTCAAGGGTTGGCTAGATCATAGGGACAGACTCCTCTGACAGCGTCGTAGAGACAGAGTCCCCTCTCGGGCAGAGGATGTGTCCCATTGGCAGCGCAGTGAAGCTAAGACAGCACTGGCCTATGCTCTGTGAATAGGATTGCAGCTTCACGGGCTGTCTGTGTCCCTAACGGCGGAGAGAGAGAGCTCTGCTGAGCCCTGGCGTGGGACTCTGTTCAGTGCACCCCACTTCGGGGTCTGCAGTCCTTTAGGAAGTAGAGAAGATGTGATATTCCCGAAATAATTCGGCACTCCCGAACACCCCCTCCTGCTTGGTAACCCACCTTTCTATAGGATGAGGAGTGTTGTGGCACCTTCAAGACTAACAAAAATATACATCTAGTAGCGCAAGCTTTCATGGGCAAAACCCACTTCTTCCGCTGAGCAGGGGAAAGCCAGTTCTCAACAGTCAGCAACTTTTCCACTGTCCGTCAGACAAGGTTTTTTGTGGCCTGGAAGCAAAACACAACCAACCCATTCTTAATGCAGCCTGGCAAATAGGGATGTAAGATCCCGTTGACTCAGTTTACCAGGAAAACGTTACGTTTAGCCTGTTAACCACTGGAGAGCCGACACCTCTGCTCCCACGGGCGGGGCTGCTTGGGCTGGGCCCACCATGGACAGAGGCTGCTCCGGCCAGGCTGGAGTAACCAGTAAGCATCCTGGTAAGGGTGATGCTCTCCACTTAACCGTTCACATCCCTACTGGCAAGGTGGCGAGAGTTCAGCCCATCAAAGCAGATTCCGCGTGGACTAACTGATCCCCCAGAAACAGACTCAGGGAAGAGTTCTGTATATGAAGGAGAACCATGTAGGTATCACTTCCCCAACACCGGGTCCTCTACTCCAAATGCTGCCGCCCCTTTCCTGGCCCAGTGTGCTTGACTGCTGGATCAGTTGACCATTTACTCCACTCCGGTGCCCTCCCTCTGCCCGGTAATCTCTTTCCTGGGTGTTGTGCACCTAGACTAAAGAACGTGTCCCCGGCTACGGCCGATGTGGCAGGAGCAGACTTTTGCGATTTGTGCCATTGAAATGCCTGCTACTAGTGAAAGAAATTCCACACCCTCTGGGGCTCACGTGAGATACAACAACACACACGCCCACACCATCCGCGCCACCATTACGCTCGCTCTGTGCATTGCCCACGTTCTCCACCAAGCAGCCCTGCTTGGTATGTCGCCTCCAGTGCAGCCATTGCAGCAGCATGAGAGACGACTCCAGGGAAGCTAGGGAGAGGGCAGGAAGAAACAGACATGTATGGGCCATTAGCGCAGAAGGTCGGGAGGTGGCTGCAGATTCTGTGGCAAATCCCAGGCACTGTGCAGTAGGAGGTGTCGCAGAAACAGTTCCTTCGCTGCAGTCTGGGTCTGGTGGGTTTCTGGCCTGCCCCCGTGGATGTATCATTATGGCCCAGACACAGCACACGAATTGTCATGTAGACCCGAAAAGAGGGACCTAGAACTGAACTCATGTAGGAGGATGGAAATACTGGGGGACCCTTACTTGGGGTGAATGACTCTTCCTAGACATAGGTTTCCCGCGTCTATTTCTGTCATAAATAACCCGTCCCGGTGAGGGGACAGCCGGTTTGTGCGGCGCTCAGGGAACTCTGCCACTGAAAAGGGGGACACCCCTGGAAGTGAGAAGTTTCACCAGCCACACTGCCTTGTAGGCTGGCGCATGAGAAGCCAAAGGCTAGATTGGCCATAGGGAAAACACTTCCTTCTTGGTTAGTTGCTCCTCTTGGGTGGAGTTGAGGCATCTTGCCTTGGGAAGGGCAGAGTTTTAGGCGGGTTCCTACTGGCAGCAATTCTGGGACCTAGAATTGCAGGGTGAGTACCTGAATCCAGCTCACCCCTCTCGCTGCTTACAATCACAGAATCCTAGAACACTAGAACTGGAAGGGATCTCGAGAGTCATCGAGTCCAGCCCCCTGCCCTCAAGGCAGGACCAAGCACCATCTAGATCATCCTTGATAGATGTCTGTCTAACCTGCTCTTAAATATCTCCAGGGATGGAGATTCCACAACCTCCCAAAATTTATTTCAGTGCAGTTTATTCCAGTGTTGAACCCCCCTGACAGGTAGGGAGTTTTTCCTAATGTCCAACCTAAACCCCCCCCCTTGCTGCAGTTTAAGCCCATTGCTACTTGGCCTGTCCTCACAGGTCAAGGAGAACAATTTTTCTCCCTCCTCCCTATGACACCCTTTTAGCTACTTGAAAGCTGCTACCCTGTCCCCTCTCAGCCTTCTCCTTTCCAAACTAAACAAGCCCAATTCTTTCAGTCTTCCCTCACAGCTCATGGTTTCTAGCCTTTTAATTACGTTGCTCTTCTCTGCACCTTCTCCAATTTCTCCACCTCTTTCTTGAAATGTGCTGCCCAGAACTGGACACAAGACTCCTAATCAGCGCAGAGTGGAGCGGAAGAATGACTTCTCGTGTCTCGTGCTTACGGCTGGTCGTGTGCTCTAATGCAAGGCCGGCCTGACTGCTTCCTCTTTTTTTAAATTGTCTCTTGGTATAAACAGGGAAGCTGCATTAAAAAGGATCAGAGGGGTAGCCGTGTTAGTCTGAATCTGCAAAGGCGGCGAGGAGTCCTGTGGCACCTTATAGACTCACCGAAGTTAGTCTGTAAGTTAGTTACTTCGGTGAGTCTATAAGGTGCCACAGGACTCCTCACCGCCTTTGCAGGGCAGAGGAGCTATCTGGATCTGGCCAGGCTAGCTCGCTGTCCTTATGGGGCTGCTCCTTTCAAAGGTACGACCTCAAGGCCTTCTCCACAAGCCATGGCACCTGTCCACAGGAAATATTTCTCTTTCCAGGGCTTTCCGGTGCAAAATGGAGTCGTCCCTTTCCCTGCAGCAGTTGGGTTGGCTGCTTTCTGCCCACGTGGGAGCTGACCGGTAAAGTCCTGGGTTGGAGAACTCAGAGAGCGTCTCCAAAACTGAGATTCTAGGGCCTTTTCTGTGGTGCTGTCGGGGGAGGCTGTAAGAGTGGACACCTAAGGCCATCGCTGGTCTAAGCAGCTGCAGAGGACACCGCAGAACCAAGGATATTGTTATTCCTTGGGCCCAGCCTGGCGCTCCACAGATGGGGGGCTCCAGCCCAGCCAGAGCAACCCCCAGCCGCAGCACCCCTGGGCTGCTCCAGCCAGGCTGAAGCAGCCCCTCCCCCCACCCCATTTAATCAGTGAACTGGTTAAACATAACATTTAACCGGTTCATGAAAGGGGATTTTCCATCCCTAGTAGAAACCCAGCCCAAAGACAGCTCCTGCTCCAAGCAGTGTAAATTGATGGAGTGCAGATGCTGCATTTCCAGGCCTGGAAGCTGAAGTCCTGGGCGGAAGGAGCTGCCAGAGCCGGGATCTGTCTGTTCCAGTCTCTCTGGACCAGAACTACATGCACTGACCAGATCTGCAGGAGCTGCCTCAGCAGATGTTTCTCCCTGTCTGCCCTCTGTTATTGCTGGCTCCTGCCCTGAAATAGGAGGGTTCCACTCTGTGTTCAGTTTCCTTGTGGGAACCCCTCACCACACACAACGGCACACTGCAGATGGTGAAATTTGCGAACGCTGGGTGGGGGGGTGCAGCTCCCGGGCCCCCCTGCACCTCCCGAATTCACCCTGGGGCCTGGGAGCTGCAGGGGAAGTATAAACCCAAAACGATGCCTTGTGCTGTAGAAAGATTTATACAGCTCAAGCTGGTGAAGTTTCTTCCCCCCCTCAAAGTGGAGGAGGATCTGCACCGTTCTCCCTCCCCCCCAGGGACGAATTGCACAAAGGGTTCGGGATAAATAACATTTTCCTATGTAATTAATAAACTTGGTTTTTAAGTGATTATAAGGGCAGCAAATGGAACAAAGCCGGTTACTGAGCAAGTAAACATGCAACCTAAGCTTCATTCACAAAAGAAACTGGTCATGCACAGTCATTTCTCGCCCTAAACGTTGCTTTAGGCGGGTTGCAGAGTTCCTGCAGCTTAGAGTTCCAGGGATTTCTCGTCACAGGCTAGATCCCTGTTGCAGCCAGGGCACCAGGCCTTTCTTCCCCAGAGCATTGTTAGATCCTCAAAGCTGTCACCCTGGGTGGGGATTCAGTGAAGCATTGGCAGCCGGGATTATCTCGCTCCCCACCCTTCAGTAAGATTCCATATGGTGGGAATCTTTTATTTCCTGTTTGATCCCCACCCCCTTCACTGGGAAAGTACCCGCTCACGATGCCGCCCTGTCTGAGGTGGCATGATCACATGACCATGCAGTGTTCATCCTATATACTTCCTGCCACTCTCCACCCTAGAGGTGGTTGCATTCCTGGGGTGCTGTTTGTACAGAGTGTTGGTCTGATGGCCAACAGAATTATTCTCTCTCATACTCAAGGCATTCATGCAAGGGGCCATCGCTCGCTCTGCCTCTTTCAGCTCCTCCGCGTGCCGTTCCTTTGCAGAGACCCAGCTAGTCCTTCGGCTCCATTTCAGGCTGAGGTGCCCCATAGCCATTGAAGGGAGGCGGGGCTGGGAGAGAGAGGGAGAAAGCAGCAAAGGCTCCTCCGTGGGGGACTGTAGCAAGTGGGCCCGGGAGAAAGTAGCAAGCGGGTGTCAGTGGGGAAGGCGGGGCAGGAAGCGGGTTACTGGAAGTGGGAGGAAGAGGCTCAGCAAAGGAAGATGAAGCTACATGATCTTGCAGAGAGTATCTCCGTGCGGTGTCACTGGGGCGCTGTCTCCCCAGGGCAGACGGCTGCGGTCCGAGCTGTCTGCCCGCTCCTAAAGCGTTAAGCCTACGTTTTCAGTAGAAGCTAATGATTTGGGGCATCTCAGGTTCTGGGTGACCAACCTGAGACCTGTAGAGACCTGATTTGAAGAAAGGGCTGAGCGCCCCTCCTCGGGGGGGGGGGGGGAATCCAACTCCTTTAAGGCCCTTGAAGTTAGTGACACAAGTTCATTATCACTCTTTGAGATCCAGGCCTGACTTGGTGCAGCGAGTCGTCTGTGTGTGCATGCCAGATCATGTCAGAGGGCTGATGCGTGGCCTGGGAAGTGGGGGGGACCTTGTGACACTCCCTGCATGAATGACCCAGCCTCCAACTTTTTCTCCTTCCTCCAGAGCAAACCTCCGATGACTAATACATGCGGATCTAGATTATGAGCTCAAACAAGAACGCTCGCTACAATCGCTTCTCCAGTGGCGCAGCAAACATCACGACTTCTGACAACACTAACGGGGTAAGCGGAGCAGGGGCAGGAAATAGGGGGTGGGGGGTGTTTCTGGCCTCTTCTGCCCTCCGTTTTGTGTGGGCAGAATAAAGAAGGGTGAAAGTTTGACCCTTGGGGCGGCAGTGTCCACAGATAAAACCATTGGACTCTTCCCGAGTATTTTACCCAAACTGGGCTGAGTAGCAAACCCCAGTCCCGCAAGGTCGACCCGCGATGCCGTTATTTCTGCCTTGGTTTCAGACGAGAATGGAAACGACTTTTGGGCCGGCCTATTCCACGGTGACCACCATCACGAAGGGTGAGTGTCTCGCGGCCACGGAGCCTCCGGCCTTGTCCCAAGGGCACCCTGCCGCTCTGAACCCTCCTCTGCTGCACAGAGCGTGCGGGGAACCACGGCGAGTCCCTGCACGGTCACTGAGGGACACGCAGCGAGACGTGCGCTCTGGTCACCTGCGGTCCCAGCGCCCGCCAGTGGCCTGGTCAGCAGGCAGCACGAAGCTAAGTGCCTCGGAAATGCTTTCCCATGAATCAGTCTTTGTTATCAGCGTCCGTTACACCTCCGGTGCCGGTGACGTGCCCCTCCCGGGTGCTGGGAGTTTCCATCCTTGCTCTCCGCCTGATTGTGAATGATTTTGGACAGGTTGAGCAAAATCCCCTGGAGCTGTCTTGAGTTCAGCAAGGATGGGGGGTGCAGGGGGAAGACAGCAATGAAGTGCACAGGGTCCAAGCCAGGGAGTCCCCAACCAACCAACCAACAGTCCCTGTGAAGAAGGCCCCCCCAAACCCACCCCGGCCCGCAGAATTCCTCATCCACTTTGCTTGGGAAGCCGGCAGGCTTTCTCCTTTCCCTTGGGCATCGGGCAGGAGCCGCATGCTGGATTCATAAGGCCCTTGAGTCACGCAGCCGACCTTACCATTAGCAAACAAAAACCAAGGCCCAGCTGGTGTCCCGGGGCCTGCAACTCCCAGCATCCCCTGAGTGCTCAGCTTCCGTTTTCCACTTCCCTAGCCCAGTACTGGGGTGGGCCCCCCTTGCTGTAAGCCCCAGACTGTCTCTTAAGGGGGGTTGTACCACTCCAGCCAAACAGGAGGAACATGGCATGTGGCTTCACGGGGCCAGTGGCTTCACTTGCCTTGACACAACTGCTTTTGATTTACCAAAGCTGAGACACCCACAGGTGAAAATGACGTGGTGAAAGAAACACCCACGTTGCCATCATACTCCCACGTGGGCAGAGTTAAGGTTACACTCGCCACTGTACCTGGCTCATTTCCTGACTTTTGAGTAGTTACATTTGCAACCTTAGTAGCAGTCTGTAACAGGCTGATCTTTTGGGTACTACAGCCTTCCCTGGTGCCCAAGCAACAGCCAGACTGCCCCTGATATAAGCCATGTACCGTGTGGCGGGATGGGGACTCCCTTTTAAGACTATTTTAAACCTACAGCTCTGTAGGAATCTCTAGCACAGGCAGAATGTCTGTTTCTTGCGGGGCTGAGGAAGCTTGGCTCGAGTACCGGTGATACGGTATTGCTGGCGCTGCCCTTCCTGGGGCCTCCGGGGCAGTGGGGAAATCCCGGTTCCTTTTCTTTCGCTTGTCCAAAGTCTGCCAGCAAACCCGGGGCATTGGAGAGAGCCCTCACTCGTTAAAGGTGCAGCGAAAACCCCCCATGTGTTTCTTTTGCTTTCAAGCTGATGGGACCAATACCTTTAAGCAGCACCGCAGGACGCCCTCCTCGTCCAGCACGCTCACCTACTCCCCGCGGGACGAGGACGATGGCATGGTACGTATTTAACGGGTGACCTTTCTGGGGAGTTACACGCGGAGGGCGTTGTCTGATTACCCCGCGCCAGGTGAGTCGCTCTCCGGGCGTGGGCAGGACAGGGCAGTCGGCACAGCCGGACCTGGCTGGCCTTTGCTCGGTGGGGAGGAGACCGAGCAGTGCAGTAGGGGCGGTGGGTAGGTCCGGCTGGCCGTGAGGTGATGCTGCTCGGTCAGTCACAGAGGCAGGATTGGATCTCGGCCTTCGTACTGCCCGTGTGGGGCTCAGCCCGCTAGGCTGGGCGTCTGTCCGGCTCCGGCCGTCTGTCCCGGGTTAGAGGTGAGCACCGGACTTCTCCAAGGGCAGCCTTAGCTTTGGAGGCGAGGGGCCCGAGTCCTGCCCACTCAGTATACAGGTAAGCCCCACAGACCCACTCCTGCCCAGGCATCAGCTCCGCGGGGGGGGACATTGCACCCCAAGGCACTTATTAGCTGGCACAGGGAAGGCCTTGAAACTGTTCTTCTAAGGATCTGGAGTCCCGGTTGAGGGCTGCTTGTGTGACCAGGCCCCTTATAAAGGACCCCAGCAGCACCCTCTGGATAAGTATCTTCCTTCCCCCGAGTCTTTTTCTATTTGCACCTCTAGAGGGAGTCTCTCTCCACAGAGCCACAGTCTGGAACCTGCCGTGATCTGGCCGAAAGGGCTGGGCTTCCTATTCACCCTGTCCTCTCTGGTCTGACTGTGCGGCTGGTGCCTGGGCCGTGGTACCAGGCTGCCTCCCTGCTTCTGAATAAGCAAAAGCCTGGCCGATATTTGCCTCTACGGGGTCATCTCCACAGACATCAGCTTTTGCTCGCTGGCGTCAGCTTTTCCCTTCAACTGTTCCTGGTTAACTCGTCGGTTTCCTCTACCGGCCCTGGGAAATCTTTATTTCCCCAACTTAATTACCCTCCCTCCCCAATAAACCAGTGTAGATCTGTTCGAGCCAGACCCGTCTACCTCTCAGACACACGCAGAGCCGTGCTGTGGACAAAACTGCCCCCTGGCGTGTCTTGTCTGACTGCTGAGATCTTACAGAAAGCTGCTGCGGTAACTTTCTTTGCTGCATAACTTTGTGTTGTCTTCCCAGCAGTGACACGTTCGTTGCTGAGGCCGTAGACCTGATTGAACCCCTTGGGCCCATCCTTGGCTTTCCATCGTTCACTACCAATCCATTTGCCGGCTCCGTTTCAAAGAGCTCTGCGCTTGGGCGTTTAAGCAGGAGCAGCGACTATAAGAAACGGGTAGAGCCATTAAGTTCTGGAGATGATAAAGGACCAGTTGGTTCCTACTTGCTCATGGTCTGTGGTCTGGTTCCTACTTGGCCCCCTCCTGCAATGGCGTAGCAGCTTGGCCGCTTTCCTTCTACTATCCCAAAGCAGTTGGTTTCCTCTGCTCTTCCCTCGGGCAGCCCGTTGGACCATCTGCTGCAGCTCGCTGGCTCAGAGGTTTCCTGATGCTCAGCCTTCATTCGCTCCCCTTGTTTTGCAGTCGTGGGCCCCTTGCGGCCCCTCTGAATTCCTTTCTGTCCTGGGGCCTGAGCCGCGCACCTTTCTGTGGGAACGCCTGGGGGGGGTTACTCGTGGTATTTTTTGTTAAACCATCTGGCAACCCCTACCCCTTCCGCCGTGTTCTTCCTTAACCAGCTCGTCCCCGTTTGGTGGGCCTGCCATTGCTTTGTCCTTCCCAGGTGTGGTACGTTGCACTTGGCTGTATTACGGTTTTCTCGTGTCCATTTTAAACCAGTTCTCTGGTTCGTTGTGGTCCTTTTGGATTGGCAGCCGTTAGCCAACGTGCTTGCAGCCCCGCACCGCTTGGGGTCCTGTGCAGATTTTCTGACTCTGCTCCGTTATCCAAGTCATGCGTGGAAAGGCTGAGTAGAAGCAGAGCCGGGACTGACTCCTGAAGGAGCGCTAGAGACGGCCTTGCCGTCTGAGAACTGCTCCTTGAGCCTGGACTTCCAACGCGCTGTGCGCCCACCCTCTAGCCTAGACGGATTCCCCGGGTGGGTGTACCACACGCTCCGTCTTTTCTCCATCGGCCCATCCCTCCTGCTCGCCGCAGGCTTGTGTTGCTCCTCTCCGGACTTGTTCCCGTGGGTCGGTGTCAGTGCAGTGGATGCGTTACAGGCTGTTCCTTTCCCGCCCCCAGCTGGACTGAAGCGTTTTCGCCATTGTTGCTTTAACGCTGACTTGGGAACCTCAGCACCATGGTGGGGGTTAATATTCCAGGGCAGCATCCCCTGCAAAGCCAATCGCAAAGAGCCCTGCAGCCAGCCCGGCCTCCTGGATTGGAGCATGCAAAGGCCCGTTCGCTCCCCCCTCCCAAACAGGAAGCAGCAAAGCCAGGCCGTCCTGGAATTGAATTGGAGGAAGTCTCCACACTTACGCAAAGCAACTTGGCAGAAGTGAGATAGCAGGGAAGCAAGTGCGACTGCCGAGATTGTAGAAACCGGCAGCGCCTGGGAGCCGGGCCGGGGCAGATTGGCTAAGCTAGCTGCAAAGGATTCCTGCGTAGCGGCTGGCTGCGGGGGCGCCCGGTAAGTAACGGCACAAGAGAGCCTCACCGATGCATGTTGGAATGGTAAGTGGGTGCCGTACGTTGGACCTGCCTGGGGACAGACCCCAAGCTGCAGGGGGAGGGGGCTAGGTAACCCAGACTGTGCTGGCGATGAGATCCGTTCTGCTTCTGGCCTGACCCTGGTCTAAGCCAGGCAGTCTGGCCTGCAGGAGGCTGCGTGCCCCGGCACCGAGTTGCATGGAGGAGGATGGGAGCTGGAAGCAGCCGGCGGGGGCGGGGTTACGTGTAATAACGGCGTTGTTTTGTGTCTCCAATGTGGAAGCCTCCGATCAGCACCCCGCGCCGCTCCGACTCCGCCATCTCCGTGCGTTCGCTGCACTCCGAGTCCAGCATGTCCTTGCGCTCCACGTTCTCGCTCCACGAGGAAGAGGAGGAACCAGTAGGTATTTTGATGCCGTCCTTAGAAGCCACAGGGGGACTCTTGGTGTGAAAACGGCCTCTGGGCGCCGCCTGCCCATGGCAGAACCGTTGGCTGGAGGGAATGTTGTCTAGCTGGGTGCCAATCCCAGCTCTGCCACCGACTTACTCCATTGCCTTGAGCAAGTCACCTCATCTCCCTGTGCCTTTGTGACACCGTCTGTAAAATGGGGATGATGTTAATTCCAGTTTCCGGGTTTCGCTGGCTAACATCTGTGAAGCGCTTGGGGAGTCGAGAAGGGGGCGACAGCGCGGAAGGGGCTGTGTTACCATTCCAGCTGCGGGTGGCAGTGCCCGTTGCTGTCATAGGTCCCGGTCCTGCCGTTAGCTCTGCCTGGAGTCCCGTTGATTTCACTGCAGCTCCACCTGGGATCGGCCTGCGTGGAGCTCAAGCCGGGATGGGGGCCTTCCTCTTAGAAGCGTTAGCATGAGACGTGCCAGTGTCACAGGACGGCAGCTGGATTTGACCGTTCCCCAGGGCTGGTTCGAGGGTTGGGCAAATGTGCGTGTGACTCACCTTTACCAGAATCCAGGGGGGATTCGGGCCAAGTTTCGCTCTCGGGGAGAGAGAGATTGAACCTTAAGTGCTTGATGTGGGACGCTCACAGACCCTTCCCCGGGGGCCCCTCCGTACAGCCAGGGGCTGCGGCTTCTGAGCCCGGAGCTTCCTGCCGAACTGGCGATGGAGGCGAAGCCCAGGGCTTGCATGAGGCAGAGACGTGCCCTTCTCAGGTGCGCGGGGGGAAGTGGGCGTTGGTTCCAAACCCCATCCAAATGGCCGGGGCTTCGAATCGGTGGTTCCGAGGCCTCCCCGCGCAGGTTTACGCTGCCACGTGCCGCTTCGGGGCGGCCCCGGTTTGGCCAGGCACGCCTGCCTAGCGGAGCGGCCCCATAGCACCCAGCCAGCTTCGCCAAGTAGGAGCCACATTCTCCACGGCGCCCAGCTGGTCCGTTCCAGTGACGTCAGTCGTCTCAGGGTCCTGGCCCTGCCAGGTGTTGCGACCCGCCGGTTCCCAGGAATGGGGGGCGGGGAAGGGTCGCCCCGGTCCTTAGGCTCAGCTCCCGGACGCTGGCCTGACGAAATGGAATGGCAGCGGGAGTTGGAGTCCTGGCGGGCCGTTTGGCAGCTTTGTTCCCCGCACCAGCCGCCTGCGTTGGAGGCGCAGACCGAGGCCTGTTCTAACTGTAGAGTCAGGGCGGCACAAGGCCGGTGGCCCGCCCAACTATGACGGTGAACTCTCGCCCCGCCCGATCTCACCGCCCCACTGTGCCGGCGTCACGCCCCCACCTCGCCGGGCGGCACCGGGGCTGACACTGTTACAGGTTGGACCTCCCTGGTCTGGTGCCATCGGGACCTCACCCAGAGAATGTGCCGGACCAGGGGAGGTGTCCCTGGCCACCAGCCCCGAGCCAGCCAGCCCCCTCTGCAACCGGGCTGTCTGTCATGCTGCCGCTGCCCCCTGCCCCTGGCTCTGGGCGGCCGGGGTCTCCAACCTCCCAGCCCCGCGCTGCCGGGCTTCTCTGGCCCCCAGCTCCATGCAGCTGTGGGCGGCCAAGGTTCCCGGCACCGCCCTGCCACCGGCTGCTGGAGTTCTCCAGCCCCAGCACTGCTGTGGGGCTCCTCTGGCCAGGCTGCTGGTTCTCCTGCCGTCGGGCTCTCCAGTCCAGGAGCAACCCGGAGCAGAGAGTGCCGGATTTCAGAGGTGCAGCCTGTACTTAGATCCAGGATTCGGGGGGCCCCTCGCAGTGCCCCACACCAAGGGAGGCGCCCCAGGGTGATGGAATCACTGCCGGGTGTACGGACCCTGACTTAGTCGACTTAATTTTGTGGCGTAGACGTGACCTCCAAGTTCTTCCAGCAGCTTCCTTCCCCCACTCGCCGCCGTGCGGGACGGGGGCTGCATTTGGGACGCTCCTGACTTCACCCTTGGTCTGTCTGTGTCTCCAGGAGCCCCTGGTGTTCGCCGAGCAGCCATCGGTGAAACTCTGCTGCCAGCTGTGCTGTAGCGTGTTCAAAGACCCAGTCATCACAACCTGTGGGGTAAGGAAGCCTCTTTCCACGTCGCTGCCCCGGGTGTTGTGAATTAAGTGTGGCTGGCAGCGGGGAGGGGGCCAGCCAAGCCGGTCTGTGCTCAGGTGAAGGGAGGCCTGGCAGGAACACTCAGAGTCTGATGAGAAGGTGACGGTTTGGAACCGGGGCCCCAGGGAGGTGGGACGGGACGCCGCGCCACCAGCCGCGCGGTCAGATGCGATTATCCCAAAGCACTCTTCCTAGCGCATCTTCCCGTCTTCGTTCAGTTGGGCGTGTGGCCCTTTGCTCCTGGTCCTGGTGAGCGTTGCTGCGTAGCACTTCTGCATTCTCCTGGGCTCCCCCCCAGAGCTGGCTGCATTTTGGCAGGGCTAGACGAGTCCCTATCGACCAAGCCCGGCGCGAGGCTTGATTGAGTTACGTCTTTTGAGACCCTCCCCTAAAAAGGCACAGTAGACGTGCAGATATATTCGTTACTTTGATAGGTGCCGTTTGAGTTGCATGTTCATACTAGCTGTATAGGATTCCTGCTTCTGGGCCAGCCACGGAAGGACTGTATCCATGTGGGAGTGTTGGTGTCTATCACTCTAATGCTAGCCAAGTGCCGTGGGAGCCGAGCTTAGGTCTAGCACTAGAGAAGCCCGAATCCGTAGGGCGATGAGGACATCGCGCCTTATTTGGAGCTTGGTCCGTTTCAGCCAGCCGGAGAGGCTGGCTCTGCGCACAGTCCCCAAGTGGCCCTTCAGCTGGCAGCCTGTGAGATTTACTGGCTCATATGGACAAGAGCCCTTCGCGGCAGGAAGCCGACTGGTTTCGTTTGGCAGCTCTGGGGGAGCACGCAGCTGTGCGGGGCAGGAAGGGGAGGCCGCAGCAGATGCGCCGCTAACGGAGTGCGGGAACAGCAGCGGGCAGAGTCGCAAGTGACGATGCCACGTTGGGGCCGGGCCGGCTCCGGAGTCCGCGCAGGGCCCTGGGAGCCGCCGCGGGGCTTGTCTTGCGATCGCGCCGCCCGTTCGCTGGAGCCTGAGCTGGAGTTGGCGGCAGGCTGCCGCTGTTGGAGGACGGGACAGTTTCGAAAGCATGTGACATGGCTGGTGACGAGCCACTTTTCCATCCTTCTAGCCGCACAGCGGAGCCTTGGGCAGAATCAGAGCTCCCAGTGGCTGGGATGGGGGTGGACAGCTCAGCTCACCAAGTGGGGGGAGGCGCTGCTTTCGTACACCGTTACGCGTGTCGTTTCGCTGCTGCAGTGGGGACGGGGGGCAGGGGAATCAGGCCCCGGGGTTCAGCGAGGAGCTGATCAAGTGCGGCTGGGTTCCAGGAGGTGCTCGGGACCCGGGGCGCGGGGGGGTCCGGCTCGCTCAGAGGCACGCGGCTGGGTGCGGGCCGAGTCGTTGCTGGTGCGTCGGGGGCACGTTCCGGCTCAGAACGGGGAGCGGATCTGCTGTGGCCTCGGCCAGCCTGGCTCCCCGCCTCCCGGGGCCGTTTGTCTGCTAGCCAGGAGCCTGACGCTGCTGTGCCTCTTTGCCTCCGCAGCACACGTTTTGCAGAAGATGTGCCTTAACATCTGGTGAGTACAGAGCCCCCGAGGGCCGTGTTCTCCTTCCCTCCGGGCCTCTTCCTCCCACATGTCCGCCGCAAAGCCTGCTCCGGTCCGGAATGCCCCCCCAGCCCACTCCTGTTGTGCCCCAGGCTGCTGGGAGCTGCTCAGATCTAGGCCCTGGGGCTCGGCGGGAAGCACAGAGCTGGGGCAAAATTGATCGGCTCGCGGCGTCCACGCAGGCCTGGCTGAGCTCTCCAACCCCAGTGCAGCACGGCCTGGGTTCAGTGTGGGCTGCCGTGGGTTCCCTGGGGGCTGACTGTGCCCACGTCCTGCTCAGGGCGGGAGCGGATAATCTCCAGGATCACAAATGACCCAGCCAGCTTGGCCTTTGACGCGCGGAGGGGACGGGCCGGTGTTGGGGACCGGGGCCGTGAGCTGTGACAGAGGAGCCGGAAAGGCCCCCTTCCCTCCCGCCGCGGTTTGCAGCGCTGCTGTCACCGTGTGGGCCCCGGATGTCAGAGCAGCACGGAGGCGGGAGGAGGGGAGGAAACACCTTTTATTGGAGCAACTCCGGTGCTCGAAAACGTGTCTCCCGCCTGCAGGTCATAGCCCACCCTCTTGTGTCTCCTTCCCTGCTGGGCCTGGCAGGGCCGGCCACTGGCCCCGAGTCAGCGAGTGCCAAGCAGCATGTAGCCTCTTTCCTTCCCTAACCGTGGGCTCCGAAAGGCAGAGGAGCCAGGGCTGCTGAGAGGGACTAGCCAGCGCCTCTCCCTTCTGCATATGGTGCCATTAACGCCCTGTCAGGGCTAATGCCCCACACTGGCACGATGAATGCAGAAGTGGGGGCCCACAAAAGTACCCCAGAACCTGATCTCTGCAGGCTTTGGTATAAAGCCTCCCCCCAAAATCCTAAAAACCTAATTTTGGGGGATAAAAAATCTGCTGCCCCCATCAAGTGCTTTTGAACCCACAACCGGGGTGGACACTTGAAACCAACCCCGGGGCGCCCCAAGATCTTTTCCCCAAAGAGCTTGAAAACAAACTGCCGTCTGGGGCTGCTGTCCCCTCGTCAGAGGCCTGCAGGTCCCACAGAAGGATTGTCCAGGACACAGAACTGACCCAAGACCAGGATAATAAAAAAGAAAGAACTTTTATTATCACCGCAAGACGCCTGTTCCAAGCAGAGTTGGAGTGGCTAGATGGGAAGAGCCACCAATTAATAAACTCAGGGGGAATTTCCCCATGGGAACCAAACTTAGTTACAAAAGAGAGGGAAGCCTGTTGCTAAATGCACAGACATCACATTCCCCTTCTCAAACCGTAAAACCGAAGGGGTTTAGAGCCTTTGCCCTACTGACAGACGGTGGAGAGTCTTTTCTTGGGGAGGGACGTGCTGTCTGTCCCCCGCAGTATCTGGAGAGTCAACTGCCCAGAGACAAAGGAGGGCAAACCCCCAAATTCCTTTGTCCCAGTTTGAAATCCCTATCTGCATTTCTATTGGCTGATTGCTACCTGGCTAGGTACAGTTAACCCCTGAGTCCCCAGGCTACTGGCCATCCCCCCTCCTCTGGGCTTGGCACTGGAGCGGGCAGGCCCGACGGGGTGAGACCAAAGGTCCCTCTAGCCTAGTGTCCTGTCTGCCACAGGGGTATTGCCCATTCGTCTGGCTGCTTTCCCCCTCCTCCAGGGGCGGACTTCCCCAAACAGCAGCTGGTCCTGCCCCCCAGGAGGGGGAGCCCCCATTTATTTGCTGCTTGTTCCCTGGAACCGCCCCTGCTCCCCCAAGGGCTCGGTGGCGGGAGGCTTGTGGATGGGATTTTGGCTCCTTGCTGCCGGGGCTGTGCCGTGGCCAGAGGCAGCCGGGCAGGGTGTGGAGAGGCAGGTTCCTCTTCGGCAGCCGGGTGTATTCCCGGCAAAATCAAGAGAAATCCGCCCGGCCCCCGCCCCCGCCTGCCCGCGGCCCTGTTGACAATTCCC
>JANRFK010001605.1:2665028-2676310 GCA_030068395.1 Apalone spinifera | reverse complement strand
AGCCCAAAGCTCCACCCTCCGCCCCACACGCCAGGCACATTGCGTCAGGTCTCAGCGTCGACAGCTGTCTGCCGCCGGGTCTGGCGCGCCCGGCAGTGGGAGGTGCTGCCCTGGGCCAGCGCTGAGCCGCCTGGCCCGGCGGGGGGGTTGCAATGCTCAGTGGGGTGGCTTTGGGCTGAGATCTCCCCGGCTACCACTGGATCCCCAGGAGCTGGGCACTGAACCCTGTGTCCTACCCCGAGTCCCTTTGGAGGGTCCCTCCCTTCCCCCCGCCCCATGCCCCCTCTCATGCATTTGACGCGCTTCATGCCCTCAGCTGCTGGGTGCTGTTGATCGGGGGAGCCGGTGCTGCCCGCAGAGGGCTCTCTGCTCTCCAGCGGCCTTATGGCAAACCTGGCTGAATCCAGCCCCGGCCCTAGTGTGACTCTGGGGAGCAGGGAGGCTTCCGTGGCCAGAGTTCCCGGCAGGGCTGCTCCGTCCGGGCCCGGTGAAGCCACGTGATGCCCCCTCCTCTCTGCCCGCTGGTGACCATGTCTCTTCTGCGCCTTTCCCCGGGTGGGCAGAGACCACGAGAGCAGCTGTGACTACAGGCCGGTGCGCTGCCCCAATAACCCCAGCTGTCCGCCCCTCTTGAAAATGAACCTGGAGGCGCATCTCAAGGAGTGTGAACACATCAAGTGCCCTCATTCCAAATACGGGTAAGCGGCGGGGCGCCGAGGCCTGGCGCTGGCGGGGTGGCGGGGCTGTCTGAGGCCCCGAGACCGAGTCTGGTGCTTGGCCTCGTTGCCCCGGGGCCAGGAAGGTCTGCAGAAGGGAGCCCGTGGGGCTCCCCCGCGGAGAGCGCAGCCGGCCCTTCGGGGGCATTCTTGGGAGACTCCAACGGCAGAGCCGGCTAGAGAGGGCGGCCAGATTGCTCGTAAGAACGGCCGGCCTGGGTCCGACCAAAGGTCCGTGGCATCCTAGAACGGGGAGGGACCTCGAGGGGTCCAGTCCAGCCCCCTGCCCGCACGGCAGGACCCAGCACCAGAGCATCCCAGCCAGCCGGCCCAGGGTCCTGTCTGCCCACAGTGGCCAAGGCTGTGCCAGGTGCCCCAGAGGGGGGGAACAGAACAGGGAGTCACCCAGCGATCCCTCCCTGTCACCCATTTCCAGCCTCTGGCAGACAGAGGCCGGGGCCCCATCCCTGCCCAGCCAGGCCAAGCCCCACGACTGTATCTCGCTCTCTTTTGCCCCCTGTTCAAGTCCTGGCCCTCGCGGCTCTCCGGGGCAGAACGGACACTGGGGTAAAAGGGCTCTGCTAGGTGCCTGTGGGGCCTGGACCCGCTGGGATGCTTGCTCTGCGCAGACCAGCCGCGGTGACTTGCCAGGCCCTGGGGGCAGGCGTGAGGCCCTCTACGGCACCCATCTCAGCCTGAGCATGGCCCTTGAGCTCCGTGGCAGCCGGGGCGGGGCGCTGACCTTGTCCCTGCCTGGGTTCCACGGGGGCCGAAACTTCCTGGAGAGAGGAGTCGGAAGAGCCTCTCTGGGCTAGTTCCCCAGCGGGACATGGGGCAGGTCACGGTGGGACAGGGAGCCCTCGTCCCGGGTCTGTCGAAATGCCCAGCACGGGGCCCTGGGAGCACCAGGCCCTGCCAGCAGAGCCCGGCTCCAGCCCCCTCGCCCCCTGCCCGCCAGGTGCACGTTCATAGGGAATCAAGACACCTACGAGACGCACTTGGAGATGTGCAAGTTCGAGGGGCTGAAGGAGTTCCTGCAGCAGACTGACGACCGCTTCCACGAGATGCAAGTGGCGATGGCGCAGAAGGACCAGGAAATCGCCTTCCTGCGCTCCATGCTGGGCAAGCTCTCCGAGAAGATCGACCAGCTGGAGAAGAACCTGGAGCTCAAGTTTGGTGAGTGGCCAGGCCCAGGGCGGGGCAGGGGTCTCAACGCCCCAGTGAGCGCTTAGCTGGGGGCCGGGGTTGGCCAGCCGTCACACCGCTGGCCTCCGGAGCGGCCTGGATTCCTTTCCCCTTCCAGTTGGGAAGTCCCTGATCAAGGCTGACCATGACTCCGCTTCCTCCCAAGCATTCCCAAAGGCCACTGGCTCTTAACCACCTCCTGGGTATGTCCGCGGCAGCTCTATTTCGGGATACCGTCCGCTATCCCCTGTGCCCCTTAACAGCCCGCCTGTTAGGTTAAAATCATTTCGAAATAACGGGCGGCTCCGTCTGGCTTCCCATAGACCTTGCTGCACAAGGAATGAGGAAGAGGCCAGAATAGCGCTAGACCGCGCCCAGTCTCAAAGAGGCGCTGTCGAAACAAGCGACACCATTTGCATCGCTCAGATTGCGTCGCTTATTTCAAGCTACGTGCGGCTGTGTAGACGCTCCCCTCCCTCCCCCATGTACCAGTACAGGCGAGTTTGCGCACACACATTTTACACCTGGACAGCAATGCCGTTAGAAGCGTTGGTTTAATTGTCCCCGCCCAGTCCGGCGTGGGAGGGTCCTTCCCCTCGCGGAGTAGCTCCCGAGGGGTGAGGAAAAGGGCCGGCTGGAGAAACCGCTCCAGGCTTCTTACCCCCCTGAACAAAGCCGCGACGGTCTGGCCGGTTGGTGCGCTGTAGGCCAGGACTCAAAGGGGAGTCTCAGAGCCCGGGTGTTCCCATTGCCGTCCGTTCAGCCCCAGCCTGTCCTACGGAAACTGACGCGTTTCCCGCATCGCTCCCCATGCAACCCCACAATCCGTGTCTGTGCCCGTGCCTGGGAGGGGGGCCCAGCCTGGCGGCCCTGGGGCTGACGGACCCACTGTTCTCTCACCCTAGATGTGCTGGATGAGAACCAGAGCAAGCTGAGCGAGGACCTGATGGAGTTCCGCAGGGATGCCTCCATGCTCAATGTGAGTCGTCTGGGGGGTCGGCCGGGAGGAGCCGGCCCCTTGTGTCCCTCCCTGGTTCTGCTCCGCAGGGATTCCTGGTGCAGGGAGGGCTGACGGTGTGTCCTTGCAAAGCGTCACTTTGGAGACCCGGGTTAGCGGTTCCAAATGGCCATGGCCTAGTTCTGTCCACGCTGGCTCTGTTGGCTCCCTGTGGCCAGGCAGGTATCTGGGGGTGAAGATGGCCAGAGAGCGTGGCTGGAATCTGGCCCGGGTGGGCGGCCCGGCTTTCTGGAGCGCTTGGCGTGGCCTGCGGACGCCCTGGGAATCAGCGTGGAGGCCTTAGTGTGGCTCAGCCCCTCCGCAGGCTGGAGTCAGGCTGCGGCGCAGGAGCGTGGGCTGCAAGTAGCCAGGGCTTTGCCCGGAGCTCTAGCCCTCCTGGCCTTCCCTTGCAGCTAGCCGTGGCCTGGGGCCTGCCATGGGGGTGGCTGGTTCCTTGGGTAACTGGCAGGGGACCGTCCCCCTTGCTGTCCGGTCCCAACGCGCAGCAGGCCCTGGGCAGCCCGTTTTGGCAGCGAGGAAATCGCCTTCCCGCAGCGCACGCCCCAGCTCTGCGCACACTCCCCGTGAGCGCCGGCAGCGAGCATTGGGCCCGCCAGCCACAGACCCGGCCAGCAAAGTGGCCCCGTCGGAGATGGCAGGGCCCGTGGCCAGTGACCCCTGCTACGTCCTCAGGCCCAGTGGATTTGGGTTGACACGCTCCTCGGAGCTGCCTGGCCCTGCCTGGCGCTGGCTTGGGGCGGGGGGAAGGCTCGTCGTGCGTTTTGGAAGGCAGACGAGTGTCCGCGTGCAGCCCTGATCCCGGGGACACCCGTGCGGAGCCCTGTGCCCCCCGGAGGGGGAGGGCAGCTGTCTGCTCCCCTTGCAAAGAGGGTGCACGCGGCCGTAGGCAAGGGGCTTCCAGGCCTCTGTTCTGTGGCCGGAGAACGACCCTCCAGGTCGGCACTGCCTGGAGGGCGCTATCTTGGGTCTCAGAGTCGGAGCTACTACAGCAGTGGCCCAGGCTGGGTGGGGCGCCGGGCGCTGGCGCAGGGCTCTGGCGTGCTCAGTGGCGCTGCTTCTAACCCTGCGGGGTTTGTTTTGCAGGATGAACTGTCCCACATCAACGCCCGCCTCAACATGGGCATCTTAGGATGTGAGTACCCGCGGGGCGCGCTCCCTCCGCCTGCCCCAGATCCCTTCGGGGCGGGAACGGAGCCTGCAGGCGCCAGCTGACTCAGAACGTCCCAGTGCAATTCAGCCGCTCTCCCCTCTGCGTTCCCTGCCCTGCCCCGGGCTGGCAGGGTTGGCGTCACGGCCCCTAACCCTCTCCTGCCTCCTCTCGCTCCCCAGCGTACGACCCGCAGCAGATCTTCAAGTGCAAGGGGACCTTCGTCGGGCACCAAGGCCCTGTCTGGTGTCTGTGTGTTTACTCCATTGGAGACTTGCTTTTCAGCGGCTCCTCAGACAAAACCATTAAGGTAAGAGCCCCGCGACCGGCGTGGGCCTTAGACGGGACCATCCGCCAGAGCTCCCCGGCCCCGGGCTGAGCTGAAACGGCTGCTCCCAACTACACCTGGGCCCAGACGGTGCTCGGTTCCCTTCCAGACCCGCAGGCCTCTCGGGAGAGAAGTAGGGTCTTCCAGGCTCTTATTGAGACCCTGCCCGTCCTGCGTGCCCCTGCCCGTCTCAGCCCCGAGAGCGCCCGGCAGCAGCTAATCCTTGATTTCCTGTCATGGCTAAAACCCTGTTGGGGCTGGCAGCCAAGCTCGCGTTTCCCCACGGCCTGCGTCCATTTCACAAATGCCGGTGGCTTGCTTTGCCTTGTCCTGCTGGTGCGTGGAGCCAGCTGACGGTCTGACCCCAGCAATGGTTTCAAATGGTCCCCTGGCCGGACAGCTGTGGGCATGGCACAGGGAATTGGGCCGATCGCTGATCACTAGAAAACGGGGCCTGGCGACCCCTCGTGAACAGAGACGGTTTAATCTCAGTTCTTGGGGGGCTAGTCAAGGGCGGGGAGCCGAGGCCGCTGGGTTCCAAGCCGGCGTAAGCCGCTGGCCGATGGCACTTGAGGCTGGATGGATTCGGTTTTCTCCCCGGGGAGCTGAGCGCTCTCGCTCCCAGTGACAGCAGGGCACGGTGCACATGTGCCGCGGGACCAAACTTCCTTTGGTTTGTTTGAAACCTGCCAGCCATTCATGTCGTTGGGTGACCCCTCGTTCTGATGTTCTGGGAACAAGGAAATGGCTTTCCCTACGCCAGTCAGGATTTCACAGCCCTCTCCTAGCCCCCTTAGTCTCCGCTTTTCTCAGCTGAAAAGTCCCAGGCTTTTTGATCTCTCTTCACGTGGGACCCGTTCCAAACCCCTCAGCATTTTTGCTGCCCTTCCCGGGACCTTTTCCAGTGCCAAGGGATCTGTTTAGAGGTGAGGCGGCCACCTCGGTCCGCAGGATTCACTAATTCCTGGGGCCCAAGCCCTCGACGGGCAGGAGGAAACCAGGCAAAGCGAGCCGTGCGCCGAGCAGCTCTCCCCACCCCGGTGTGCTTCATCGTCCCCGGCTGAAATCCCCGGCATTTCTTCTGTGCTTTTGAGGCCCGGTTTTGGTCTGCCCTAGCGCCGCGGGAGCCGCTGTGGCTGGGGCCCTTCGGCCTGACCCTGCTTGCTCAGTTTCCTTTCCTAGCCGTGCTCCTCTCTGCCGGTCAGACGGGAAACCAGGTGCCCTGAGTCAGCTGTTTCCTGATTTCCCTGCGCTTGGGGCTCAGCTGCCTTCCTGCCGGGCTGCTCTAGGGCAGGCATGTGATCTGCGCACTTGTGTCTCCCGTAGGTGTGGGACACCTGCACCACGTACAAGTGCCAAAAGACCTTGGAGGGGCACGATGGCATTGTCCTCGCGCTCTGCATTCAGGGGTGAGTGGCGCGGGCCCCGGCTGGGGAAGGGGCCCGTGGGCTCGGCTGCTGATTTCCTTCCTCGTTCCGACGGGCGCTGGGGAGGGGAGGGGGCCTCCCAAGGGGCAGCGTCCCAGATCTCCCCTGTTAGCGGGACAAAGGGGCAGAGTCATTGGCGGGCAAAGCCCCCTCTCCCCCCCTCCTGCTCGCCCCAGCCTGTCCGTCCGGGCGGCGATGAGCGTAGTGCAGGGGTGGGCAGTGCTGTCCCCGGGGGACCACTTAGTGAGTTTTGGTACGTGGCCACGGGCTGGCTCCACCCTGGAGGGGGCGGGGCCTGGGCAGAAGGGGCGGGGCCTGGGCAAAAGGGGAGGGGCTGGGGCCTGAGGCTTTGGACAAAAAACTCCGCAAAGGGTTCTTGGCTCTGCCGCTCCCGTGTTGCCCGGCAGCCGCCCAGGGTCGCTGTGGCCATTTAAAGGGCTCACGGCTCCGGCCCCTCCCCGGGTTGCGCTGTGACTGGGAGCCAGGAGCCATTTCAATAGGATCCCGCTGCCTGAGGCCCTGCTTGGAAATCGGGTGGCGCGGGCAGCAGGACAGACCTAGAAATGGCCAGATGGAGCCCGGGGGCCGCATCCAGCCCCCAGGCCTTGCGTTTTGGTTGGGCGGGAGGGACGTCCGGGTGGCTCCTATCCTCGGAGCAGGCGGGAGGTGGGGGGGGGGGGGGGGGGGGGGCTGAAAGGACGGGAATCCCGGAGCCGCTCTCGCCTGCTGACGCCCGTTCGTTTCCTTGTCCCGTCGCAGGAACAAGCTCTACAGCGGCTCTGCTGACTGCACCATCATTGTGAGTCCCGGAGGCCGCCCCAGCGATCCGCGCGCAGCGGCGCCTGCGCTCTCCTCGTGGCCGGGGGGGCTGGGAACAAACGAATCCCTTGCACGTGGTTCCCCGTGGCCCTCAGCCACGTTCCCCGGGGAGGAAGTTTCTCGGAGTAGAAGGGGGGGTTCGGTCTCTTCCAAGCGCCCCAGGCTTGCCTGGCCGCCCCCGCTCGGAGAGGGAGAAGCCAGGGCGCTGAACTGGCCCAGGCGGCGCCCTCCGTCCTTGGACTCCGGCCGTGGCTCGCTGGGAAGGAACTGTCCTGCCACGCGTGGCCCCTGGCCTGGGAGTGTGGCGCTGGATCCTGCTGCAGGGTTCCCAGGGCAGAGCGGCGGGATGGCGGAGGGCTGCCCTCACCCACTTGCTCTTCCTTTCTGAGGTCTGGGATATTCAGACCCTGCAGAAGGTGAACACGATCCGAGCGCACGACAATCCCGTCTGCACGTTGGTCTCCTCGCACAACATGCTCTTCAGCGGCTCCCTCAAAGCCATTAAGGTAGGGGGCTGGGCCAGGGGGCTGCCCTCGAGCGGGGGGGACGCCACCTGCCAGCGTTTGGCCAGCCCAACAGGCTCCCTGGGTGCTAGGCGGGACGGCGCCTGTTCCCGGCAGCCACGGCCGCGAGGCGATGCTGGAGCCGCTGCCTGAAGGGCCTTGCTTGGTTTTCTTGGCACCTAAAAAGTGGCAGCGGGGTGGGCGGGGGCTCGTGCGCTGCGGGCGGGGAGCAGGGGTCTGCGATGGGGCCGAGATCGCCAGAAAGGAGCCGTGATTCCAGGGGTCTCTGGTTTGGGGTTCCAGCGGGCGCGTCCTTCAGAGGGCCTGGTTTCCAGGTGCTTGTGAGCCACGTGGTCGGGAAAGCGGGGGCCGTCCAGGGCAGCTCTGGCTGGGCCCCGCAGGTCCAAGTCGCTTTGGCGAATCTTGGCCAGCTCTCCTGGGTTCTGCTTCCAGCTGTGCTGTCAAGGCTCCGTGCGAGCTTGGGGGAGCGGCTTCCTTTGGGTGGGCCTCTGTTCCCCCACCTGTGGGGGCGGCGTGTGGCTCAGGTGCACTGGGACCTGCCAGGCGCCCGAGAGCTGTGATTCAACAACCCGAGTTCAGTCAATACCAACCCGGGCGCCCCGCGCGTCCGATGGGTGAGCAGAAAACCAGCCCCCACTCCGAGCGGCTCAGCTTTCCCCCCTCCCGCGCCGGTCCCCTGCGCCGCTCCTAGGTCTGCTCGGCGCTGGGGAGGCCGGGGGGACGTTGCGTTGCAGCCGCGCGGGGCAGGACTAGAGAGGGGTTTATTGGTCCTTCAGGACACAGCCCAGCACAGATGTGATGTGGCTACAGGGCCAGGATGCCTCAGCCCCTAGGGTTAGGGCCCATTGCCCCTCGGCCCCAGCTTAGCCTCTTCTCTCCATGCTTCCCACACAGCAACTGACCCTCCCTCCCAGCCCTGCCCCCCGGCCAGGTGCTGGTCTCTGCCCTCCTCCCTTTGTCTCTCTCCCTGGGAGGCTGAGCCCGGGTGTCTGGGTTAATCCACATTTGGGAGAGTCAGTGGGAATCTCCCATCCCAGCGCAGGGGGACCCCAGGTCACAGAGCAGACAGCCCCCCACTATGCCACAAATGGGCAGCCCCAGGGTCGGATACCACCGCTCCCCCCACGTGTGGGGCCAGCCGGAGAACAAGGCCCCGCCTCCCCCTCTTTTGGGGGGCTTGGTTGTGTCTGCCCGGAGGCGGATTTCAGGCAGGGAGCAGGCAAGGGCGCGAGCCGGAGCCGTTGGCGCCAGGCCCCGCTGCGGCCCAACCCGGCCCCGCTCAGAGTGCTGTGTGTGGCTGCCGCAGGTCTGGGACATTGTGGGCACCGAACTCAAGCTGAAGAAGGAGCTGACGGGCCTCAATCACTGGGTGCGAGCACTAGTGGCGTCTCAGAACTATCTCTACAGCGGGTCTTACCAAACAATCAAGGTACGTGCCCCGCGGGCGCGCCCGTTCCCGGGGAGCCCGCCCGCCCCAGCCAGCAGCGCAGGGCAGCAGCCGGTGGCGGGGCCCAGCCAGCAGCCCGGGGGGACACTCCACCTCCCCTTCCCTTCCCGGAGCAGGCCCGGGCCTGCTGGGCCCAGCCCGGACCAAACCAAAGCCTCAGCACCCCAGGCAGGGCTGGCAGCCGAGCCCCGGCAGCAAGGAGGTGGCCTGGGCGTGGAGCTGGCAGGCAGAGTGAACGGGTGCCAGGAACCGATGAGCCCCAGCCTACCCGCTCACCGGCGAACCGGCCCCGGCCCTCCCTGGCGCCGGCCGGTCTCTGCTGCGCAGCTCAGCAGCCAGGGGCTGGGCTCTCGCCCCTCTGTCTGACTGCGCCCCGTTACCTCCCTCCGCGTGCCCCGGCGGAGAGTGGCGCTGGCCACGGATGGGTGGGTGCGTGGGGCGTGGTAGTGGCTGGCAGCTCCCGTCCCAGCGTGGGCCCTGCTGTGGGAGGCGCTGCCCAGGAGGGGCCAGGCGTGAAGAGCCGACGGCCATCGGTCCCGGCACTGCGGTGCGCGTGTCCACGGCAGCATGTGGACAGTCTTAGGAAGCTGGGGCCCCACCGAGCCCCCGCTGCCCGGAGAGTCCCCCCACACCTGATTGCCTGCTCCCGCGGCCGACCAGCCCCGTGTGCCAGGTGGGCCGAGGCAGCTCTGGCCTGGGGCCCGACCCGGCTTTCAGGGGCCACGTTCCGGTTTCCTCATGAACCCAGGCTGAAGGGGCGGGGGGTGGGGGGCAGCAGGTGGCTCGTGCCTGAGCAGTGTCTGGTGGGAGAGGCCCCAGGGGGCAGGCCCGCCTCAGGAGCAGGCCTCGCCGGCTGCCCAGCGACATTGGGTTCCCCTTCTGGCTGAGCTCTTCTGCGGCTCCGGGATGACGTGGGGAGGGACGGTCCAGCCCCACGAGAGCCCGGGGGGTTCGGAGCACCTGGGCAGGGCCTCGCTCTCGGTTGAGTAGCGCCCCCTTTGCTCAGCAGCCCTGCGGTCAGCAGAGAGGGCGCCCTGCCACTGGCTGCTGAGTCGCTCCCTCCCTCCCGCCGGCGGGGCAGCTTGGGTTTGCCCCGAAGAGCCAGCTCTTCACGGGAGGCTGCCTTCCCGCCCCTGCTGCCGCCCCGCCCTGCTCTAGCAGCCTCTCCCCTCGGTGACTTGTCTCCACCTCCCGGAGCAGGCCCGGGCCTGCTGGGCCCAGCTCGGTATTCTGCTGCTGGCCGGCGCTGCTGGCAGGAGCGAGATGCCCAACCTGGGCCCGTCCCTCCATGGGGAGTTGGCCTGGGACAGCCGGCCCGCCAGCCGTGCGCTCGGAGGAGCCCAGCGTCCGGCTCTGGGGCTCGCTCTTGCTGGGGTGCTGACCAGGCCAGGGGCTGTTTCAGATCTGGGACATCCGGAACCTGGAGTGTGTCCACGTGCTGCAGACGTCCGGGGGCAGCGTGTACTCCATCGCCGTGACCAACCATCACATCGTGTGCGGCACCTATGAGAACCTCATCCACGTAAGCCGGGGCCGTGGCCCTGCCGCGCAGGAGTAGCCGTGCCGGGGGCGCCCGTGCTTGCCCGTTCCCCAGGCCGGCCAGAGCCCGCCCTCGCGGTGCCAGGCAGCCGGGGGCTCTTCCCTCTCCGCAGGCGGGGGGGTCCCTGCGGTCCCGCTCGGCTCCCCAGTGCTGGGCCTGCGGGGCTCTGAGCCATTCTCCCCGTCCGCCCGCAGGTCTGGGACCTGGAGTCCAAGGAGCAGGTGCGCACGCTGACCGGGCACGTGGGGACCGTGTACGCCCTGGCAGTCATCTCCACGCCGGACCAAACCAAAGTCTTCAGCGCCTCGTACGATCGCTCCCTCCGGGTATGTGTGGCCGGGGCCGGGGCGGCTCCTGGGGAAGCAGCGCTGGGAGGCTGGTCCCCACAAAGACCTCGCCCCCTGCCCTACCCACGGGCCTTCCGCGCCTCTGCCTCCTGGTCTCAGGCCCGGAGGGGGCCCTGGGGTCGCGTCCAAACTCCTGTGCCCCTGGGTTGTGTGGCCTCAGTCCCTGCACTCCGGGTTGTGTGAGGGGGCTGGCTGGTCCTGTGCCGGGAGCAGCCCCAGGGCAGAGCCCCCGTTCCTGTGGGCCGCTGCGGATCGGCGCGGTTAGCGCCGGGCGGAGGCCGGGGGCAGGCGCTGAGGGGGGCGCTGGTGTTTCCAGGGGCAGCCAGGGGCTGCGGTGCTGGGGGCCCGTCCCAGGCCGTGCGCAGACCCACTCTCCAACCAGCCCGGTGCGCCCCAGCCTGGCGGTCACGAGGCAGGTGGGCGGGGGTGGAGAGTTCAGGTCGTAGCTCCCCCCACCCTCCGGCTTGCGGCCTGAGCCCCCGGGGGGCCGGCCCCAGCTTCGCGCTCACCCCCCTGCGTGTGCTTCCAGGTGTGGAGCATGGACAACATGATCTGCACCCAGACGCTGCTGCGGCACCAGGGCAGCGTGACGGCGCTCGCCGTCTCCAGGGGCCGCCTCTTCTCGGGCGCGGTGGACAGCACTGTGAAGGTGGGTCGCCCGGGGCATCCCTTGCAGCAGGGGGAGACGCCTGCCCGTGAGCCGGCTCCTGGGCCCTGCATTGGGGTGGGGGTCTGGGGGCGGGGCAGAGCCCCCCCTTTGCTCCTGGCTCGCTGGGGGCAGTGG
>JANRFK010001605.1:2558065-2571765 GCA_030068395.1 Apalone spinifera | reverse complement strand
TGAGGCCCGCTAAAGCCACGACCAGGAGCACGGCGAGGCGCAGCAGGTTCAGCTTCTGTGCCCGCGCGAAGGCCATGTCTGCCGGGCGGGACGGGGAGCCGGCGACCCTGGGGAGCAGGAGGAGAAGCTGTGAGTGGACACACCCCCGATGTGGACCTGCCTTTCCTGCCAGGGGGAGGAGGGCCATGGACGCAGAGCTCAGGCCCGGGAACTCCGCTTTGAAGGAGCCCGACAGGAGCGCCCAGCCAGCCAGACCCGAGCCACCGACCCGCGGGGGTACCCCAGATGCGGGGTGCAGACGCCCCGGTACAAGCTGCATGCAGCAGACACCCCTTCACGAGGGATCCTGCCGGCTGGCTAGCTGTCTGGCAAGGCTGTGAGCCAGCGCCCAGCCACCCCACCTGCCTTTCTGCTCCACCTCTGCCATGCAAAGGGAGGACAGCCTAGTGGCTAGGGCACTAGGCTGGGACTCTGGCAAGCTGAGTTTAATTCCCAGCTCTGGTGTGTGGGACCCACCTCCCTAAGCCTCAGGTTTCCCCCTGAAAGTTAGGGAGAACTGTCTGCACATCAGTCACCTCTGTTCCCCACGCATCCTGTGTGAGTGCTGCCAGCAAGCAGTGGGGAGGAGGGATGGTGTCTCACCCCGTACCAGCAGAACAGCCAGCCCCACACATACCAAGGTAAGGCAAGCCTGGCTCCCGGGAACTTGCTGAGGCCTGCTCTGGGCTGCCAGGCCTTGGTGCAGGGACCTCGCTCCGCTCTGAGGTGGAGCCTGTCTCTTGGCTGCCAGTGTTCCTGGGCCTTATGAGGCAACAGCCCTGAAACACTGTGATGGGCCATTCCATGGGTGAGGTCTGATACCCCATGGCCATAAGCTAGTGGGATGCAGAGCCCAGGAAAACCTCTGAGCTGAGGGGTTGTGAGCTAAATCGCACAAGGACTTGGCAGGCTGGGGAAGCAGAGAGGAATACTGCTTTGGGAGCACTCAAGGCACATTGCCTAGTAGGCACAGCCTGCTGACTATCTTGGGCCAGTTACATCCCCAGCCCTGGCCCTGGCCCTCAGTTTCCCCATCAGGGGGATTTTCTGAAGCAGGGTGGGTTATTTGGGGTGGAGGGAGCTTGCACCCAGGACAGGACACGCCAGGGACAGATTCCCTGATGGCTGTGGCTTTAAACTAGACACACAGCATGGTCAGAGGAGAACAAGCGTTAGTTTTACCTGCCACAGGCGGCACCCACAGGAAAAGCTCCGTCTGAGTCGCGGGGAAGGTGGCCAGCGTCAGAGCAGATTTAAAAAGCAGCCATCCTGCCGTGAGAAGCAGACTTCATGGGATTAACCCATCCAGGGAGCCAGCCTGAGGGAAGAGAGGCCAGCTAGAAAACACGCAGAGACACACACGAGACACTTGAACAGCACTGAAAGAGGAATGAGGCGGGGACTAGCGGAAGTCACTGACCACCAGGGAGAAGAGAGGAGAGAAAGCTCCATCCAGATACTCCTGGGGAATTGTGCATCACTGCGCACATGCAGAATTCTCGTCCCCCGCAGATTTCTTTGCTTCCCCACAGAAAAATGATTTCTGATGGGGGCAGCCTCAAGAAGAGTCCTACACCCCTACTGCAGCGCAGGCAGGTGGTTTGGGGGCCTGGAGCAGCCTGTAGAGATGTAAATCACCACCAATCATAGAATCCTAGGGCTGAAAGAGACCTCAGGAGGGCATCAAGTCCAGCCCCCTGCCCAAGGCAGGAGCAATCCCACCAAGGGTAGGGGGGCCTCAGCAGTCCCACACGAGAAAGAGAGAGGCCATCCCTCTCGCTTGCTACCGCGGCACACTCACTGTGGAGGGGCAGGGCTTCGGGGAGTTTCTGAGGAGGTAGCTAGGGGGTAGGTTCTGTCCTCTCAGGCAGAACAGAATCTAGCAGTTGGCCTGCTCGGTGAATTGTTCCTAATCTTTGACCAGGTCTACATTGCACCCGGAAGATCAGCTTAAGAGCCACAACTCCAGCTACTTTACATATTTACATAGCTGGAGTCAACATACCTTAAGCCGAGCTTGGCCCCATCTCCACAGTGAGAAGTCGATGGGAGAAACCTTCCCGTCGTCTTCCCTTACCCCTCATGACAGAAGCATACCGGTGCTGACGGGGGCACCCTTGGCGTTCGATTTAGCAGGTCTGTACTAGACCCACTAAATCAAACTCCAGAAGACTGATTGCTAAAGCATCAATCATCCAGTGAGTGAATTCCCCCAGCAGTGTAAAACTAGGTTTGAAAGCTCCTTGACATTTCCAGAGTGGTGTAAAGGGCAGCATGGCCTTATAAATGCTTGGGGCGCTTTGGGGATTAGAATGGGGTGCTTTGGGAATTAGAAATTTTTGGATTGAAAAAATTTCCTATCAAAACATGCTCTTTGAACTGTTTGCATGGGCCTCTCAGGAGATGGTCAGTAGCCAGTACAAATTGTGCCTTCGATCCCTCACTTGCTCTTCAGTGGTCTAGCACAGCGTCTCCCAAATGGGAAAATAGGGGTTCTGCAAGAAAATTCCTTTACAATCACATTTTATGATTTAAAAATAATAATTAATATTTAAGCATTTATGAATTTTATTGCAAATTATTTTCATTCGTGTTGATCTCAGGACCTTGTTTAGCATTTGTTTATTATTCTTACTTATTTGTGGTCTACTTTTTCAGCTCCATGTATAAGACTTATCATTTTGTTATCCGCAAAATTCTTTAGAGTTTAAAAGGGTTCCACGGCCAAATAAAACTGGGAAACACTGGCTCAGCATGTAACACTGAGCATCCGACGGCATATGTTCCTGGACTAATAGCTAGAAATAAAGGGTCAAATCCAGCGCCGTCGCAATTACACAAAGTGGGCACGGGAGATGTCCTCCCATATTCCCCACCCATCTTATTGTAGTTACATAAGTTACCAAACTATTCCAAAGCAGCGTGATTACAGTGTGTTATTTTGACAAATCAAACATGCCAAATGATAAGATATTGTGAGCAGATTTTTTTTTGGTGCAGAATTTTAATATTTTGGCCCAGAATCCCCCAGGATTATGAGCGTGAAGAGCAAACCAGCTGCCTTCACCGCAACATCTGTTATTTCAGGCCCTTCTCCCCAGCTCGGATTTTCCCCTTTTACAAGCCAAGAGACCAATTGTACAGCCCCATACTCACATAGCAGCCCCACCGATTTCACACGGACCAGTCGCACGTGGAAAACTTGAATGAATCAGGCCAAAATAATCCTACTTGGGATAATCGTGCCTTGTACGACCGCTTGCTCATTGCACTTGGCAGCTTTTCATGAATCCCTTATCCTGTATTATATCCAGACGGGCCGGGCGGTTCCGCGAGCCCCAGAGACAGACCTAACAGGTGGCATTTGCTAGCACAGGGTGGCACGGCGGCTCCGTTTCTGTATGCAGAGGGTGGGTCACTTCTCTGCTTTTTAAAACATCAGTTTAACCCTCTATTAAACCAGCCCCGGAGCAGGCAGGGCGCATATGGACGCTGCCTGGAGCCAGCTTTCTGAATAGCTGAAGCCGCAGGTAAGGAATTCTCTCTGCACTGGCGAGGCCCTGCCCCATCCCAGGAAGCATTGTGCAGAGATTTGTACCATGGCCAGCACACGCACTCCCGGCATCCCTCGGGCTCACCTCTCCCGGCACGCAGGGTAAAACCCAGAGGGCTGTTCAGAGAAAAGGGCGCCACCTTCCTGTCTCGGTGCCGGACGAGAGCGGGGCTACAAGGCGACCCAGGAACCCGCAGGAGGCTCAGGTTAATACACCCACGGCTGTTGTGAAGCAGGGAGGGCTGCTACCCACAACGTACCCAGTGGAGAGACAGACCTGCACTTGAGGGGCCTGCCCTCCCGGGGAGCAGCGAGATTATCAGGGAAGTGGTCTAGGGAGCTCATAATGGCCACTGTGCAATGACGCCCGCTCTGGACCCCCCCGGCCTGGGCACCCAACATTCCCCACCCCCGCCCAGGCTTCCCTGTAAGCTGGGTGCTCGTGCAGCCACTCAGGAGAGACTCCAATGCTGCCCAGCAGGGCGCCCACAGCTAGGTTTGTGTTTCTCTGGGTGGTGCACAGTCGCACATGCTTCAGTGCACATAACATTTATTCTGCACATGGACGGAACAGATTAGAGGGAACACTGCCCCCAACCCCTGCTGGAGAGTCTAGAACCGCTCTACCCAGGCAGCTGCTCCCATGACCTAGGTGGAAACAGGCCTCCCTGACTTAGCTGTCGCCCGGAGGGGAACTGAGAAGCAGGGCCAGCCCTGAAAGGGAGCACACCGGACTGACTTTGCACCACTGAGCACGCTCCGTGCCACGACACCCACATGTTGCTGCCCCCCTGCCCTGTCCGCCAGGCTGTGCTCTCAGCTACTACAAGATTCCCACCCCAGCAAACAGGGCAGGTGAGTGCATTTGCACTGCCCCCGTTTCCCCCCCCCCGACCCCTGACCACCACTGCCCGGGCATGGCGAGGGCAGGTGGGGAGGGAGGGCTGTGGCAGCTCTCGTGAAAGGCGCACATCTCTGCCCACAGCCCCTCGCGCAGGCTGCTACCTCCCCCCAGCCCAGCAGGGGAGGGGGCGTGACAAGCAAAGCGTTGCGAGCTACCAGTCCCGTTCCTTTTGTAGAAGTCGGTATTTGAAACGAGAGGGCTGGACTGACGGACGCCATCCCAGTCACACCGCACTCTCCTGGAAGGTCAAGGCGTTCACAGGGGCTGCCTTCTAGCCCGCTCTTTTCCAGCTCACACCGGCGTGAGCTTGTGCGATCAGCTCACACTGCACCGAGCGCTCCGCGCTGCACGATGCTGTGGTGTTGTCATGTGCTGTGTTGCCGGAGCCAGGTGGGTCCCAAGACATGAGAGAGACAGGGGAGCCAACAGCCACACTGGGCAAAGGAGATGTTGCTCTATGCTCCCAGAAGGGGCGGGGCCTCAGGCAGAAGGGGCGGGGCCTCAGGCAGCGAGCACCCCTTCTTCCCCCCCCCCCCCCCCCCCCCCCCCCCCAGCTCTCAGCGCCACCCAGAGGACTCCACACACCCCCTCCCAACCTGGAGAGCCACTTGGAGCGGCCATGTGCACTCCAGCAGCAATTTTAAGGTCCCAGTGCTCTGGGTGCTGCAGCAGTAGCTGGGGGCCCTGGGCCCTTTAGAATTGCCAGGCCCTTTGCCTAGGGCCAGGGGAAAAAGTAGCTATTACTGGACCAACTTGGGAGAGACAAGCTCTCTAGCTCCACCCCGGGGGTTTGGTTTTCAGCGTCGCTCGCAGGGCCACCTAAGGGGGCACTTGGCCCTGCATCTCATTCAAAATGGCCCCCCAAGCAGAGACTTACCGGGGTCCAGCACCACCCCGATTTGGATCAGCAGCCCCATACCAGCGGGGGGCTGGGCTGAACCTGAACAGTGCTGTAACAGCATCCCCCCCTTTACACGGTCTGGTGTGGGGAGCTGCCCGGCCCCACAGGATGAGAGCGGTGCTGTGAACGGGGGGCTGGCTTGCTCTCTTGTCTCACTGCCCCTCTGTGGCTATTTATGGGGAGGGGGCTCATCTTTCCCCCATGCCTCCAACTACCTCTGTATAGCCCTGGCTAGCAGGGATGTGAATGGATAATCGGTTCACCATGGGCAGAGGGCTATCCCAGTGGGGGATCCCACTTAAACGTTAGGTTAAATGGTAGGCTAATCAGTTAACCATCTAACTGGTTAACTCAGTAATTGGGATTTTACATCCCTACTGACTAGCAATATTTTCTTGAGTTGGATTAGTTCAGAATTGAGAAACAGACAGAGGGAGGAACAGCAGCTTCCTGCTCTTTCAAGTCACCATCTATGGGGGGGAAAAAAGCCAACGTCTGGAGGAGACCCAAACTCACAGGCCATGGGGCCAAATTTTCAAAAAGCCTCCAGGACTACGAGCGGGGGCAACAGCAGTTTTCCTGCTGCTCTTCATGTAACCACCCTGCTCTTGGTACAAGAGCCTTCTCCAGCATAACCCCGACCATCTCTCCTTTTCTTCCCCATTTCCGTCTGGGTTCTTGGGCAGCTGCTGTGGCACCCACCCCTCAGCGCCTGCCAGGAATCAATATGGCGAGATAAGCTCGCTCCTTATCAGCGGTCACAAGAGAACAGGCTTTTCTGTTATTCCTCGCTCTCTTTTCTCCTCTCCCTCTACGAGCTGTTCTGGAACGTCGGGCCTCACCCGCCGAGATGCAAGTCATCTGCAGCCCTCCGCACAAGAAAATTAAATGAAATTAAAAAGAGCTGGACACTCAGCATGGGGGCCCTTCGAACTCTTTAACTCCAGAGAGACAGGCTGCGGGGCTGGGCCGAGTCCACAGAAGTCTTGTCAATAAGGGAGGGCCCAGTCAGAGTCTTTGTAGTCATTGTTGCCTCAGCTGTCCAAATTCCTTCTGAGATCGGAGACGTGGCACAGAAAACAGCCCAGCCAGGGGAAGCAGGAGCTGCCTTTGGCCAGTGGCAGTCGGACCCACAGAACTCAAGTGTTTTTATCACCATTAATTCTGAGGTGGCACCTCTCTCGTCCGGCACTCTCTGGTCCGGAACATCCGTGGTCCGGCATGATTTGAATTAGGCAGAGATCCACTTACCATGGGTGCGGCCAAGTTTCCTGCAGTCCCTTAAAGTTTGTTTCCAGCCAGTCCTGGCTCTCAGTGCTGTGGGCTGTCCTTTAGCTCTAGCTGACCCCAAATGTCTCCCAAGAGCCCAGCAAGCAGTGGCAGTGTTGGCGATGCTGCTAGACCATATTGACCTCCTGTGGTCTGGCACCAGTCATGTCCCAAGGGCCCCGGGCTAGAGAGGTTCAACCTGTAGTTCTAATGCCTGGACACCCCTGCAGGAATCAGAGCCCCCACTGCGCTAGGCACAGTCCACACAGTAAAACAGACCTTTAAGCTCATTGGGGAGGGACTAACACAGAAGACAAATGGTGGGGGAGGAGACAGAAGCAAAGAGAAGGGGCAACCTTAGGGGACTCACTAAGTGCCGGTCAAGACACTAGCCCCTAGACCTTGGTGTCTCTTATGCAGGCTAGGCTAACAGGGCGGGAGAACGCCAGTGTCCCGCTCACACCACTGCTGCCAGGGTGTTACCACTGGCAGGGGACGGATCCTGGCTCCCCCAACGCCGTGGCAGGCCAGGCAGAGGAGCTGTGGAATGTACAAATGCTGCATCGCCAGAACGTCTCCCCTCTGACTGTGCGGCCAACGGGAGAGCAAGACAAGGCCGGATCCCATGGGAGCCACACATAGGCCTCTTGGAGAGCTGTGGGAGCAGGAAAGCCCCCCGAAGTGTGTTCTCCAGCTGGGGAGTCTGCCAGGAGCCTCCCCCGTGTTCCTACACTGAGCACAGCCCTGGGTGCCCCCATCTGGGGCTGCCCAATGCCCAAGCCCCTGAGCACCTCCCCCAGCGCCCTCTCAGAAGACTGGGGGCTACAGCCACACGAACTGGGTCTTCACCCTCCTGCCCTGACTATCGGAGCAAGGGGCAGCGCTCAGCTTGGGCCTGCCTCTCCCGGCTGCGGAGGGGGGGAAAGGAGGATGCAGCAGGCTGTGCTCTTTCCCCTCCCTCCCTGACACCCAGAGAAAGCAGAGCAGCAGCAGCAACCCAGTATGGGCGGCTGCAGCCCCCCCCTCTTAAAATGGTGCCCTTGCCCTCCCCCTCGTTCCCCAGCCCGGGGCCCCTCCACCCTCAGCCCTGACTCCTGAACCTCCCCCACATCTCCCTGCCCTGGGCCCCTTCTACACTAAATGCAACTCTCCTCTATTCCTGAGGGCCGCCCCACTCAGCACCCTTGGGCCACATCCTGCCAGCCCTGCCCAGGTAAAGCTCCCCTCTGGACCAGTGGGATGAAGGCGACGGGTCCAGCCCCACGTTCCCAGACGCTGAGGTTCCACAGCGCAACACGATCAGCTTGCAGCTCATCCCCCCCCCCCCCCCCCCCCCCCCCCCCCCCCCCCCCCCCCCCCAATGCCACCCAGCCCAATCCCTGAGTGTCACCACACGGCCCCCAACAACGCACCCCCCCACCCCGACTTTTACGTGCTGCTCATTGCCATGGTAGCCAGAGCCTCAAGCTCTCCTGAGGCAAGAGCTGTACGAGAGTTGCTGAGAGCTCCGGGCCGGAAGACAGTGATGCCCAAGAACCCTGCTGGGTACCACTTCCCTCTCCCACAGCCTCCTGCTAAGCAGCTAAGAGCAAGGAAAGGGTTAGCCCCTGCCGGCTGGGGACTGGCTGGTCTCTCGCTCCACTGGGGCGTTACCGAGTTAATTGGCTGTTTGGGGAGTTCGGCTGCAGTCTGCAGAGCCAGGAGCACCATGGAGGGGAGGGCAGGCAGGTTGGAAGGGGGAAAAGATGCTTCCTGGATTGATTTCCCTGGCACAAGGGTGGGGCTTTATCTCTAGTGCCTCTCAGCAGAAAGGTCTCACCAGAGCTGGAGAGATAACCCTCCCCCCAGGACTTCGGAGGATGTCACCCCTCAGACAGGAGGCATTTGCCTTGGAAGGGTCCTAAGGTCTGTTAAGTGTCAATGCTTCTGTGATAACAGGTCCCTGGAAGGTCCCACAGGCCCTGCCACACCAGCCCTGGGGCTAGACATCGGGGCTAAGCTAAAAACCAAACAGTTACCTTTCTGCTGATGCCTGGTATCACTCCCCTGCTGAGCGGAGCCGGTTTTTGCTGGTTGCTGTTTCCCGGTGTGAAGGACACGCTCCACCAGCAGCCAGGCTACACGGGAAGCCAAATTGATGCTGAATGGTCTGCAGGACAGGTGGATAGGAGCCTGTGTCGTTTCTTAAAGAAGCAGAAAGCAACTTTAAGTCTTCCGCCCATCCGGAGCTACTGACCGTCTCTTACCATCCCTCCAAACAGGACTCCCTGAAAGAAAGTGAGGAAAACAATACAGCTTTCCGTTCCTGTCAATACCCCAGGCATCCTGGTGTATACACTCAGCCCTCTGCTCTGTTACAGGGCACACCCCCCCCAACGATCTGCCAACAGCTTCGCCAGCAACTCAGAAAGCGAAAGTGAACAGGAAACAGCAGCGTGCACAGAGATTCTAGGAGGAAAGGTGTGTCATGCCCCGCCCCCCCCGCACTTTATGAAAATTGGCTTATGAATATGCATAACGCAAAGCTGATTTAGGCAAAGTGCTGCATGTAACCGTGTGAAAGTTATGACCTGCTGAGTGGGTATAATCTGTTTCTGTGAGTGCATTATTCTTGTAGGGAAAGGTAGAACTATGAACTGGGAATCTGTTTATAATTCTGAATGTGCTAATGGGGGCCACTACTGATAATCTGGAAACATAACAGCCTGTTGTAAGAGAATCCGTACATGGTTTTGTTTTCCTGTCAACCCAAACTGTGGTTGGTCCTACAAAGACATGTGACCATGCCACCTGGTACTGGACTCCATCGTGAATCTGGTGTTTTTCCATGGGGTTGGGGAGATTAAGCAAACATCTTTTTAGGGATGGAAGCAATCAGGGCTTAGTCTTCAACTGGCTTTTGAAACTGCCTCCCCACCCTAAGAGCATACACAGGAAGAAACCTGCAAACAAAGAACTCTAAAGATACAGAGAGCTGTAGACCCAGGCCAAAAAAAAAAAAAAGGGGGGGGGGGGAAGAGAAGAAGAGGAAACAAACAAACCAAAAAAACCTCTCTGCTTTGAAGGATTGTACCTGCAACAGGGACAGAGGGGTGAGGAATTATGCATGTAACAAGTTTCTTTGTGTATTAGGATTACCTGGTGTGTTTTATTTTGTTTTAGTAACTTATTTTAATCTGTCTTTTTCCACTTGCAATCACTTAAATCCAACTTTTTATACTTATCAAGCCCAGTGTAAATAATTGTTATCTGCGGGAGAGGAAACAACCACTGGGCATCTCACTCTTTCACGGATAAAGAAAGTGAATTTATAAGCTTTCTCTGTGTAAAGCAGGGGTGGGGAACCTTTTTTGGGCCAGAGGCCACAGACCCATGCAGTTGGGGGGAGGGGAGGAGAAGGAAAAATCAGTCAGGGGCTGCATATAAGGGAGGGAAAAAAACAACCACCCCTTGCCAGCGTGGGCTCAGAGCCTCAAGTGTGTCTGTAGTGTTGTAGGTCCCAGGACATTAGCAGTACTGCCAACCCCACACGTTCAAAAATCATGAGTGAGGCTCACCAAAACTCATAAGAGATTCACTTTAGAATAATAGATTTGGTGGGGAGGGGGAAGAGTTGCTTCTGCTTTTTGAGCAGTAGGGTCACATTCTGATGCTTCCTCCTTAGCCAAGAGGGTTAGAAACTTTCTTTGAGAATGAAGGCTGAAATAATCACATTTCCACTTACCTCCAGGAGTCAGGGCCAAGGAAAACATTATTTATATTTCAGAAGGTGAGCCACATTAGTCTGTTTCAGCAAAAGAACAAGGAGTCCAAAGCCTACCACATTTATTAGGGCAAGAGCTTTTGGGAGATACAACTCTCTTCTTCAGATGCTCTTTGCTTGGATTTGAAGTTTTATCTCCATAACCAAGCTAGCATAGACAATACGGTAATGGGGCCATTCAAGTTCCTGAGCTGGAGTGAGCAGCTGAGGCTCTCAAAGTAGATCAGCTTGTCAGTTTTCATTTTGCTTTCCACTCAGCTGGAGCAAAGAACTTAAATAGGAACAAGCATCTTTGCAACCACACCCCAGTTCCCACAAGAAGGGAGAAGCCAGCACAGTACCTGGTCTGGATGCTGAACTTGAAAGAGAGAGACAAGCGACAGAAGCACTTCACCCAACTCTAGTACCTTCCAGATGGGACTATGGAAGTGCTTACGTTAAGAGACCATCGGCAACTGAAATGTGGCCCAGCATTTCGATTTTGGAAGAACAGTCTTCTCAGGCCAATACAAACATTTTCAAAAAGACATTTCCACTGAAAACGGCTATTTACAGTCACTTGGCTGCATGCAACTAAATCTGCCCAGCAAAAGAGAAATTGGGTTTCGTTGCCGTAGCAGACACTCAAAGAAACAAATGAGCAGCTACAAAAATCGATGTTTTCGTTTTTCACTTCCAACAGAGATATTATTAGTCAGACAGAAAGAAATTCATTTTCAGCCACAAGTCCATTGACACGGTGTCTCTTCCACAAGGCATGGAAACACTATGGATGCATTATGTGTATTAACAAGATATTGTCTGGTGACAGAACCCCTTTTAGGGGAGTATGGGATTGCTACAAGAGAGACCAGATCTCAGAAGCTTCAGAGCAGGTCTCGGGGCCACTGAAGATAGAAGGCCAGACTAGATTACAAGTCCCCCTCCTCAAATTTGAGAGCTAAATTCTAAAGCACACAGCACTGCCAGCCGCTCCAGCTTCAATCTTGTTCTTTGGAAACCCCACAACAAAGCTGCAGGACATAGCAGAAGGCAAGAAACTTGAACGCAGCCAGTTGCATTCACGGAAATAGTAAGCTGAGCTTCGGTGTTTGTTTTTATACAAGGGTCTGCCCAGAGCTCAGCTCGCTAGGCCTAAACACTGTGGCTTTACACATGCTAGATTCATGGTTTGCTCCCCAGCATGGGACAACTGTCTGAGATTGCAGCAAATCAGGGGTATTCAACACGTCCCACAGGCTGCATGCAGTCCACGGCCCGTTTGTTTGCGGCCTGCGGGGCGGTTTGGGTTCATGAGGGGCTCAACAAGCGGCCCGCGAGTGGGATCCTTTGAACATGGCCTCCATTGGGAACATGCTCCACAACGACTACGCGTCTCCCAGGTGGAGTGAGCTCTGAACGACGCAAGCGGATGGGCTGGCTGGAACAGACGGGTACAAGGTGTCTGCATTTCTAGACCCCCAGAGAGGAGGTGCCGGGAGCGCTGGGGCATTGTGGGCAGGGCCAGATTAAGGCATGGGATACTCATGCCCCTTATAGCTGCCATCAGGTGCCGAGCACCCGGCTCCGGCAGCTCCCAGCAGCCACCCTGAAGTGGCCACCCGGGGTGGGGGCTGCGTTAACCCCCGCAGCATCAGCCAGCAGCATCCTTCCCCCGCGGCCGTGGGGCCCTGCATGACCAGGCTCGGCCCGCCCTGGGGCTGCACACCAGCAGCGGTAGCTGGGCTTGGCCGGACCGGGCACGCGCATTCTGCTGCCGCCAGCTCTGCGCACCCTCCATCATGTGCCGGGCAGGGGCGGGACCGCGCATTCACCCTCCCCCAATCCGGGGCACAATTAAATTGTCTGCTTGGGGTGCCGGAATGGCTCGGTCCGGCCCCGATTGTGGGAAGTGCTTTGTATTCATGCCCGTCAGTGTGAAAAAAGCTGTTTGCATATATATTTGCATGTATATGCAGCCTCACTTAAATTGCGGCCCCGTGAGCATCATTGTGGCCCCCGGGGCTTCCAAAGTTGTGTAGCCCTGCAGTAAAGGATGCACTAAACCCTCGCTCCCCAGTTCACCCCCACCCCCCACCTGCTCAAATAGAAAATGTTTTATAAGTTTCCTTTTTGGGAGTTGGGATTTACCGATGACTGCCTACCTGTCTAGCTCAGCTGGGAGGAGAACCCCGAAACACACAGCTTAGGAGTGCAGTGGGCAAAGGGCAGGCCCATCTGTGTCCTGGCCCTGCCGCACGGCCTACAGCGCTGCCAGAGGAGGGCGCCCAGCAGAGAAGAAAAGCAGGAGACACAGGGATTTGAAAATGCAGCTGCTCCAGAGAGCCCTCTGGACTCAAGAGTTGTCGCGAATTCTCCTGCTTAACACAGGAGCATAGAGGCCCTTCTGCAGTGTCACCTGAAATCATTTGTCGCCTGTGATCAGCAGCTACATTTCTTCTGCCCCAAGCCTGCGCGTGAGGGTGGGCGTAAGACAGGCCACACACACGCTCTCGAGTCCACTGCATTTCGCCTTAGCAGAGGCAGACGGGCCAGGCCCAGAGAGCACGCATCCCTGCGGGGAACTGCCCTCCAGCAACCTGGCACTCCGCCGGAGGCAGCCTCGCAGGTCAGGGTGCCGGGTTGTAGAACACCCTGGTGCTAGGTGCGCGATGCACCATGGTGACGGCGACAGGGTGATGAGACAGGCAGCTCCTGCTCGGCGCCCACCGGAAGTGCAGGTTTTAACACTGCCTGCTTAACGGGATGGCAGAAGCCAGACAAATAAAATACCCTGGTACCATTCGCTAAGCCTTGGCCACCATCCCCCCGGCTCCGCGGGTTCCAGGTGCCTACGGCCCGATCCGCCGCTCTGGAAATGCCACTCCCCCAGGGCAGACACCGAAAGACAGGCCTGAAAGCCGGCCCGTGCCCTGCCAGCCTAGGACAGTGCCTACAGCCCCAGGCTTGCACGGCATGGAGCCCGCCGGCGCGCACAGGGCAAGGCGAGGAGATCAGAGCGGGGATGATCGACCCACTGTCTGATCCCTCCGGCACCAGCAGCCGTGAAGTACAGACCCTCGCTCGCCGGGAGACCTTTACGGACCTGCTGGCAATCCTGCCCCACGGGGGCCATGCTCCCTGCCTGCCCCGAGCCTCCCACTCTGCGCCACTGCCCCCTGCCTGGCACCTTCCCAGCACCCAGCCCCTCCCCCACTATCTCCCGCCTAGCACTCTGGTGTCCCTCTGCCCCCCCAGAACCTCCCTGCCTAGTACCCCAGTGTCCCCATTC
>JANRFK010001605.1:2527691-2540230 GCA_030068395.1 Apalone spinifera | reverse complement strand
AAGCCTCATTTGCATAGCTTTGGCGCAAAACAGTGCCAATGTAGACGCAGCCATCGAGAATGTCCCTTTTCCCTTTTACATAAGGGTCTGCCAGTGTCCCCTAGACAATTAAGTCTCACCTTACAGATGGGGAAGTGGGCACACATGGGTGAATCTTCCCCCTCACCAGGGTATCCAAGTAAGACTTTGAGGCTCCTCACTGAGTGAGGCAGAGGGAGGACTAAAACCAGGGCAGGCTGCTGTTTTCATGCACTTCCTCTGGGGCTGTCACGCTTTCTTTCATTTAATTTACCAGCCTGCAAAGGTCTCAAAGCCAGAACACAGCTTCCATGGAAGGGTTCTCTTTCCTGGGTGCATTTTGGTTGTGTTCTCAGGGGTGTGTAATTCCTCCGTTAGTTTATTCTAAAGGGTCCTAATTATCTGGTGAGGGGGTGGATGAGGAAAGCCAAGGACGAGTCTTCCTCAAACAGCCCCCATAATCAAGGCAGCAAAGAAATCCAACCACACTCTGACCGAGAGTTTGGCATCTGTCGTCTTGAAACAGAATCTCTCTTTCTCTTCTATTAAACCCATTAACGTTTTGTTCAGAGGGTTGTTGTACATCATTACTCAAAACTTATTTCACTGCTGATTTGCTAACAAAACTACCTTTGTGTCCTCTTCCCCAGAATTATTATTAGCGGGTAACAGAATCTGCCAAGCCAGTAGAGTGAGACTGGTGGTGGTTTTTTAAGTCCAGTTATTCACATCCCACAGCACAGCTCTGTTTTGCCCTTCCACCCTCCTCCTCATGTTTTGTACAAAAATATTAAATCACTACAAAGCCAATCACCCATATACCCCCCGCATCATTTGAACTGTTCTGTCACATTCCAACCTGGCCAATGGTGCAAGGCACTCAGATGCATTATTCTCCAAAGGAAAATATTCCTCTGCTCTCATCTTAGAACAAGGGTGGGCAAATAGCGGCCTGTGGGCTGGATCCAGTCCAGCAGGGTTAACCCTTGGTGGGCCCCCAGACCACTGTATTTACCTGCGACTCCCCAGATATAGGGGATCACCGTTCTTGGCCTATGGGAGCTGTGATGTATCTGCAGAGGTGCACGTAAATAGAGGGGCAGAGGGCTACCAGGGGCTAACCCTGGTGAACCCCTGTCTTAGGAGGACAAATTATAGAAATGCCAAAAAGTTCCTTTGCAGCCGTAAGAGTGAATAGTTCCTGTTTAGCTTCACGTGCATCGCCTCAGTTCAATGTATAAAAACATTCACAGGCAGAACAAATCCATTCCGCAAAGGGGAGTCTTTGGGAAGCTGGTGTCTGTTCTACCCCAAAGGCTCAGCTACCCTAGTAAGTGTCATGTCACTGCTCACCCTGTGCTCAGACAGATTGAAAGACATCTGCACGTTCTCAAAATCCCAATCGTCCATCTTCCGCAGGTAGCATGTGTTTTGATCTGCAGGTTTATAGCAGACATAGCCCTGTGCAAAAATACAACACAGAACAGCATAAGCTTAATTGACACTGTGTGTGTGTATGCGATGCGTATCTATAGCTAGCACTTAAGAGAAAGGCTTCCCTTTGCCCTGCGTTGTTTGGAAAGACTGAGTGGCTGCCTCTCAACAGGACTGAGCATAGACCTGAAATTGTGTGCGTGGAGTCTATGTAACAGTAGCTCTGCCCTCAAGCTGTGGCCCAAGGAGCATCAGCAGCTGCCTGGAGACAGTGCAGAAAGGAAATTACCAAATAGGCTTTAGGCTCATGATTCTTTTGCGTGCAAGTAAATGCTGCAGTTGCTGCAGGGATGCCACCTGGTCACAGCTGAAAAGGGAGGTGGGACTAGGCCTAGTGGGGTCCCTGTAATTGTGAGCGGACATTGAATTAGAACTCACGAGTTCCAAAGTCCTGGTCCCCTGCTCGGACCGTCACTCAAGGACATGCTGCAGCGTCCTTTGCCTGTTGCATGGTCTGCAACGTGGGGAAGACAAGGGGATAACGAGGGAAATTAAAATAATATTGGACAGCTCCTCTTGGACCATTGGCACTCAAGCTGCCTTTCAGGAGGAAGTGCCCAGTGCATGGCTTTCTGGTACAGCACAGCAGCAGTCTCCAAAGTCACCTCAGCTCTAGGATTTGTGTAAACGCAGTGGATGTCAGGGAGGAATAGGGCATCTCTCAGTGCTCTAAACAGGATGTATAACTGCCTCAGGCTGCCTGTACAGAAGGCCAACGTGTCTCCTTAAAGCTTCTGGAAAGGACAGTTGGAAAAACTAGCTGATCATCATCACACCCTTGTCTGCACTTAGCTCTCAAACCAATGACCAGATATTTTAGTTTCAGCTGTTCTCCGATGTTGACTCTCATAACTGCAAAGTCACCCGTTTCGCCCGCAGAGATGGTAGCGCCACGCATGGCTCTTGCTCTGCTGCACTCACATTCTTGCTGTCGAACAAGACCACCGTTGTGTGGTTACTTGGCAAAGTTACGTGGTAAGTAACAGTACTCTTGGACTTGTCAACAAAGGCCGACTGATTCATCTGGGAGCCCTGGTGATTCTGAAACGTTAGCCGCACAATCTGCAAAACAGGCTGAGCACACACACACAATGAGAGCAGAGGCTGCGCTCCCAGCCCTGAGGAGGGACTGGTTGGGATCGCAGCTTCAGAATCTGGGCCAGCTGTGTCCCTCACAAGGGAGGCCCATTCTCCTCTCTAGTTGTTTTAATCTGCTTGCTTCAGGGAACATGCACGTACTTCTTGCTTATTAAAAGAATAATCTCCCTGGACTTTCACTTTCACACATGCTTAGCCTGGGCTATTTAACAATGAACAGAGGCAAATGCAGACTGTTGGGGCAATGGGGCAAGCAGATTCCAGAGCCTCCACCACCAGCCCTTCAGACTGAGGGTACATGGCCATGAGTACATGCGAGATGGGGGAGAGCTGATCTCAGGCATTGGGCCCCAATCATGTAGAGCCTGGAAGTAAACAGAGCTAGTGGGGGAATCCAAAGCAGCAGCATAACTGAGGCCAGACTAGCTTCACAACCGCTAGCATGGGGGATACTTGTAGCCCCTTGCTCCCAGGCCAACATTCACGCTCCTCGAGTGCAGAGAGGAAGCCCTGGATTCCAGCATCAAATGGAGGATATCACAGGGAGATGCTGAATCACTGCTTGCTGTGCGGGCGCACAGACCCGCTATAGTTCCCCTAGTGGCAGGGGTTGTAATCACACGTAGCCTGTTTGCTTAGAAGAGAACAGCACCTGTTGCCCTGATTTACAAATGGGACAGGCTAGTGAGACTCCTTTGATGTAACCGTCCTGTGTAGAGTTCTCACCAAAATGTAAATACCACACCAAGCTGCCTGCATCACTCCTTGAAATATCCCCCCAGTTGGATACTGCGGTGGGACTGCTGCTCCTGAATGCATTTATTAAGGGCTGCTCTGGCAGATCACTTTAAAAGGGACAATGGGACAGATTAATTCCTGATCTCAGCTCATGGACTGCAGCAGAGTTACACGAAGGGCAAGGGCAGAGTAAGCAAACCAGTGCCCTCGGACATGCTCCATCTCCATAATCACAGGCCTACCTCTTCCCAGAGAAGCAGGGCCATGCACAGGATCCTTTCCTCCCTCCACTCTCTCCCAGGGAGAGGCAGCAGGCACTTAGGCCCATTAGCCAGGGTGAATCTGCTGGCTGGGTGGGGCTACTATACTCTTCTCCTGTCACGCAAGGAAATCTTAACTGGGGAGGCCTCCAGAGCAGAGGATCACAGAGTTAACACTTCCCTGAGCTGAGTGGGGCAGTTCATACTTCTGAGACCTACTGTCTCAGGCTCTCAGCAAACTCACGCACCCATGACTTGGGTCAGTCACATGCATCATGTTTTCAAACTCTTCCTAGTAGCCATAAAGGGATTGAAACAGAACAAGAGAACAAAAAGAAAAAAACCCAAAGGAGTCAGATATAATCACCTGGTTCCAAAAGATGGGCTCTCGGCCCAGGCCTACAGTGCTGGTTCCTTAAGCTGACCTTACGTAGGAATGAATTGGCCAATTTTTTTTTAATTTCTTCTCTGCGAGCAAACCTCAACATTTTTCTTTTTGTCCCTGACCATTTCTCTGATTTTCAAAAAAGGAGAAAAAAAATTATTCACCTCAATCCAAGGCGCTTACTGTGACCATGCAGCGTGATGTTGCTATTGCTGGGAGGCAGCATTTATTATGAGAGATTAAAGTGTCAGGAACAGTTAAGAAAATTGGGGGTCTGCTGTCACCAAGGTGAAAGGTATCCTTTGGACAAAATTCTGACCTGTATAATCCTACCAATTCCAAGTGGAATTCAGAACAGGATTTGACATGAGCTCAAGTAACCGGTAAAACTTTATGGATATTTATTGATCTGTAACTGTATATTTGTTGTATTTGGTCTATTGTAAAGACAGAAAGAAAAAAAAATTGTGGAAGTTTTCCTCTGCTCTCCCTCAGATCTATTTAAAGATACTGAACTATGTACATGAACCATAATGAATTAATTCCTTACCTTGGTCGTCCTATGGGCAAAGCTGAGAATTACCACGACACTGATGCCGACAATGGTGAAAAACAAGATTACAGACAAGATGACCCAAAATATCCTGGAAGGAGTTTTGGATTCTGACAGGGGTCTTCTCTCCTGGGAGGCAAGACACAGCTCAATAAATAAGAAAGCAAATGGAGTTAAAGATCCCAGTGTCATTTATTCATTTAAAATGTAGAAGTGCATTAGTGTTCATGAAAGGTGCTTGATGGGCAGCCGTGAGGATTAAAGGCAAAGCGTTGGGACTTGTCTATGGGGAAACTGGCCAGCAGAAGTTCCAAAGCAGAATAATGATACTAGAACAGTCACTTTAATCCCAGAATAGAGTGTCTATCTGGGACATTACACCAGCAGAGCTATAGTGGTATAATTATACCACTGTAGTTCTGTCAGTAATTTCATCATCTAGATAAGAAAGCTTTAAAATGTTAGTAACAGTTACTTGAACCATCCAGACTTCCTGAGTGGAAAGGCTGTTACCTTACTTTTCATCATAGGGAAGATCCAGAAGAAAATAATTTTAGTACTAAATATCATTGTCTTGTTTTGAAACAGAAACAAACCTAATTAAGTTCCATGTATACTACAGCACTGGTCCTTTACGCATGGTCTATAAAAGATAATTGCTTATATTTTATTTTCCTGTGACAGTTTGTACTTAAAGGGGGGAGGGGAACACACCCCCCCCCATAATAAAGTCAAATGGGTATTTCTAATATTTCCACAATATGTTTTGATACACATAGCATTTTTAATACTATGTGGAAAAGTCAGAGTCATTTTTATGCTTGTGTTTGAAATATTTTTGTAGTAATTTCATAATAGATTGTAGATATGAACATTGTGCCACGAAAATACAATAGCAAAATGCAGATTTATTAGAAAAATAACCCATTTCTCCGGCTTCAAAACAGTGATAAAATAATTTCAGGCAAGTAGATTGTTAGAATTAAACAGTAAAGGTACTTCTAAGTTTATCAAGTTGTTAGCATTTTTTTAAAACATACTTTACTAATCTTTACAGTTGATCTACTGTATATTCTAGAAAAATGCATTAAATGTTAAATCACTCACAGGCTGCAACATTAAACATTAAAGATACCTACATTCAAAAGCCTGTTTGAATATAAATTTGCACAAGAGTTACTGGTATGAGACTTTCAATTGCAAGTGAAATTCCCCTGGTTTGCACATGGACAATGAAACCTTTGTATAAAGGTCTAATGAAATCCTGTCTTTCAGAGCTCTTTCCTTGGTGGAAATGTCCTCAGTACTTGTAAATTCCAATGGATTTGCAATACACATTACGATGGATTGGTATCGCTTTCATTTGATTTCACTACATGCATGTCCCTGGATCATTTTGTGTGTCTTCCACACTATGCACATAGAGGGATCTGCAACAAATCAGCAAATGATATTATTCCAACAGGTTTACAGGAGCTAAGATTTTAGTCCAACTAGTTGGGTCAGTGATAAGCACGCAAATCTTACGTTAGTCCATACGAGGAGCACCTTGGAAAGTCTGGTAACCCCCATGCCAACAAGCTGAGGACTCTGCAGAGGCAAATGGTACTGAGATTCTTGCTCTGGGTGATGCAGGCTGTGCCCTCACAGAAGGGATACTTACTGCAGAGGTGGCATTACCAGCACTGTTCCTTTCCTCCTCCATCCTCCCAGTCTAGAAACAGCCCTTGATCCTGCGGCTCTGTCTCTTGACAGTGTACAGAATGTGCATGATCAGAACCCTCTGAATGCAGCTGGAAATGAAGGATGTGTCCATCACAGCCAAATAAAATCCCTATTGAGCCTCTCATCTAGAGAAGCCACGTGGAGGCTGAAACTTTAGATCCAGTAAATGAGGGCAAAACGGCTACTGTGGAGAGATACTGTCACTGGCGTAAAGGTGTTCTTCCTGCCTTCCCTTGTGAGTTAGCCAAAAGTATTCAGTTGAACACAATCATGGGCTTTGTGCAGGGCCTTTTGGGTTATCCAGCCACACTTATGGTAGCTGCCAAGTCTTATTTATTAGGGGAAAAATGAAAATGAATAGGAGAGCAGCTGTTTGCCCTTGTCATCCAATTTCTTTTACAGTTCAGAGTGAATGTAAAGCTGGTCAGATGGCTCTGGGAGGCTGAAATCAAACTCTCTCTAAGACTATCAGGATAAATTGAGTTAAATCAAAGATATTTTAATAATCAGGCAGAAAACTTTTATTTAAATAATTTTAGTCCTGTTTTGCATTTGTATTTTTTAGTTATTTTCTTAAAGAAAGGTTCTCATTGATTGGTATTCATTAAAACAGGCAGATTTGCATCTAAATAGAGCAGTATTTCTTAAACTTTTTAAGACCAATGAACACCAAACAATGTTTTTTTTTTAAAATGAGGAACAGCAAGGATTTTTTTGTTGAGCCAAAAAAAAAAAAAAAAGGGGGGGGGGGCCTGCCTCTTTAAAGGCAGCTATTTTGAGCTCCGTTCTCCACAGCACACCTCCAACTGTTAAGAAACACTGAAATAGAGCATTTACTTTACACTGGTGCTTTTTGCTAACCAGGAGGATACAATATATCTACCCAGATTTATTTTAAGATTTTATAGCTTAAGATACATTTATTTAGGTTAAGAATAAAATCTAGTAGTCTATATGAAAATTCAAATTCAATGCAAAATGGACAATTTTTTTTTAACACAAAAACAGAATTACCTTTATTATGCTGGATATATAAGAAAAATATTTGTAAACCCATTGTTTAATACATCAGCTTGGTAATACAACAACGAGAGGTAAATTAAAACCCATTGTTTTTTCATAGATTGGAAGAGAAAAAAAACAAGCTTTTCCAATTGCTTCCTAACTTTGAATGAACTAGTCACTGAACTGAATTAGTTGAATAAATTGACATGAATAGAGCGCTGAAGGGGTGCTGGAACAATTTTTACAGTAGGAAGCTGAGACTCACTGAACTCTAAATTCTGTATATAATGGAAACTACTTCAAGCCAGAGGATGCTGCAACCTCCCCTCCCCCATTCTTAGTTCCAGCATCTACGGAGCCCTGCAAATCCATGCCTATCTGTGGCTTTTTTTTGCAGATATGGATGCAAATTTTGTATCCACGCAGGGCTCTATGAATAAAATTCTCTCTGCATCTGCCAAAGAGGTTATGGCTGTCAAGCTGATTTAGCACTTGAACAACTGCTGATTCCAGGTATCTAGCCAATGACTTCCAGCAATTCAGTGATTTGACACAATTTAGCAGCACATAAGTACAGCTAAATATTTCTGTATTTAACAAATGGTTTTAAAGACTATAAGTAGTTTAGGCCTTACCATGATTTAATTTAAAAACCTATTTACAAATACATTTTAAATACATAAAATAATTGTTATTCACACTGATTTTTATTCACTCAGACTGATGCAGCATACCTTATTGCAGTACAGATTTGCCCCCCACCTATGCATACTAGCCACTTTAATGACTTACTTCATTTAAGGAACATGTTATTATGCTGCAGTACTTCACAATGCTGGCATGTATTTGAAGAGTTATTTCTTCTTACTACTTTCCAAGTTTTAAAAGAAGAGAAAATGTGACAAGATAACTTTCTGGCCATGGTAGAAAGTGGGCATGTAAGTCATGCCTACTTTCTACTATTGCCAGAGGATTACCGTGCCACATTTTCTCATTCCTTTCAAGTTTTAAAAGTAGCAAGAAGAAATAACTCTTAAAGAAGTAGCACCAGCTCTAATGAAAGAGTAGGCAGTGATGCAATTTAATCACGAGTTAGTTCTGCAAGAATAACTGCTATCCAACATTTCAACAGCACAGCACAACTGTCACTCTACTCCTCTTTCAAACAATTTTATATCACATGTATTCTCTCCGATTGAGAAAGAGATCTTTCACAAATTATTTTAACATCTCTGAACAAAAAGGGGCAGAAACCTACTTAGCCATGCTGAGTAAGACATTTTGTTTGAAAATGCGAGAATGTGAAGATGCTAACCACATCATAGGCTTCTACAACCTACTCGTTGCTGGATCTAGGTACTGAGAATGGAAGAATAAGATTCAATGAATTCTATTTCTAAAAATTAAAGTTAGCAATATAACAGCATTTTTATTTCACCCCCTTAGACGCAATGCTTCATTTTGTTGTAAACAGTACATGTAAACACAGAACAGATCACAGAAACAATGAGAAAAGCCAGAGGAAAAACAGGTTTGTAAGTTTAATGTAAATTCAAGTATAGGATTGACAACTCCAACATAATTTATATGGAGACTCCTGAAGCATAATAAATGCTTTCACCAATACAGTTCCACAATACTTAGGGAAAGACACAATGAACAGAGGTAATGATGCCATTGTATAGGGTGCAGCGGTCAAGGATTATGTGCAGCTATGACATGGTTCAATACCACACTTATATTTACTCCTTTACTTATTAAATTCTAGAGAGATTCAGGAAAATAAGTTAAGCACAAGTTTAGAAAATAAATCAAAGAACATATTGTATTTGAATTCTGCCCTTACAGCAATAAACCCACTATGTCCAATTCTACATTAAACTAGTGTCAAGAACAAATTTTATGACACACATTTCAGCTAGAAGCCTTTTGAGGCTTACAAAGGAGACATAGTTCAAGGAAGGCTATGACTCATGCCCCTTTTACACTTCCAGAGTTACAGATGAATGCATGTGAACGTTGACACCAATTAATAGCTAACCTTTTCATAAGAGTTTTTTCAGCTGATATACCATAACACTGAAAGATTATGAATTGCACAATTATTGCTGTATAAACACAATACATGTACATGTTTCAAGTGTTTAAGTAAAAGGAAATGGCAATGATATACACTGCCAGAGTTGTTCAAACTGAACGAGAGGTAAATTAAAAACATGGACTCTCCTTCAATTGCCAATAAAATTTCTGAGAAAGAACAGAACACTCAATTTGCATATCTGATTACTTGAGTTATTTTTTAAATACAAAAGCCTAAAATATTCATTGTGGCTGTTAGTGCAGCAAGAATAAAAGCTATCATGAGGCCTATTTTAAAGTTGTGAAGCAAAATAACCTGAGCATTCATTCTTACCTAGGCAAGTAGCTGGTGTCAGGCCTCAACACCAGCTCTGCAAGGAAGGTATTCAAATCGGAAATGTAAAGGAAGCACCATGCAGTTCCAGTACTTAATCATTATTCCACCCAAAATAAGCCCAGGAGTAAGAAAAAATTACCATCTATATGATACCAACTCCTCAAAGGAGGAGCAGATTTAGAGTTTAGAGCTGAAGCCCAGATAAATATTTGTTTTGATATTGAGGGACTTGGGAATTTTAAGGATAAGAATTGACTTTTTTTTAAAAGCATCAGTTGATATAATTCTTTCTTGCAAATGATTTTAATGTAGGACAGTTCTGTGTGATTACACTTGCTGCATTACCTCAATAGTATGCAAGTGCCTTTAAAAATTAATCCCTTAATAAAGAGTGAAGATAATTCTTCATATCTCTTTTAGAAAACAAGATAAATTCTCAATATATTATGTTTAATGTAGACTTTAAATACACTTCTAATATATATTTAGTGTCAGTCAGTGTAATTACTTTATATCTCACACATACTTTACATATACATCCAATATTTGGACAAATACAACATACAGAAGATATCATTAATATACTTTGCATGTAGAACCATTTTAGTTTGTATCACAACTGAAATTTATATGATCAAATACAGGCTAGATATATGAATTGCTTTTCCTTGAAGTTACACTTGCAATAGATGGCATGTCTAGAACAGGACCTGAGTAAGCACCAAGAACCCAGAATTTAGTCCCATGCTAACTGAACCAGCCTGTGCAAACATAGAAGAGAGACTTTAGACCGCTACCTACCCAAAGAGTTAATTCCCTGAATAATCAAGTTTGAGCTATGGTTTGTACATTAAAACATACTGCAAGGTTAGTTTTTAAAAATCTATTCAATTTTCCTTAATCCAGTCCACCAAAACAATCCCCTGACACCTAATATTGCAAACGTTTGGATGTACCTGCTGGCTTTAAAAAACACAAGACTGGGTGACACCATAATGCCCTCTTCATTTCAAAGTGCATTTTAAAAACAATATTTGTAAACAAAAAATTATTGTAGAACTCAAATTGAAGGCTAAAAGCTAAGTTTTCAATTGCAAGTGGTGTCACACTGTGTGTATTAAAGTAATCAGAGGTGATATTAACTGCTGCCCTTCACTAAAGTGGGTACCTTTTCAGCTGTTAAAGGTTTTTGCTATTTTAATCCTCAAGTGCAGGAAGAAGGTCAGCTATGCTATCAACATAGTAATCAGGAACCAGATTTTTCCTGGAAGGGCAGTCACTCTCCTGGTGACTTTTTACTTCATCCAGAGTAGTGACTCCAGTGAGAGTCAAGAGGGTGGTGAGGCCACAGTTATTGCCCATGAGGATGTCTGTGTCCAGTCGATCTCCCACCATGATTGTACGAGCAGGATCGATCTTGAACTCACTCGCCACGCAGTCAAAAATATATCGGCTGGGTTTGCCTATGATGAATGCCTCACGTTCTGCTGCCATCTCCACTGCTTTCACAAGACAGCCAGTCCCTGAAAGCGGAAGAGAAAAGCTAAGTGAAATATAGGACAGGACTTGTGAAACCCCAGTGCTGCACTGCATGGCATTTCAGAAGTGCAACCCCACAGTATTAAGACCTAATGATGGGCAAGAGGCAGCTTGCCTGGTGCAGATAAAGGCACAACCCCTAGCTTTTATTTGTAAAATATTTTAATCTGCAACAACAGAGTGTGGCTGAGCTACCCTGCCAGAGAAGCCATGCAGTGATTGCTGCTACACAGGCCTCACTGCTGTGCCTGCATACCACCAGATCTCCAGTTAGCTGGGAAGGCTATGTTACATATTACTGCAACATTAGAGGATTTTAGAGTAAAGGTTTTTCTAGAAAATCCAGTTCTGTGACTGAACAGGTGAAACTGAATCCACAGATCAGCCAGGGTCAAACCCCTCAAGCATCTTGAGTTCCAGACTACTCTAGATTTAGACTGCCTCTCATGCTCTGACTAGAATTGGAAAGATTCTTCTACCTGTGTGTTCAGCCGTACAGTTCAGGCTACTAGGGACCACTGCCCCCAAAACAGATCCAAGCTCCACTGTGGAGCAGGCAGCCCTGAACCATGGAGTCAGGAGATAATGTAGTCCCTTCCCCAGCCAGCATCAGAGTGCTGGTTTCTACACAGCTGTAATCAGTGGATGATACACAGAAAAGACACCTGCTCCCAACACTTGTAGTGGCATTGAGAGCCCCATGTACAAGCAGCATAGATGTCCCCCACCTCAACAAAATACAGCAGGAGACTCAAGTGATGCATAAAGTCATAAAAATAACGCCATCACACTCACTGTTCTTGCAACAAAGAAAGGATCAAGAAACTAAAAAGTTACAGGATGCTAATAAAGAAGACATGTTGCTCAGGAAAGCATTTTTCACATACAATAATTTGTATTATTGGAGCTGGAGAATAAAGCAGCTAATGGTAAAGCTAAGGAAAAGTTTAAATAGCAACTACAAAGAGTTCTTCAGTGCAAGAACATAGAGAACGGCACTTTCCTTATTACAATATTGGGGGCCAGCAGGCTGGCAGGGATGTGACAGCTCTGAGCATCAGCACATGACCTGGTCGAAGGAGTTACAGGCAGGACACAAATGCAACAGATGAGCCATCAGGTGTCACCGGATTGCCTACCCAAGGAGGCTGCATTGACCCACAGGTGCCAATGCACTGCCTGGCTGAAAGGGTGGTGGACATGACAGCTTTGACCCGGGGTGCCAGCGCATCAGCCAGCTGCGGAAGCTGCAGACGGGGCCCGGAGCTCGCAATCGCGCTGCGAGGTTGCACAAGGGATGATTGGTGC
>JANRFK010001605.1:2507802-2519929 GCA_030068395.1 Apalone spinifera | reverse complement strand
TTGAGACAAGACCCTATCTAATGGCCTTTAGATGGTACTAATGGAGCCAGTGTGTGTGGGGGGGGTCTTTATTTGAACCAGGGCTCTGACAGGGAGAAGCACCCCATCATCTTTACTTCCCTGAGTTATCTAGTCCCTCTGGTCAGACGTGGCATAATTATTACTTTAGTGCAATAACATTTCAGAAATCCCCAGAGCTGCTGTTGCCTGTGGTCTAAGATGCCTCTCTCTCTAGGTTACAAAGTGTTTAAATGCGAGGAGTGTGGCAAAGAGTTCATGAAAGGCTATCTGTTGAAAAAGCACCAAGAAGTGCATGTCAATGAGCGGCGCTTCCGTTGTGGTGAGTGCGGTAAGCTCTACAAGACTATCGCGCATGTGAAAGGACACCGGAGGGTGCACTCAGATGAGCGGCCATATTCCTGTCCAAAGTGTGGCAAGAGATACAAAACAAAGGTAGGTGCCTCTTTCCAAAGCACTCTTGCCTTCCGATCTCTGCTCCCCAAAATCATTCTCTGTGGAAAGCTCACAGGGGCTGAAACACTTGCTGTCAAAAACACTATGATGCAGTTACCTCTGAAATGTTAATTAGAGCCTGTGGTTAGCACACTGGACCAATGTCAGCCTCCTTATAGGCCTTCTGTAAGTGACTCCTAAGGCACGGTAGGAAAGGCAGTTTTGCTCTGTTTTCTTTTAGTTGTTAGTGATCTTTAGCTGTTCCAGGAGAGCTACAGGATCCTGGACTCTACCCTTAACAGATGGAATGGACCTGTGGGTCATCTCTATGTAGGGAAATAGTGGGAACTGTTTCCTTCAGGAATAATCTGTGCAGTACCCGTGGCAGAGAAATAGTCCTGTCTTGGTTGAGAGGAAAGCCTTAAGGGTTGTATATTCCAAAGTCAGAACTATCCTATCCCCCTGAGGCTCGTTTTGAGTGGTTTGTCCCCATAAGTCACTCTTCCATTGTATCCACTGTCTCTGCTGCAGAACGCCCAGCAGGTCCATTTCCGCACTCACTTGGAAGAGAAACCCTACACGTGCCAGTTCTGCAACCGGGGCTTTCGGGAGAAGGGCTCGTTGGTTCGTCACATCCGTCACCACACAGGCGAAAAGCCATTCAAATGTTACAAGTGTGGACGTGGCTTCGCAGAGCATGGCACTCTTAACAGGCACTTGAAAACCAAAGGTGAGAGGGAGGCATCTGTCTAGGATGGGGTTCTCTTGTGGCTTGATTTGGGTCACCTGCCCTGCTATGGCTCAATCTTCGTGGTGGTTTTGTATGAATCTGTGTAGCAGTGAACTTCTCCGATCAGCCACAACTGTCCATTCCCATAAGCCATGAATTGTTTACTTGTAATTGAGTGACTTCAAAAGGTGCAACATGTATTCTCTTAAACTACTAAATGAATCCCATCTAGCCCAGTATCCTGCGTTCCAACAGTGGCCAATGGCAGGTGCCCCAGAGGGAATGAACAAGACAGGGAATCCATCAAGAAATCCATCCTTAGTCACCCATTCCCAGCTTCTGACAAACAGAGGCGAGGGACACCATTCCTACCCATCCTGGCTAATAGCCATTGATAGACCTGTCCTCCCAGGAATGTATCTAGCTCTTTTTTGAATCCTGTCTTGGCTTTCACAACAGGATTTGTGAAATGCAGCCTTTGGGAAAGGAGACAGCCCGTCTTCCACACAGCTTCCACCCTGAATCTCACCATATGGGTTGGCTGTTTTGCCCTGTAATTGTTGCATTCTACAAGGCTTTAGATGAGGCCAGAAAAAACAGGGGGTCTTCATCCACTAATGCAAGTTCATCTGCCTCCCAAGAGCAAAGAATGGATGTTAAAATGGCTGGAAAACAATGCTTAACTATGTTAACCGAGGTTCTGCCACCTAGCCCTGCCACAGCTTTGGGGTCCTGTCACCTAGCCCGCTGGCCTTGCTGTGGTAGGGGCTGCTCTGGCACAGTTCAGCTTGCTGCCATTGGAGCTAACTGGAAAGGACCAGTAAGCATAACATGAGGCTTACTGGTTACCAGCTGTTATCACTACAGCAAAGGGATTAAAACACAATAGACACGCCTGGTGCAAACAGCTGCTTACATTTTTTTTGTGTTCTGTAAAGTTAAACAGGACAAGTAATTACGTTTGTTCCATTTCTTAAGTGAAATTGTCCACTTTTTTTAAAATTACTTTTTTCTGTAAAGCATCAGAGGGGTGTGCTGTGTCTAGTTGAAGGTCTGTTCTGTAAATACTAATATTAAAAATGCAAAAATGTACATTGCTGACAGGCTCAACACCCATTGAGTCACCCTGCTTGTTTTACGCATAGTAATTCTTATTAATCATGTTGGCATGTAATGCTTCTAGACAATTACAGGTTTGCTAGGAATGTAAAGATACTGAATTGTATGCAGGTACGGTAGCTTGGCTGCTTGAGGGATGTCAAGGAATCTTGGGTCTATTCTTGTACACTTATTGGGCAAGACTTTCAAAGTCTTACTTGGCTTAAGCACTCAGTCTCGTATGTTCCTAATAATTCCATTGCATTCACTGTTAAACTTGAGGCTGGATTCGTCTCCAATGTGTAGCATGCCATCTTGGAGCCTAAAATTTAGGCCTAAACATTTGGCGGGGGTAGGGAGGAAGATTACAGAACTGCTGCTAGCTTCTAGCCAGCAGTAGTCCATAAAAGGTGTCACTTAGTTGGCACCTAGCATTTAATTCTGAGTATGAAAATCCTTGTTTTCCCTGACACTTCTGAAATATTGTTCAGGTGGCTGCCTTCTTGCATTGAAAGAGGTTGAAGAAGTAATGGTTTCTGAGGAAAGTCAGTCAGCTGACAACTTAGCGGCAACAGTTATTTCTGAAGATCCTCATACCGTTCTAGTAGAATTTTCTTCTGTGGTGGCAGATACTCAGGAGTACATCATTGAGGTAATAAGCCATTCTACCAGGCTGGTAGGAACAATTGGATCAGGAAGGGCAGAGGGGAAGAAAGGCTTGTGTTCCACTGAAACCTGTGTAGTGTTATGTCATAAAATGCCTGCACAATTCTGTGTGTTCTTCACCTGTAAAGCAATCAATAGGGGAGAAAAGTTCATCAATCCACAGGGTGCTATGGTGAAAGGATACAGAGTTTCTGCTTAGAAGGGAGCTCCCTGCACTACTTCTGAGTAACTTGTGTTAATAGGGCCTGGAGGGAACTACATACAGCTGCCTCCTTGAGAAAGACAGGTCATGGCAGCAGAGGGAGCATAGGAAGATTGTTATGGGAGGGATCCTGCACTTCTGTAATGAAGCTTCTCGTAAACAAGATCCAAAATAATATTTTTCAGCAATCTTTTGCTTTGTCTCTTTAAAGACTGCTACTGAAGACCTGGAGACCAGCGAAGCTACTGAAATAATAGAGGGAACAAGACATGAGGTAGGCTGTCAATTAGGATGCTCCTTTGGGAAATTGCTATGCATTATCAACTGTTGAGGTGAAGTTTCTGTGCTTGAAAGCACACAGCTAGCTTCCTCCCCTCCCCAAGCATGTCATTTTGCACACTGGGCTTTATGGCTCAGCAGAAAATAGTGTACACACTGGATAAGTGGGACTGCACACTAACTGCTTATGGTCTTGGTGTCATTCTTAAGAGAACAGTAAGCTTCACAAAGTGTACTACGGGATGTCACACACAGAATCCTAGAGTGGGTAGAGACCTCAGGAGATCATCAAGTCCAGCTCCCTACCCAAAGTAGGACCAACCCCAACTAAATCATCCCAGTAAGGGCTTTGTCAAACTGGGACTTAAAAACCTCTAGGAATGGAGATTCTACCACCTCCCTCAGGAACCCATCCCAGTGCTTCCCCACCCTCCTAGTGAAATAGTTTTTTCTAATATCCAACCTACACTCCCCCTCCCCCTACAAAAAAAACAAAACAAAACCATAATGTGAGACCATTGCTCCTTGTTCTGCCATCTGTCACTACTGAGAACAGCCTCTCTCCATCCTCTTTGGAACCCCCCTTCAGGTTGAAGGCTGCTCTCAAATCTCCCACCTCATTCTTATCTTCTTTAGACTAAATACGCCCAAATCCCTCAGCCTCTCCTCGTAAGTCATGTGCTGCAGCCCCCTAATCATTTTGGTTGCCCGCTGCTGGACCTTTTCCAATGCATCCATGTAGGAGCGGGTCCAGCAGAAGGCAACCAATATACATACTTATGTTAGGAGAGTACTAGCATAAGAATACAAAATATTTTTCCCCAGTAGAAAATTTAACTAAATTATTTGTAGGGATTTTACATCATTAGTTCTTTGCATTCACTGGTACAACATCCTCCAGAATTGTCATTTGACTGGTAAGGTGACACAATGAATGTCAGGCCAGAAACAGCCCTTTCCACGCTGACTTGAGAAGGAGCAGCATGCACTCTGCAGGTGAAGTGTTCTGGACACTAGTTCCTTCCCAAGACTAGTCCTCTAGCTGTGTATATCAGCCAGGAGTACTACTAGTATCAGACCCCCCCCTCTTTCCCACTCTTCTCCAGGGCCTGCTCTTCTCTCTGCGCTCCTTCCCCTCAAAGGGATTGGCACAGAGAGGCCTACCTTTCCTCACTCTCCCTCAGGGAGGGAATGAGTTACCAAGGATTTTTTGGGAGGGGGGATTAGATTCAGGTCCAGTTGACTCAATCTGAACCAGTGCAACTCCCTGGTTGGAACCGCAAAGTTAGAGAGAGAGGCTGGTGAGTCTGTTGAACATGTCATAACAAAGTGGTTCATCTTTACAAACTTGCACTGGTTTTTAGGAACCAGGAATACATGACATCCTTAAGCTTGTTGTAAAAATAACTTGCCTTGACCTCATTAGACAAAGTGTTTCTCTCTCAAATACTGGCAATTTTTTAGTGAGATGAGATGTGAAATAGCTGGAATGTTTCACTAAAATTCTATAACTTTAGACAGTTGAGTTCATCTGAACCTGATTCTGTTTGTAGTGCCTCGCTAAAGTTACTAGGCTGCAGTTAATTGGAGCTATGCAGTAGTCAGCACAATACATTGAGCAAGAGGAATGGTCTGGAGTATTGATAAATTAAATAACTTACTCTTTTTTTCCCCTAACTTAGGTTGACAGTCACATTATGAAGGTTGTGCAGCAAATAGTAAATCAAGCAAACTCTGGTCACCAGATAATCGTGCAGAATGTAACAGTGGCAGAAAGCTCTGAAGTTACTGCTGATGCTGCAGACACTATCACCATAGCAACCCCAGAGAGTCTGACAGAGCAGGTTGCCATGACACTGGCTTCAGCGATTGGAGAAGGAGCTGTGCTGACGACAGAAGGTAGCATTGAGACAGAGGAAGCAACTGTGACAATGGTTGCATCAGAGGATATTGAAATAATGGAGCATGCAGGAGAGTTTGTGATAGCTTCTCAGGAAGGGGAAGTGGAAGTTCAGACAGTGATTATCTAGTGGCTAACATAGACCTTAGTGCTTTTCACCAAGGCAGAGAATGGGCTTAATGAGCACTAAAGTTGGCTATTCCAATTACTTAGGGAGCAGCAGAGAAATTCTTTAAAATATAAAGGAAATACTTTATAAACTGAATGGTTTCAATTAGGACATTACACATTTTGTTTTAAAATGGAAATGGCAGTAGGATTAGTACTGCCTAGCTTTATGGTGCAATAAGTGACAGTCTTAAGTCACACCATTTAACTTTGTACAGCTGTTTCCAATAAAGAAATATCCTTTGCAAAGCATTTACCTCAGCCGATTGGACAGCAGTGTTCTAGTTTAAATCTGAACTGAGATGGGAAGATAAAGCAAGTATGTCTTGCTCTGAAAGAACCACATTCACAAATAATTGTGAAATTTCTGGGTGTATTTACCATGATGAAAGGCCATGGTTTCATGCCTTCCAACCTCTCTTGGCATAGTAAAGTAGTTTTCTCTCAGACAATAGCCTTTTATATAAAGGTCTCTGAAAGAATGCATTGTAGCCTTGCTGCACTCCACAGGTGGCTACTCAGATAACCTTTTCATGTGTAAAGCCATACTGTACATGATTCTTTTATAACATATACAGATTTTTACTTGCAAATTGTAAATAGAATACTTTTTCTAAAAAATAAAATATTTAAAGTTCTTTATGGTTCTAGTATTTCTCCTTCAGTGAACTAGTGAATGCCAGAACCACCGTGAAGAATCTCTGAAAGGAGAATGGAGTACCCTACACCCTGTATAATTAAACAAAAATCCTTACTGAGGCTGGTTTTAACTCCTCTACAACTTGTGCCTGAAAACCCTTGCAGGATTGTGTGGCACAGATAAGGTTTCAAACAGAACTAGGGCATCAGCAGCTACCTCCTGCTTTGACTATTCCTCTCCCCATAATTTATTTCTTATGAGCATCAGCTTAACATTCTGGATCCAAAGGCCCAGACTGAATAGAAGTTAGGAGTGTATGTATCTATGGGTAGCTGGGCCTGGGTTCCTTTTGTAGAACCCAGCAGACAGGGGAAGTGCAATTTTTCCCCTACCACTAAGTACCAATCCTGGTAGACTATAGCTTGACCTAATGTGGCTTTAGGACAAAAGGCAGAAACTGGGTTAGTGGACTTAACCTGATAGAGGGCTCTCCCATGTGTACCTCGCATATGTCATCTGCTCACTGCTGCTTAACGTAAAGAATTAAGTATGAGCCCAACTCCTCTGCTTGTATGCATGAATTCTGGCAGCATTCAAGTCTCCTGTGTCATACAATGCTAGTTCCATCCTTGCTTTAGGACTGTAGAAATGTTGGCTAACAATGAAGCCTCATTAGATCTAGGCCCAGTCCTATATTTACATTGCAAATCAACTATTTAGTACCTATGTTCTATCACCACTGTTCAAAAGTGACTAGTAAGTTTCAGTATGCAACTTAGAATATCTATAATGGGGTATGATTGGAAGAAGATGGAAAACGTAAAATGTCAAATTGAGGCATTCAACCATCACATCTCACCCTGTTTCACTTATGCACACAAACTTCCGCTAGGCTCTTGGATTGGGAAGATCCAAAATACCACTGTGTCCCAGATGAATGATGCAAAGTTACAGCTTTGTTCCATGCTGGTTTTGACACAACTGCCTCTGTTTACAGGTAGTTTATATGGTCAGCACACTAATTTTCATTCATGCGACTGTCTTAGCAGGCATACTCCTCATAGAGGGTAGGGCTCTGTCCCCCATTAGTATTTATTTTTATTGTAGGACCGAATTAGGGATGAGGCCTTCACAGCTGTAGGTACCCTGTTGACAGACACAGATGGGCCCTGCCCTGGAGAACATGCATGGTAAACCACCCTCAGGAAAATTTAGCATAAGTTTACATTGACATGTTCTACTGTCTGCCTATTACAGATCTGCTTTGTGATAGGTATCCCTCATGAGTACAGCCAGGGACACACCTGGCTTAGTAAGCCAAAGGAGGCTTTGTTACCTGTACAAATCTCCCCTAACCACTGGTGAGGTATAAGTTCATATGGTCTTAAACAATTGTCATGGGTAGCATCTAAACAAATATTTTTGTACCCCTCAAAGATGAGGATGAAACAGAAGTAGTGTGATTCCAGCCTAAGCTCTTCCTATCTCTACACTCACATACTGGAGCCATACAAGAGTCACTGCCTTCCCAGGGGAAACAAGAACTAGATAATGTGTAAATTCAAAAAGCTGCACTGGATGCAGTCATGGAGGTGTGATGAAGCCACAAAACAGTAAGATTTAGACATGTAATCTGGTCACCTTAAAGTGGTTGCTGAAGAACTTACATGTTCATTTGCTAAAACACTCCCAAGCAGTTCCTTAAGACTTCATTTTTATAGTTACAAGGCTACGTCTACACTGGCATGTTCTTGTGCAAAAACTCTTTAGCACAAGAGCATCCATGCCAGTGTAGACGCTCTCTTGCACAAGAAAGCTGATAGCCATTTTAACCATAGGGCTTTCTTGCACAAGAAATTCATGTTACCTGTCTACACTGGTCTCTTGTACAAGAACAGTTGCACAAAAGGGCTTATTCCTGAGCGGGAGCATCAGTTCTGGCACAAGAAGCCCTGATTTCATACATTAGAATGTCAGTTTACTTGCACAAGGACACACGGCCAGTGTAGACAGGCAGCAAGTTTTTGCGCAAGATCGTGCCAGTGTATATACAGCCCAAAAATGTACAGGACATGGAGTTTCCTGCTAAATGTTTACTATCTCTCAGCTTTAACACATGGAATTTGTTAGCCAATTCAAGTACAGTATACTTGCTTTAACACTGTCACCAAAAGAACATACTGATGGAAAACCTTACATTTTAAGCTACGATGATGCCCAAAGCAGCTATTTTCTAAGGATGTGTCTACACACAAGCAGTTATTTCGAGATCATGTCAAAATAATATCCAGCCGGAGACTTACTCTGACTGCTGTAACCCACATTTTACAAGGATTAAGGGAAGTCTGAGCAAGTGCTCTATTTCAAAATAAGTGCTTTTTAGATGTGCCAAAATTCAAAATAAGCTACACCATTACAGTAGCTCAAGTTGCATAGCTTATTTTGAGTTTAGCCCTGCTGTGTAGAGGTATCCTAAAGAGGTGCTACAAGCCATAGCTTTAGTCCCAGGTATTAACTGCCGTACTTCCAGAATGAGCTAAACACCACAGACAACGAACAGTTTTATAAAAATATATTTTACAGCTGAATCAATTTAGGATAAAAACTCTGTCACTACAGTACTTAAGAAATACCACAATATCCTTTCCAGAGTCCTTGGTACTGACAAAGCTCTTGCTGGAGCTATATCCTTCAGGAAAAATTTAACATTGATTTAAAAATATATAGCCATTTCCTCACGTCTTTTTCTTTTTCGCTGAACTTGGAGGAGGTTTAAAGATTTCCTTTAAATTGACCCAGACTCCTTGAGAATAAACATTTCTGTAAACAATATGCCTGTCATGGGGCTCCAATGCCCGACAGCAAGAACATTCATATCTTCTAGATTTATACCATTCGTTGGATGTTTGGTTAGTTAAGGCCAGGTACAGAACAAAACAACAATATGCCCCCAGGACCAGAGAGAGGACAACAACAAAACCAAGCATGAAGACAATCCTAGGAAATGTCAGGAACAGGTGCTGCAGAGAGATAAAAATAACTTATTTGAAATCAGTATATAAAGTCCTATTTTAATACATTTCGATTTAGCTCTGTTAACCACAGTACAATTAGCACAGAGATGGTGAATCCCATATGAAACCTTTAAGGTGGTTGTGAAGATAGTTCACAAACATGGATGAATGTATCTGAATGCTAGGGTGATGGGTTGCACTTAAGACAGAGAAGTCAACATGGGATTTGAGGTTGGCCAACAGAGCTGTTGGTGGGCTCAGGGAATGGAATATATAGATTTCTTCCTATTACTCAACCATGATTAAGCCAGCTTAATTGGCTCCCAAAAGGACATCTTCCTTTCTCAGCCAGAAGTTTGGTGACAACACATGGAATGAACATTGCAGTAGTTGGTACCAAACAAGCCTCAGGATAAGGTTTCTAGAGGGAGGCACAGGACTCACCAGAAAGAAAATGATAGAGATTCAAACTCTCAAACTCACTTAAGTGTGAGCAAAAATAATGGTTGGGTCGCTAATCTGTTTGAGAGAGCATGAACACACAGAATTCTTAAACCATGACCCCTTTAGGCCAAAAAAACAAATCTCAAACAGTAACGAGGCTGTGAATGATTTACTATACACTGCACTAACGCATTTAAACTAATATTTATAATACTATTTCTATACAGATCAAAGATCTGTTGGATATAACTTGGAAATTTAAGAAATTGCCCTTCTAAAATATTTCTAAAGTTCCTTTGCATGATTGTGCCTCTTAATTAGCACACAAAATGTGGTTTTACTACAAAGGCTCACTCCCCCCCCACAAAACCCCAGAACTGGACCTACTGAAAGATTCTCAAGAGAGGAGACTATAAAAAAACCTCTTTGTTCAGGCTACAAATCAAGAAGTAGGTTAAAAACCCAGACATTACACTTACTTTACCTGAATAAGAAAGAGAATATCAACGGCATGCTCTTGCCCCTGATCGTCAATGTAACTTCCAAGCATCATATTAGATAGCAGCACGACTTGGATCAGAAATGCTGCTGTTACGAATGCAAGGTCTGCAGCCAGGCCAGTCACAGTGAAGAGGTAAAGGAGAAAATATTTTATATTGAAGGCACCAATGCAGTTGTTAACCCACACGCAGTGGTGATCAAAACGATGTACACAACTGTTACATACACCTGGTCAAAAATTAAACACAAAACACCACAATTATTTGTGTTTTAAAGAAACCAATGAGATTTTTTATACAGCTTAGTTTGGTTTTTTCCCCAAAGAAAATACAGGAACATGACCAGCATTTGCCATTCAGATAGGAGAATAGCGATGTGCCTGACAGCACATGATTAGTAATTGTGGTTTGTAGGAACATAGCCAAACTTCTGTTTCTTAAGGAATCTATTGTGGCCAGGAGACTCAAGAGGAGCCAAGCAACGTTTCTCCCAAATGCCTGAGTTACCATGGATGATAAATTAAATGTTTCATCCCCCCCCCTTTTTTGTTATCACTATGTGTGCCTCTTAAGGGTTAAGCAAATAAGGAGGTCCCTAGCCTTTGACGGACAGAAGCTGGGAATGGATTACTTGATGATTACCAGTTCTGTTCATTCTAAAAGCACCTGGCACTGGCCACTGCCAGGAATATGGAGCAAGATGGCTATCTGGTCTGACCCAGTGTGTCCAGTCTTATGTTCTAAATAGGATAGTTTCAGATAACATCACCAAGAGAAACTTAATATTTAAACATCAACAAGGATTAAAACAGTTCTTCTTTTATTCTCCAGCCAAGTGAGGAGCCCAGGGATCAAGGTTTCTCCAGTAGTGCTACCTGAAACATATGGAATGTAGAGAGTAGGGATGCGAAAGGTTAACTGGTGGCTGGAGCAACTCCCCACCTGTTGTGGGCAAGGGGCTGCTCTAGCCCTGCAGGGAACAACACTGTAAATAGGGGCTGCTCTCATCCGGGGCCAGTCCCAGCACAGGTGCTAGGAGCCAGAAGAGCCACCCTTAGCTGCAGCCCGGGGGCTGGGAGTCAGCAGCCAGCCCCAGTGCAGGGCTGGAGGTGGGAGCCCACTGGGCTGCTCCAGCAGGGTTGGAGTGGGCCCCAGCTCGGATCCCACTTAGGTTAAACTAATCTATAACCAGTTAACCTACTAATGTTTAACTGTTAAACCAGGATTTTATATCCCTAGAGAGTACAGTTCCCGGTTTCATTTTAAGTGACAGGGATATCAAATATAGCAAGAAAAATGCAGAATCCTAAACTCAAGTCTAGGCAGATAAAAACTTTTAATTTCACCCTCAGTTGCTAAGCAGGATCTAACCTGACTACTCAGTTTTCCTGTGTCTGAAGTGAAGTGCCAAAGCTACATTAAAAGGTTGCTCTGCAATTTATTCCCTGAAGCTAATCAACATATGGGCCCCAGGCTAACATTTCCAGAAATTTGGGAATCTCCAATAGAGCTGGTTAGAAACAGCACAGACATGTTGCTGATAATCTTGATTTGAAACCTCCCTGAAAATGAGCAATTATGCCAACAATTTTTGCACTAATTAATGTGTATAACTAAGTTAAAGGCTGGTGAATTGTAATTATAAGCAGCAAATGAATCTGGTGTAAATTGTTTTTTAATATAGAGACTCTTACTGCAGTGTTTAGATCTGGCTGGCTTTTCCACGTTGCAGGTAGGACACATGGTGTTCTTTTGAAACATTACTCCATCATATGCGTAAGCCTTAAGAAATGACTGCTGATTTGATTGTGTTATTGTACCTATAAAAGAAACAACACTATAGCAGCAAGCTTCCCCATAAAAAAGTGTTGAATATTTAATACGGTGTGAGGCTGTTCTGTACAAACTGAAAGTGCATGAAGCTCATTTTTAGTGTTACTCCCCATGACACTATCCCTTCCAGAGAGAAAGTCACAGAATACTGAAGTTTTTAACCTGACAGAGGTTAAAAGAGACTGAAGAGAGATTAAAAA
>JANRFK010001605.1:2463908-2500095 GCA_030068395.1 Apalone spinifera | reverse complement strand
CCCCCCCCCTTTTTTTCCTTCAACAAAATTTTTTCCTGGTGGTTTTTTTTGGGAGGGAGGGGGGTGTTCAGTATTTTTGTTTCAGCCATGTGGCAACCCTACATGCCACTATGAGAAAGATAAGGGTATGGGTGCTGGTGGTGCAGCCTCACCCCTTGGCTTGAAGTAGCAATAAACCCAAATCCATGGTTTCTGCCTTCAGCATCCCTGCCGAAAAAATTGTTTCAGCCCCCCTGGACACGGGTGAGTCGTCATGCAGGGATGCTGTAGCTACACATGCTGACTTCACTTGCGGCTGGCCCACAAATTTGAATGGAGAAATTGGACAGAGACTGCATCCAGTGGGCAGAGTGGTAGCCAGGAGTACATGTGTAAAGAAGAGTTTCCTGAAAGAAAGATGAGGGTTTTTTGTCTTGGGAGGAGGTAAGATTAATCATGAGACAGGGTTATGAGATGCTGTAAAGATTATGGCTGACTATTGACATTGGATAAGCCTCTAGCACTGGGACTCTCGTAATAACCCGCTTTCAGATGTCACAAGCTGATTTTGGAGACAGGACACCCTGACCCCTGGTGAACTGCTTAACACTGACTCCACTTGTGTTATTTCTTTTTATGGAACATAATAGCTGCTGAGAGGTTAAACCAAGACAGGCCCAGAAAATGACTGGTGCTGCCCTTATCTAGTTGACGTAGGCAGTGCTGAGATTGCAGCTCCCACCTGTGTTTTCAGCCTTTGAACTAAGAATCTGAGATAATTAAATTTTATTTCTAGGACTTTAAAGAGTCATTGGTCCCCTTGGAGAAAAAGCAGAATCCAGGCTACTGCAGAACATTTTGCCAATGAAGTTTAATGTAAGAAGGAAGCCCTATTTTTAAGAGGAAAAATGTTTTTCTACCCTGGTCTACACTAGGGCTTTATTTTGAAATAACCCCCCACCCCCTTCGATCGAATGAATAAGCGGAGCATCGACACTACCAAACCTGTTATTTCGAAATAACGGGTTGCTCATTTCAAAATCTATGCTCTTGCTTTCCTTGGGGAATAATGCTAATTTTGAAATAGTTATTTCGAAATATCAGTAGTGTGGATGCTCCGGTGCCACTATTTCAAAATAACCACTCCCCAGAGTAATTCAAACTAATTATTCCCCAGTGCTTCCTGGGGCTCTAAGTTGAGGTAGCGCTTCCACATTAATGGAGCCTGCCTCGGCTAATTTCAAGGCTTTCCCAAAGTAAGGACACACTATTTCAATTTTGTTATTTCAGGAGTTATTAAATCAATTTTAGTTTTTTGGAAATAATTTCCTAGTATAGACATCCTCTGTAAGTGAGTAGTCTTTTTGATAGCTCCCAGTTTACTGCCCAGACTATACAAGGATTCAGCTGTATTATACAGAGCTAGCCCTTGGGTGCAATTCAGTGGCACTGGAAATATTTTGGGGGTGGAGGTGCTGAGTTGCATCCCCTCCCCCATTTTAGACCTACTGAGATTGGTTTGCCACCTCTCTTGGACCGGATTCTATTGCTGCAAATGGTGTCTGGTGTGTCCAGTCCGGGACAGTTGGCAACTCTCACTGCTCCAGGCTGGGGCCACAGCTGGGGGCAGCTGCAGACCCCTGCGCTGGTGGTGGGACCGTGGGATTGACAGGGCCCGCAGGCAGCAGTGGGGCCAGTGGAGCCTGTGGTGCTGGTGGGTGACAAGATCCTGGGGCCTGGAAGGGCCCTGGGGAATCAGCAAAATGCATAGGGCCAGCAGGACCCTGTGAGGGACACCCGGAGATGCGGGAAACATGGGTGGAAAACCTGAGTGTGCTGCGGCGAGGGGTCCTGTGGCACCTGTGTGCTGCAGCACTTCCCACTTTCCTGCTTCCTGCAATTATGGTGCAGCTCTACAATGAATAGGGACCACTGGGACAGGGAGGTTCATTAATAAGACAAGTCATACCATGGATGCAAAACGCAGCAATTACAAAACCAAACCACCAGGGAAATCTCTCCAGATTGAGGCACAAAGTGGCCATCAGTTCAGGGGGAATTGTGATCAGGACTTGAAGATTTGGGGCAATGTTGTTGGGGGTAATAGCAGGGTTATACAATTAGACTTGTTCCCTCTGCGGCCCTGAACAGTAGAAAGTGGATAAAACCAGTAGAAAGGGAGAATAAAGCCAAGAAAATCCCCTAAATCCCAAAACTGTATGTTGGATTCTTATTAATGATCCAGCACAGCTCATTGTAATAGGAGATGAATACAAAAACATGTTTGGGTCTCAGATTCTCAAAGATTCCCATTCAGTTCTCTTCTGATCATTAGGTATTGCTATGGATCCAAAAAGCTAAAAAAACCTGGAAATGCTGAGACTAGGGATGTAAGTGATTAGCCTTTGTATTAGAGGCAGCAAGGGGGGGACAGGAGCTGCTACGGGGAGAGATGGCTTAAAAGCCAGTTCCAGCACCATCTCCGCGGTGCTGTCCATTCCCCTCCCTGCTGCTGCCTCTATGAGAGGCAGCAGCATGGGGGAGAGGGTAGGAGAGGCTGCCATGAAGCAGCCTCTGCTCGTAGTTGCCTGGGCTGGCCATGGGCAGAGGCTGCTCTGTCTGTGGGGAGTCCCAGCAGGGAGCTGGGATACCCCTCCCCCCCCCCGATGTAGAGGGGGGACTGAATTAGCTATTAGCACTCGAGAGAACTTGCTGTCCCTGTGGCCAGTTTTCTAAAAACATCCACACGATGTGCAGCAACAGTGAAAAAAGCAAATAAAATGTTAGGAGTCATTAAGAAAGGGATAGTGAATAAAACAGAGAATACCTCTGTGAGTTCATGGTGCGCCCACATCTTGAATACTGTGTGCAGATGTGGTTACCTCATCTCAAAAAAGATAGTATTGGAAAAAGTTCAGAAAAGGGCAACAAAAATGATTAGGGGTTTAGAACGGCTGCCATATGAAGAGAGATTAAAAATACTGGACTTTTCAGCTTAGGAAGGAGGAGCCTAAAGGGGGATAGGATAGAGGGCTTTATTTCGAAATCACAACTGGTATGGAGAAAGTGAATATAGAAAAGTTATTTACGTGTTCCCATAACAGAACTAAGGGTCACCAAATGAAATTAATAGGTAGCAAATTTAAAACAAACAAAAGGAAGTATTTCTTCACACAATGTACAGTCAACTTGTGGAACTCCTTACCAGAGGATGTTGTGAAGACCAGGACTTTAACATGGTTCAAAAAAGAGCTAGATAAATTCACTGAGAATAGGTCCATCAATGGCTATTAGCCAGGATGAGCAGGAATGGTGTCCCTCACCTCTGTTTGTCAGAGGCTAGGAACAGGTGACAGGGGTGGGATCATTGGTGATTCCCTGTTCTGTTCATTCCCTCTGGGGCACCTGGTGCTGGCCACTGTCAGCAGACAGGACACTGGGCCAGATGGACCTTTGGTCTGACCCAGTGTGGCCGTTCTTATATTCTTAAGAAACATTTTCCTACGCAAATAACCTTTTGGCTTCTGCAGGATCAGTGAGCTATATCTTCACTGGCTGAACTGTACCTCTGCAGTCACCAAGTCACCAAAGTGTTGTCTCTGCTGTACACCCATGGAGTTAAACCCCGGCAGGTAAGATATGGCCTGGGGGCCAGATTTGGCCCACCATGCCTTTCAATCCCATAGGCAAGGAGTAGCCCCTGGGCTCGGAAATGCTGGCTGCTCCATCTTCCTCTCTGCGCTGGGGAGCGTGGGGTGGGTGGAGGAAGTGGGATGCTTAGCACACTGCGAACCCCCCTCCTTCACACAAACTCCTTCTCAGACCCCACACTCTCCAGCACCCCAATCCCCTCCCTGAGCTCCCTTCTGCACTCAACCTCTGTCCCAGACTCTGCAGCCCCTCCATAGAAAAGTGTAGCCCTTGACCACTGACCAAAATTTTGGAGTGCCCCCCCCCCCATCAAAAATTAGTGCCCACCCCTCAGTTAAATCAAGGATGAATTTAACTCACTGTGTAAGGGGAGCAGGATCTTCCCATGCAAATATGCCAATACATTGGAGGTTGCTTCCTAAATTCTCCCCGGGAATTTACATCTATCTAAGACCAGGTTTAAACTAGTTAAAGCTTTAAGAGCCTGAGAATTTTCTTCTTGTTCCTAACATGGTGACAGTGTTAGTTGAAACCTCTCCTGTGCCTACTGGGCACACTTTGTACTACTGTTCTGCAGAAAGCTCTTTAGGTAGGCTTGCTAATGAATGGCCTATTAGGTTACTATAGTTGGATTCAATTCACCATAGAAACTCAAGTAGTTGTCACCAGCCTGTAACTGATCCAAAAGCTTTGAAACTGCTGTGATGGTCTTGTCTAGTAATTTTCCTTGTTCCAATCTGCTCCTGGCTAGACCCTGTGAAGAAGAGGTAAGCCTTGCATGGGCTGCTTTCACACTGAGAATAACATGATTTTTCTAGTCAGAGAGAGTAGCTTCAGAAAGTAAATTTTAGGGCAATGGAAAGCCAGTTCCCTGGTAAATTAGTGACAAGAAAATTGCCAAAGTCAAACTAGAGGAGACAGAAAATGCAGCCAAAATATTAGTTTTAGGGCATCACTTATCCCAAAGTGTGGAGTAAGGTCAAGTGTAGAATCCTATAGGCAACACAGCAGTCCACGGTAACTCTCTTCCTGTAATATCCTGGGGGGAGGACAAAGCTAAGGAACCACAGGGGTACAACCAACCAGCAAGTTTTGTGCATTGATTTAAGTACAAGATGTTCTGGATGTATGGATTTGTTTGTGATGTTACATGTCTATACAATTTAGTCATGGTCCTCTCTCCCCTGAAGAATTATTAATGGCACCCTTGGTTAGGCAGGGTTTGGGAGTTCTGGGTTAAGTCTAATTTAGATTGTAAGATTCTTGGAGCAAGGACACTAATTTTATTTGTCTGCAAAGTGCTGTGCACAGCTATAGAGCTGGCTAAATGAATAGGAATAATTGTAGGAATACCACAGAACCATCAAAGACTGCGCTGGCATGGATGCAGCAGCTGGGTATTATTTTAGGGTGTGCCCTTTCAAAATCTCAAATAAAAAATTCACCTGCTAAATACAATAATATTAGGATGAGTCTGAATCTGAAGTACATAAAGAAAATTTTAATCCACAGGTTATGCAGAGCAGTCACTGCATATCAGGCTGTGTCTCATCCAGAAATTGGGATGATGGTCTATAGAAAATAAAGTGAGTCTTTTCTTTTCTAATCCAGAGTTTTAGCCATTAGCTGGGAGATCCCTGACCATTACTAATTCCCATACAAGTTCTGTTTGCAGACCAAAGGATGGAGCTCACTGTCAAGCCTGGCGCTTCAAATTACCCAGTTACATTGAAATTTTATTGGCAAAGGAGACAGAGGTTTTTGACTTGCTAAAACAGAAATGCATCACAGGCTAATTGATCTTCATACGGAGTGGGTTTAATGTCTAAAGGAAATCTCTCCTGGAATTCCTGATTTTATTTGTGTCACCGCCAGAGGGCAATGAATACATCAGCTAGTGCTCCAAATGAAGACTGTTTTAGTTGCAGGTGGTAAAAAAGAATGTTTTGCTAGTTATGGACTTTTAAATAAAGGGGGTCTTACGAATTAAAGAGGGTTTCCTTTTGCAATCTCGCTATGATCTAGCCTGCAGGTGTCTGTTCATGACAACACTATTTGGTTTTGTTTGCACAAGTCCTGTCACCAGATGCTATGTTCTTCATAGTCTTAATATGATCATGATAACCAGTGAGGGTTTCCTAGCTCCTCCCTAATCTATAGCACCATTGCCATGTTAACTAAGCATGTTGCAGATGTCTGACAAACACTGGATTTCTTTGATCAGAAGAGGGAGGAATTCTGTGCTAGAAACCTTACCTTTATCACATATTAGAGGTGATAATTGGGGAAGCTATCTTTGTAATGGGTAAGATAATTAGAGTCTTTATTCAAACTTAGGCATAAAGTGTTATCACCTCTAATATCATTAGCTCACAGACATTTATCTCCCCCCTCAATCCCCCTTCTGTTCTGAAATTTGATTTGTCCTTTTCATATGTATTCATTTTTTAAATTGTATCCTTTGGTATATATGGTTGTGACAATTTTCTTCCTCTATTTGATCTGAGGAAGTGGGTCTGGCCCACGAAAGCTCATCACCTAAAACCATCTTGTTAGTCTTTAAAGTGCTACATAGTCCTGTTTTTTGTTTCAGCTACACCAGACTAACACGGCTACATTTCTATCATTGTCCTGCTCTAGACACCCTTCATCAGTGAGAATATGTAGTGTAGGAAAAAGTGTAGCAGAAGATAAACACACACAAACCAGGCTCCAGGAGCTAACGCTGCTGTTTGCTGTTGATTTTCTGTGCCTGGCCAGAGACTGAAGCTACATTAAAATGGATTAGGGGCACATACGCAGGGTTGTTCTTGCTGTGGTGGTCCCAGGGTATTAGAGAGAGAAGGTGGGTGAGGATGTATCTTTTATTGGACTTCTGTTGGTGAGAGAGACCAGCTTCCGAGCTACCCAGAGCTCTTCAGGTCTGGGAAATGAATTCAGCATGTCTCAGGTAAATGCAAGGGGTGCGTATCACAGAAACCAGGAAGGAGCAGAGGCATCAGCACAGAATCAACAGGAACTCCAGTCATTAGCTAGAAATAAGTGAGACATCTCAGACTAGGCAAAAGGACTAGCATGAAGTATAGCTCAAGGAATGCCAGGAGGAGTTAGTCCTGAGGTGACACATTATGATGTTGCTTATGAAGCGGGGGATATCTTAGTGGGCTGCTGCACAGCTGTATCTTTTACTGGCCACAAGATAATGAGAATTTCAGCTCAGACCTGTACACAACTGGTGAAACATAGCAGATGTGGGTATCTTAGGGTACGTCTTGACTGTGGGTTTTTTCCAGGGTATCCTGGAAAAACTCTGCCGCAACCAGGAAACGCGTTTACTCTTCCACTTTTTTTTGCGGAAGAGCAAACGCACTCTTTCAGGGAGCCCTGTATACCTCATTCTGCGAGGACTAAGGGCTTCTCTGAAAGAGGAGGCTTTTCCGCCATTTGGCCCCATCTAGACAGGGCCAAATGGTGGAAAAGCCTCTTCCGGAAAAGCAATTGGAAAAAGCTATAGTTTAGACCTAGCCTTACACTTCCTCTGACACTCCTGGTGGAGACAGGATAGTGGACTAATTGGACCTCAGCCTGATCCAGTCTGGCAATCCCTGTGTTCGCTAAATTATGCATGGAGTTTTTCATTATTTCACTCTGAGCAATTTTATGCCCCTGTGTGTAGACAGCTCTGCTAAGAAATAGGTTGTTTTGTGGTATGATAACAGGGCCTATTTTTGCACCCACAAATGCATCAAAAAAAGCATTTTTTTTTGAAAAACATGTCTTTTTGAATGCATGCTAAATGAAAAACCCCCCCTGCTATTCTGAAAAGCTTCTCTTTTGTTATGAATATGTTGTACACTTTATTGAAGTCAGTCACACATTTGAAAAGATCAAACGTTATCCTTCTTGATTAAGAATGAAGAAATGCTTACTGGCCCAATGGGGCAAATTTTCAGGAAAGCCTCAAACCATCCCCTAAAAATAGTGATGCAGGTTTTTTTATTCTTAGGTATGTGCACGCACAATTTTGCATGCCCAATATTTGGAGGAGCAAAAAAATCAGGCATTTCTGTTCAAGCTGTATTTGTGTATTCAAAGTGAGTAGTCAGACATCTATCTACTTGACTTGGATACACAAGTATAACTTGCACATAGACAGCATTTTGCACATGCAAATTATTCCACATGAAAAATTGTGCATGTATAAACGTGGGCCTGTAATGTGTGTGCAGTCTGTATCTGTGCAGCTAAATGAGGCAGGGATGACAGGGTTTGCTGGGAATTCTCTGGGGCTTGATCTACACTAGCACCTTAGTCTGAAATAATCCCCTCAAGTTTGAATTGGTAAGCGATGTGTCCACTCTACCAAGCCTGATATTCCAGAATAAGCGACCGCAGAATTCAAACTTTGTAATGTTGCTTTTTATGAGGAATAATGCTATTCCCGAACTTGTAAATCTCAAATAACTTTAGTGTGGGCACACTGGTGCTGCTAATTTGAGGACATGGAAGTTCGAATTTGCAAAATTGGGTGCCCAGAAATCGAATTTAGTAAATTTGAAATAATCTCCTAGTATAGACATGGCCTCATGAGAGAACCTGAATTTTCTGGATCTCTAGTCCCATTTCCAGATTTGAGAGGTTCAGATACTTTTCGCATAAACATCTCTTTGGGCTGCTTTTCTTATTCAGATTTCCAGTGTCAGTGCTTCACATCTCATCACTATTTCTGTTTCCCTTTGATATTGCATTTGTGTAGAGGGGGGCAAAAGTGACAGTAAAAGCACCCACATATTTATCTTGGGCCAGATTTGTTTCTGGTGCAACTCTGCTGAGGTCCACAATGTTATACCAGGGAAGAGTTTGGCTCCTCGTGCATATGCTGGTTAGACAGACTTGTAAAGGTAGCGACTGCTGTGGAATCAAGAAAGAGAAGGCGAGAGGAGACAGATGCTTATGAATGTTACAGCAGTGACACATTTATGGCTGTTAACAGATACAATTAGAGATGGAAAAGATTTGGAGAGCATCACAGTCATACCAGAGCATGGCAGGATTGTTGCCCATGGTGTCCTCTCCAAGGATTTTCCTGTCAAATTTCAAGTTTCCCTAGGAAAGGGGTTCCCACTAGTTCTCTTGATAGACCATTCCATGTCCTTTTGAATGTCACCAATTGGGCAATTTCTGCTGATATTCAGCCCATGTTGGCATATAAAATAGAAGATAGTAATGTTCTGTGGTTCCTAATGAAGTGTAATATCCCAGTGTAATATCCCTCCCCCCGATTTCTTCCCCAGACCCCAGCTCCTGCTGGTGCCACAGCAGGAGGCATAATACCTTAAAGCCTTTTAGCTTGCTAAGCCCAGGGATCGTGAAATGCTGAGGAAGCACAGGAGGAAATCAGAAGAGAGCAGTTTAATATTCAGTCCAGGTTATCACACATTTCCCTGCCTTTCTGCTCTCTCAGCTATTCCCAGCCCTGAGAGTGGCCACTGGTTTCTTTGCATGGGGGCTGAGTCTGAGTAGCAAGTAGGAAACACAGTTCTGATTACACTGTTTAGCCTAGATCTTGGCTTTCATCTGTGTGGCTTATCTGTGTTCCAGATATGTACTGGTGCATTCCTACCTAGCACAATATCCCTGATTTTCTCCCCAACACAGCAGACTTGGACAGAGCTTCTGGTCATTCTCTAGCACTGTATTTCTGCTGCTATCTGTTTTGATTTGCTCATGTGGGTCATGTATTTCTGTGCTCTGGCTTTAATCCATTTTAACTCCTTTCACATTCTAATTCCACTTATAGGTCTTCAGTCTCAGGTCAGCTATTACTGTCTCAGTGAGACAGCTATTACTAACACTGCAGTCAGTTTGCAGTTCTCTTTGGGGTGACAGATTAAAGAGGGTAGGAAAAAATACGCAGGCAGCTAACACACAGCATTTCAAGGGGGACTTCCTCTGTTCTAAGGAGACTGGAATGTTGTCTGTTGGAGGTGAGTGAGGAAAAATGAAACCCTGCTAGAATACATCTCTCTTTATATTGCTGATCTCAACAATTTTACCGCGAAGGTGCCTTACATGAGTGTTTTGCCTGCTTAGTCACTATTGTGGGACTGAAGAAAAAAAAGTGTGTAGGCTATTCTTCCCCAGTGAAGTGCACTTTGAATGCTGGACTGTGGATATAGGAGCTGATCAGACCAGGCTACTTGAAGAAGTAAATGAATTTGTGTGGATCAATGATATTTGCTTCTGAAGGAAACGGATGAGAATGAAGAGAGTCCTGAAATCTCAGGGGTACATACGTGCCCTTTGTGAAAACCTGGCTGGCCTGCCTCCAAGGGCCACAGATTTCTGTAAGTCTTTTCTCATATCAGAGTTTCATATAATTAGAACTGGAAAAGACGAACTGTAGGTGGTCACCTGGTCCATCTCCATTTAGCCAAGGCAGCGTTGTTCCCTTATACAGTCATATTGTTTTGTCTAGTTTCATTTCACATGTCCAGCCTAAAGGACAACTGTCTCCCTGCTTATATGGCCGTTGTCCGGGGTCTCCAGTCTTCTTTTGGGGAGCTCACTTTATAGCCTAATAGATATCCTGATACACAGTTTAAATTTTCTTTTGCTTAATTTCACACAATTGATCCCAGGCTTATTCTACTCTGAACACTTTCCTTTCTCTCCTCTCCTGAACAGTTTCACCTGTCCAACACTCACAAACAGTTGTTATGTCTCTCTTTTAGTTATTCTTGTTGTTTACTTCTTTTAATATTCCTTTCTAAGCCAAGTAGCTTTTTGCAGCAGCAGATCAAGACAGTGATTATTAATAAGGTTTCTATAGTAATGGATCTCACTCTCTCTCCCCATAAACTGTCCTTTCCCCCTGTGCACAAGCTGTTCCATGTCATCCCTGCCAAGAGAAGGAGGTTAGAGATTTTTGTCTTTCACTTACTTAGACTTTAATAGGATATTAAAAGTCTTTTAATCTCTTGCTCATTTCCAAATGACAAAATACAAGGAAGGCTCCTCAGGACTTAGGTGAGAAGAGAAAATATAATTTTGTCACTAAAATTGGAATTAGACCAGTCAAGCTAGCCCAATGGTCACTGGTAAAGAACAGCTGAAATGATGATGCCACGGTTTCTCTCACATGTATGCTTCTACTGGGGATGAATGCTTCTTAGTGAAGGGGCTGGCAAAGATGAAGGGTGACTCAAAATAGTAGGGAAAAATAAGAAAGAGAAAATTTTTCCAACATACAGAGAGGCCCCCAATTCCCTTAGTTTCCAGGGCTACTGTACTTTGGAAGCCCCGGGGGCCACAATGATACTCACATACCGAGGGCTGCAACTTAAGTGTGGTTGCATATACATGCAAATATATGTAAATAGCTTCTTTCACACTGATGGGCATGAATACAAAGATTAAGGCAAGACTACACAACACGCAGGCCTCATTTAAGTCAGTTCAGCTGATATTAATACAATGCAATATTTACCCAATTCCCACCCAGATGACAGTACTTTTAATGAGCAATGACAGTCCATGAATTTAGCTACTAAAACACATATCAACAGAAGACCATTATATTGACTCCTTTTTTGTTTTGGCTCTCACCTGCGGGCCATGTGTTGAGCACAAACTGCACTGCGGGCTGCACACAAACGGGCCGTGGGCCATATGTTGAGTAGCCCTGCAGTAGGAACTGGACACTGAGTACACAAATGGACATAGGAATTGTCAGTGGTTCTCTGCTGACCGCCCCTTAGTAGAATCAATATTCAGATGAGACTCAGGTATCTGGAATACTCTCCTATCACCAGCTATCAAGATTGATAGATGCTGGAGTCTGATTTTCTTTTCACTTTTTATTAGCAGTTGTTATTGGAGCTTGTTTGGAACTGGGCCAAAGGCACTGGTTTAAAAACCATTTGGGGTTTGTTACTTCGCTTTTTTGTAATCTGTCAAGAGGCTTTTGGAGTTGAACAGTGCAAAAACAAAAATACACAATGATTATTGATTAATGATTCATGATGATAATTGATTAATGATCATTATTACTAACAAGTATCCATAAATAATATTCAGTGCAGTTGTATCGGTAATGGTCCCAGGATATTAGAGAAACAAAGTGGGTGAGGTAATATCTTGTATTGGACCAGTTTCTGTTGTCTCTCTCACCAACAGAAGTTAATCCAATAAAATATGTTCTATCACCCACCTTGTCTCTCTAATCCTCCATAAAGTATTTTATCCAGTCATTTCAGGCAATTTTTATTTCCTTTGCAATATTTTGATTGCAAGGGCCCTGTCTCTACTAGCCTCTCAGACATGCTGAATGCATATTAAATAATGTGTAATAAATAAATCAGAGAGTAAACAACATCTCATAGAAAGGTTGGATCCAAGAATAGGGGGTGAATCTGCATGATGTAAATTATTTAGCAATTATCAAAGGACAGTTAATGGGTGTGCCTGCAAATGGGAGTTTTGCCATTTGTCACCCTCATGCCTGCATCTTTAGCATGAGCTACCAGGCCGCCATTGATTTCAATGGATGCAGAATCAAATCTGTTGTTCTTACTCATGAATCAGGCCTTTCAAACATCATCTTCTTCAATTCTGGGTTTACCCTTCTTTGTACTGAAAGTGGATCAGTGCCACTTAAAGGATGTTGCAGCTTACCTGGTCTTGGCCAGACCGGGATGAGTGCAGTGTCACCTCTCCCATGTGAAGCCTATAAATGTTCATCCCAGGTGGTTCTAGAGGATATGGCAAATTCTAAAACAGATACTTTTGCAGTCACCACGAAATCTACATGGGGTACCTGTCTGTGTGTCGGTCCATCTGTCTGTGAGTCTGCTTCTTCAAGAAGTCCTTCTAAATGGTAAGAGCTAGGACCATCAAATGTGGTAGGCAGCTTCCTCTTATCCTAACTTAAAGCAAGGTCAGGATTGGTTGTGCCAGGACAATGGGATATACGTGGAATGCGATTGTTTCTCATCAAACAGAAAGAGAAGGCTGTGATAACAGGCACAGTTATACTCATGGACCACAGGGGGGACAGCAAGCACAGGGGACAGTTATACTCCAGAATGACTACAGAAGGGTAGCAAGTGCCCCAGCCTCAGGGAACAGCCACTGGCTGGCAGCATAGCCCCTGTCACCCCGGCCTGCCCAGGGGAGCAGCTGCGGCCAGCCCCAGGGAGCAGCCGCTGGCCATCCTGACTCCCTGTCCTGAGCCCCCCACCCTTTCCCGTGAGTCCTCCACACCTTCAGCCTCCTGTCCTGAGCCCTCCACATCTCCAAGCTCCTTCCTGACTCCTGCACCCCCACATCCCCAGCCCCCTGCCTTGAAGGACCCAAGCAAGGCCGGTAAGTCTTCTAGTGTAAAATATTTGTTATAGTAACCTCTTTTCAATCATTTGTGTGACCTGGCTTTTAGTGTGACATTAGCAGAAATGATAGTTTCACTCGTGGGTAAATGACAGTTAATTTGCTTCCATAGGAAAGGGGCTGGGTGGCTGACATGTAACAGACAGGCTGGACAAGGGATATACTAGCTCACACTACGGATGTTAAATTGCGAGTAACTGACTAATCGAATAGTTGATGCGTTTTGCCTTTGAAGTAAGGCTGTTGCTACACTTCAAAGGCAAAAGTGTTGTGTGGAGCCCAGGGTCAGCTGGGGACCCCCTGCTGACCCCAGGCTCCATGGGCGCTGCTGCTTTGAAATGCCATGGGGAGCCCAGAGTCAGGCTCCTCGTGGCATTTCAGTGGCAGCATTGCATGGAGCCCAGGGTCAGCAGGGGAATCCCCAGCTGACCCTGGGCTCCACACAGCGCTGCCACTTTGAAACGCCACATGCAGCCTGGGGACATCCCAGCTGGCCCCGGGTTGCATGCGGCGTTTCAAAGCAGCAGTGCTGCGTGCAGCCCGGGGTCTGGCCCCAGGCTCCATGTGGCGCTGCCACTTTGAAGTACCCCCTCCACTTCCTCTCCCTTGTTGCCTCTTTCTGATAGAGGCAGCAAGGGGGAAGCAATTAGTCGACTAGCCTGTTGACTATCCGATGAGCATTTGCTTATCAGATAGTCGACTAGTCCTTCACATCCCTAGCTCACACTATGTTAAGGATCAGGTCTGTCAAATCAGTTAAACTTGCTCCCTGGTTCTGATTAAGTTAGTGCCCCTAACAACATTAGAGGAGAAGGAGAAGGAGCAGTTTGTAATGAGGGATAAAAAGGATCTTCGCCCTTTATCATGGGCATCTCCTTTCCAAAGGGATGAGAACTCAGAGCAGACTAGAATTCCCACCAGATAGCATCCTACATAGATAACACCGGCTGGAGCTAGCGTGCTAACTGTATAGGAAACAATTTCACAACTTTTTTTTTCCCTCCCTTTCCAGTTACAACCATGCCAGCCACCAATCAGGAGTGGCCTGAAGAGTTTGGGTTTAAGATAAGTGGGGATGGTCCTTGCTACATCCTTGCAGTAGAAGAAGGCAGTAGTGCTCACGTAGCTGGTCTGCAGCCAGGAGACCAGATCCTGGAGATAGAAGGCCAGCATGTTTCCTCCCTGAACTGTGAGACGCTCATCCACCTGGCCAGGCAGTGTGAGAATGTGCCTCCCAGCATTGGGGTGGTCTCACGCATCCAGCAGATGGATATTCACCCTGGCCCAGATGGAAAGTTTGGCTTCAGTCTGATGTGTAACAGTGGCAGCCCCCTGCAAGTGGAGAGTGTAGCCCCAGATTCGCCTGCTTCGGGGTGTGGAATCAAACCAGGAGACTATGTGCTGGAAGTCAATGGGATCCCAGTGAAGCTTAATGAAGCAGCAGCTGCCTTGATCAAATCCTGCCAAGGCAAGGCCCTGAGACTGGGGCTGCTGCGGTTTGGGCGGGTGCAGCGACGGACCAGCAGCGGCGTACGGGGATGCATGCAGGGCACCGATGCCATTCACCAAGAGAGGAAACAGAAGGCGCAGGAATTCAACAAGAAGGTAACGCCAAAGGTGCTAGGTCTGGGAGTCAGGGGACTTGGGACCCAATGTGGTTCTCCTTTATCACTATGTCAATCAGCGGGACCCTAACAGAAATCAGTGGAGTTACAGTGGGATAAAAGCTGGGGGAATGAGAGTGGCATCAGGACTCCTGAGTTCTGTTTCCAGCTCTGCCATTGGCCGACTGGATGATGGCCACAGGCAATTCACTTCCCCTTCCTGTGGCTTAGTGTCCCATTATTTTTCCAGCTGAGAGTTGTGAGAATTTACTATATATTTGACAGCGTTTGTCTGTCTGTTTGTTCAAGAACTCCTAAGCGGTAAGGGCTAAGGCCACAACATTTGGCAGGCAGCTTGCTCTTACTATAACTTAAAGCAAGGTCAGGGTTGGGTTGTGCCAGGAAAATGGGATGTGCCTGGAATGGGATTGCTTCTCAGAAAATCATGCAGAAAAAAGAATCATCAGGCAGGTGAAAGGGGCTGGCTGGGAGTACTGCCTTCCCATCTGAACTGCCCCCCGTGGAGTCTCCCACCCCACAGGCACCCTTTAGGAAGTGTGGAGGGGGAGCTGAAGCTCCCCTCCATATTTGTATGGGGACATTGCTGACTGTTCCCCTTCATCAGGGAGTGAGGGAAAGTGCACCATTTGCTACACTCCTCACTCTGGCTGGGGAGTGTAAGGGGCAGATGAACCTGGACCTGCCACAGCTGGGGGATATGCACTCTTTCCCTGGTTTTGCCCACTGCAGCTCAAGTGGTGATGGAGAGGCCCCAAGCTGCTGCGGTGAGAGAGGTCTGGAGTAGTCTTCTCTCCCCAAAGTAGCCAATATACTGAACCCCCATCCCAGAGCAATGATTTAAATGAAGCATGGACATTTTCATTTTATTTTCCAAACACCAAAAATTAATTGCGTTAAGGATCCGAGCAATGCCGGGTAAGTCTTCTAGTGAATTAATGTTTGCGAAGGTCTTTGAGACCTTTGGATGGAAGGTGGAAAATCTTACTAATTTTTCATCATTAAAGCATAACTGTTTTCAGGCAATAATCTGTAAGGCCAGATACCCTTCTTTTCAGTATCTAAATATTCATTCAGAGTTTTATCATATCAACCTTTTAAAAAATGTAGCTCTTACTTTGCAGCAAAGGAAAAAAATCAAAGTAATTATAGCGTCATTGTGTTCCTGATGGTTACACAGTGGGTAATTTGCCAAACTCATCACCTCTTGCTAATTATAAATTTGATCACGGTTGTTTCTTTAATCTTCCGACTTTCCATTTCAAAGTAACCTTTCAAAATGTGGTTATGAAATCATCAGGTTGTGTTTGTTGATCCCCAAGCTGATAAAAATCAAGACATTAGTGAAGAAATGTGTCATTATCAGCAGAATCTCTCTCTGCAGTCAAGCTTTAAATTAAGGGTTCACAAATATGCATTTAATGTCTGATTCCAAAGGCATTCCCACCACGTTAGACAGATACCCCCTGATTATTGGGCATTAACAAATGGATGAAGATGTTGGTCTGTTTTATACTGTCTTGTACAGTTGGATTACAGCACAGTAAATATTTCTTGGAGGATTGCCATTTAAATTCAGGAAGCAAGCATGCTAATTATGTTGGAAAGGGGTCTTCCTCATGCAACCTGTACCTCTAAGGCCAGCGGGACCATTCATGGAAATGGAGGTTAAGGATGTGAATGGATAACCAGGTGATGGTTACTGGGTACCAGTTAACCCGTACGTGGGAGCATCTTGGAAGCACCCTCCTACCCATGATCTGCCACGAGCGGAGGGCTGCTTCAGCCCCACAGGGGTCAGGAACAGGAGCTGGCTGCCCCACATGCAGGGGGGGCCAGGAGCAGAAGCCAGCAGCCCCAAGCATAGGGGGACAGCAATGGCAGCTGGCAGCTTCAAGAGCGGGGGTGGGGATTGGCAGTAGCAGCCCCATATGTAGGAGGCCAGCAGGCAGAGGGTGGCAGCCAGCAGCCCCAAGCACAGGGATAGGGGGACCTAGAGCGAGATTCTGCTTAATCGGTTAACTAAATAAAGCTTAACTGATTAACTGGGATTTTACATCCCTAGTGAAGATGTGGTAGGTATGGTTGCTGTGTCTCTTTGTGACTTTAATCAATCTGCACTGCTTGCAAGCAGTAACCCCCTTCACACACTTTGTTTCTGTACCAGCTCAGCCAGCTGTTCCCCAGAGTGCTTGAGTGGAAATGAGTGTGCAGAGCTTTATGGGCTGTTGTTTCAGGAATGAGAATGTAATGGCTCAGATGTTTTAAGTAGCCTAATTTTCAACAAGCTGCAGAAAATAATAAAAGCCATCCTTTACCAGTAAATGCGGCTTCAGTTAGAGCTGCTGGTGCCAGAGCTGGGTGGAATAAGCCAGGAGAATGCTTGGGACGCTCATCTGCATATTACCCCAAATGCATTAGTAGCTCAGCTCTGCTTCACAGTATCATTGGGGTCCAAATTTTGATCACAGGCTAAAAGGTTTAAGGGAGCTTGTGGTAGCACTGAGTTCCTGCCGTGTGTTCAGGAGGGTTTTCCTACACTGAGCTCTAGATCATTATCTTATTTGTTTCCCTAGACCAGAGGCGGACAGTCATTTTTAAAAGGGGCGCTTCACAAATTTCTGAAGTCGTTCCGGACCACCCTGGAAGGGGCGTGGCCTCAGGTGGAAAGGGCGGGGCCAGACAACTTCTCATGCTTCCTTGCCCACAGTCCCTGATTGGCCTAGGGGTGGGGAGTGGTTGAAGTCTTTCCCCACACACCCTCCACCGCCTAGAGAGAATCACCAGCTGTTTTAAAACAGCCAGTGGTTCCCTCTAAGTGCTGCAGCGGGAGGAGACCTCGCATGCTCCTCCTGCCCCCAGGCTAATCAGGTCTCTCCCCACCTGCCCCCAGGGTTGCCAGGTGTCCGGTCTGAACCACAGTTCAGTATTTGAGTTTTCTGTTCGGGAAACAAATTGAGAAAATATCAATGTCCGGTATTTTTTCACTAAGATGTACTGTAGATTGTGATGTCATGTCAAGTGTGTCCAGTATTTTTGTTGAAACCATCTGGCAACCCTACCTACCCCTGTCTTACCAGGGGGGTGCGGCGAATAGAGAGAACCACCGTTGTTTTAAAACAGCCAGTGGCTCCTTCTGATGCCACACGCCCCTGGCTGGGAGGGGGAGATTTGGCGCGCTCTCCTGTCCTCAGGTCTTGATTGGCCTCGGGGTGGGGGAGTGGCGGGGTGGCCTGGAGGTGGCCCATGGAGGCCCCTTTGCCCACCCTGCCCTAAACTGACAGCACTTGTGGAGGGGGCTGGGTGATTCAAATGTCAGCATTGGTGTCATTGTCATGGCTGGCCATGCTGTGGGCATGAACCCAAGCCCTCACTGAATTATCCCTGACCTGGGGGCTCGAATCTGCATGTAAACATTCCCAGTGACTGAATCACTGATCCAGGATCTGTTCTTTGTGTGTTACTGGATTGCATGTTCCAGTCTGGCCCACTCTCGGGAGTGGACAGGAAGAACCGACTCAGGGATGTGGATCTAGTCTCCTCGCATGTTGTTCTTTGTCTGAATAGTGAGAATGTTTTTTGATGTTTCCATTGTACTGGGCAGCTCCCTGAGCTCTGTGGCGTGGAGGCGGGATGGGGTTTTGTCAAGACATAGTAAGGAGACTTAGGCTTTCAGTTCTGGGTCACCCTCTGCTGTTGTTATTCACTCAGCTCCCAGGCACGTGCCAGGCACAGTACAGACAATTGTAACAACAAAAAACCCCACAGTCCCAGCCCTGAAAAATGTACCATGTAAATTGAAGTCAAGAGGTTGGTGGGTGTTGAGCAGTTAATGAAGTGGCTGTTCCCAGTCCCCTTCCCAATGGTGGGTGACCACATTACTGTTTGCATCATTAAGCCCCCTTGTTGGCAGTCTCAGCAGAGGTCAAGGGCTGAACGGAGCATGGAGATGGAACATCTCTCTGATCTTTAGTTGTAGCTGTGGGTTAGAAGTCACTGGTGGGCTGTTCTGACAGATACCTTGCTCTGTCCAATGATGATAATCCTTTGGCTGCCTGCTTGCCCCTGTGTATCTTGTACTGGCCCTGCACAGAGGACCCCCCAAAACCCCCAAATTGGATAAAAATCAAAGGCACATGGCCATATTTATTGTAAACGAAGCACAGTCATAGCTTCCCCAGATCTGGTGTCTACTGTTAGACTGAGAATGTGTGCCCTAACAATGGACTCGACACAGTCAGAAGCCTGGGATTTGCCACTGTCCTAGGTCGGACAAAGACGGCTCCCTTGGGGTATATTTTTATACACAGCTACAAACAAGTTACACATCACTCCTGACAGATCAGGTTGCCACCCTCTGATGTTAGAATCATAGATCACTAGAACTGGAAGGGACCTTAAGAAGTTATCAAGTCCAGTCCTCTGCCCTCACAGCAGGACCAAGCACTACCCAGATCATCCCTGATAGATGTCTATCTAACCTATTATTAAATATCTCCAGTGATTACCTAGATACCGCCCATTACCTTGCACATGGGGGTTTGATCACTATCTATCATGTTGTTAATTGAGACCTTGTCCTAAACATCAGTAGATATGTCTGTTATTTGTAGGAAGTGTGTTGGTAGAAAGGTGTTTCTTTACGAGGTGTTCTGTTACCATCTCTCTGGAATGTGCTTCCAGCCTGTGCCTGGTACTGTTTAGAGTTTTATACCATTAGCTTAGTTCATGCCAGATCCTGTGAGCAGGTCCTACCTCTTGCTCACAGCTTCACTCAGCCAAGTCTTAACCACTGTGCCTAGGCCTCAGACCTTACACCCACCTGTGACACGTGAGCTTATGTTTCAGGCCCTCCTTTTACTACAGTAGCCCCTTCAGGTCACATTTATGTGCCTCAATTAGGCAAAAGAAGGGAAGTTGTCCTGCCACTGCCCATCTGGTGCCTGTTTTGTGCATAGGGTTGCCAGATGGTTTAACCAAAAATACCGAACACCCCCCTCCCCCCAAAAAAAATCCACCAGGGAAAAAAGTTATTAAACAAAAATAATAAAAAAAAATAAAAACCCCAGCATGGCCCCTTTAAGAAATGTTTTTGGAGGCTTTTTGGCTCTAACAGGCTGCCAGTGGCTGTCCGCTATCTTGTCTTCCTGCTCCGGGCCAGACAGCTCCCCTGTGGAACCAGGTTAGCACCCGGAATTTTTGCATCCTGGTCAGGAAAAAATCAGAAAATATCAGACATTTTACGTGTCTGGTATTTTCTGAATTTTTTTACTGGACAGGAGGCAAAAATACCGGACACCTGGTAACCCTATTTGTGCATAAACAAAGGGACTTCCCTCTTATGGCTCTCAAACCAGGTGGGCTACTTTACCCCCAGTTGATCATGGCCCAGGGGGCCACTCTAGAGCTGAGACTGCAGGAGTAGAGATGCCCTGCCATCTCTTTTCCTGAGGCATGTCCCTTTGTGGGGAGGAGAAGAGAGGGGAAAGTAGCCAGAGGATGTGGTGTAGAAGATGCGTCCATCCCCAGGTTTCTTCTAGGCAGGGGAATCTGTAACAGGCTGTATTGCTGGATTTGCGGCTGTAGCTGGTAGAGGGCACCCAGGATTCTGACCCAGAATTTTCATTACGTGACCAGGTTTTGTAATTTCTTTTTGAGCCAAATCCTGATGTCCTGACTCAGGAAAAACTTTCACCCCAGGATCTGGCCCACTGAAAACACCAGGTTTATTGTAAAACACTGCTCTGGCACTGGCAAGGAAGGAGCATGTGAGTCTGTATCCTGTGTAACTGCTGCCTTTACTGCTCCAGATTTAACAACCTTGAAATGTTTGCTGCTTCCTGGGAATTTCAGTAGTGGTCATGTGAAGGCTTTTTCAAATTGGCAAGTACCTTGTGGTTTGTGATGTGGGTTAGAAACACCTGTGAGAAGTGACTTCAGAGAACTTCAAAGTGGAACAAGGACCAGGAGGCAACAACTCCTTTTCCTTTTCTTATGTAAAGGTCTCTGTCATCCAGCACATGGCACTTCTCAGATGGGTATTATTTTCTGCTCCTTTTAGGTAGCTTTGTGGAATGGAGAGAACCCGTTCTAAGGAAAGGTGCACTCCCTTTTTATGCAGGAGAAAAGAGTGAATGAGTTCTCTGGCTGCTAGTTCCAACTGATGTTTGTAATGCCTGGAGCATTTGGGGGTCACTACTTGGACCACAAACCCCTCCATCAATGGAAAAGCAACACAAGAGGAACAGGAGTAGGGGGCTCTTAGACAGTTTTCTACGTGCTTGGCATTTGTTGTATCTGGAGAACACTTGCCTACTATGCAGACTCTTTGACGCAGCGATGGGCAGCCTAGGCTAGTGAAGGCCGCATGAGTGGTCCTCCTTCATCTCATTGGGCTGCAAGATTGTCAGAACCAAGACAGTTGTCCTGGGATAGGGTAGTTTTGCTAACTGCACTCGTATACCCAGAATTTGCAGGGTGTGGTGATTGCACCGTAGCAGTGCTTAGATGGGATGCACATGGTTTTCCTAGTCAGAGTTGCATGCAACCAGCATGCACCTCACTTCACGTGCCCTTGCTTATCTCACGTGTGTCACTTTAGCAATATCGGTAGGAAAAAAAAGATGCGGACAGAAACCAGCAGAATCTGGCAAGCCTGCAGATGGGGGCCATGGTAAGCAAACCCACCAGTGCTCTGAAGTAATAAATTCCAGGGTGGGCAGATGGCTCCAGAGCCAACTAGCCCAGCAAGTTCCAGTCTTTTAGGGTAACTGTAGTAACAGAGAGACCAGAGTAACCTTGACTTGTACCTGCCAGTCCCTATTGATGCTTCCTGTTCATTTATATATTAGAGCTGGGATCTTTCAAACCTGTCTTGGGTGCGTCTACACTGCACCGTTATTTTGAGATAACTAGTGTTATTTTGTAATAGCAATGTGAACATCTGCACAGCCATTCCGTTATTTTGAAATAATTTTGAAATAACGGACGGCTTATTCCAAAACCTGTAAACCTCATTCTATGAGGAATAATGCCTATTCTGAAATAGCTATTTTGAAATAAGGCATGTGTAGATGTTCCACTGCTGCTATTTCAAAATAGCCCCTCACCAGGGCCATACTAAGTAATTCCTCCCCAGTGCCTCCTGGGGCTCTAAATCGAGATAGCACATCTACATTAGGGAAGCCTGCCTCGGACTCATTTTGAGGCTTCCCTGCAGTATAGCTGTGCTATTTTGAATTAAGCTATTTCAGAATAACAATTCTGGAAATAACAGGGTCATGACCCGCTTGCAGGTTCTGCTGTGGGTCAGAGTATGTGTAACTGAGTGATTGAAGGCCAGCTAAGATGCACTGAAGACTAGCATCAAGACTCTTCATTAAGGTAGAGAAAGGGAGTTCATAATCTCAGTCACAAAAGCGTGATATACTAGCAGTGGCACACAACCCAGCGACAGGGAACCAGACATGGGCCCGTCCCACTTTCTGCACCAAGACAAGAGTGCCTCAAAGGTGAATTTCCTATTTTTCTGCAGCATTTCAAGAATTGATAGCAAGAAAATGTCACTCTGTGTAATTAAGCAGTAATTAAAGCTAGAGGGTCGAAACAGAACTGCTCAACTGTGTCATATGCCCTACACTGCAAGTGAAGGTTATCTGCGAATGAAGGTTCTGTGCTTCTGAAGTAGGAAAATTTTTAATTCTGCTGTTACTGTGAAGTTCTCACTGACCATGGCAAAAGATAATGACAGTTGTGAAGTGGGAGGGAGCCCTGAGTTTGTGTCACTAGCATCTAACATGATTATAAAGGGTAGGTTTGTTTGCTTTTTAAGTAAATTGTTTCTTCTCTTTTGGGTTGGTCCAGGTATTACTAATATGTCTGTGTTTCTGGTGGTTTCATTTCTATTGTGGTTCATGCCAATTTCTTCCTCTGTAATGGGCCTCTTGTAACCACTCCCACACAGGTTGATGAAATTCTCGGAGATCAACCAGAGGTAAAAGAGAAAGTTTTCACCATCTTGAAGCATTATGCAGCAGAGCGGAAGGTGGAATACTTGGCTTATACCCTTTCCATGATTCTCACCAAAGAATCCCATCAACTTCTCATTGACAATATCAGGTACAAAGTTATCGGTAACCATAACATCATGCGGGTATTTAATACATGGGGCAGCTAAGTGGTGAGGTGAAAATGGATGAAGGGTATTTTGGGCTCTAATTACAGAAATAGTTCTGCAACCAGCAGCATCAAGAATCTTTCACTTTCTTGATTTGGGAACTGTAAGACATGCACAGTGACTCAGCTGAAGCGATATTGTTTTGAATCCTATCAAAAGAAGCAGACGCCTGACTGAGGCCAGATCAGCTTTACTAACTCACAGCTGAGACTACTCACTCAGCATTGCACAAAAACAGATTGCCACAAGCTGACGTTTACACATTGTTCTCCAGGGGACCTGATCAGTGGTGAGGTCAGTAGGAAATCTTCTAGCACCTTATGACCGTGTTTGTGTCCCCACTACTGGGTGGAACATTAGACCTACTCCAGCATGTTTGTGTCACCCGTGCTAGAGCCCCCTGGAGCTATAACTACAGCTAAGTGGAGTTCAAGTGAGAGGGTTGTAAACTAGAGCAGAAGGGCCTGAATTCTTTCCTGTGTGAAGTTCATAAAGGTCACAGATTAGCCATAAGGACACTCTCTTTTGACCCACTTGCAACAATTTCTGCTTACAGATCTTAGGTTCTTGGTTCGAGTCCCAGCTACAGTATTGTACAGAACACATTTGCATGGCAAGTGCATGCACTAGAGGGGAGTCCACTGGTTAGATATGTGTGCCCTAGCACAGGTGTTTCTCAACCTTTTTTTATAAAGTACCCTTTAAAAAAAATTACAAGTACCCCCTTAAAAAAAGTATAAGTACCCCCAGTACCTACAGTTTTCAGACACACAAAACTTTTTTCTACCATTGCAACACATTTGTTTAAACAACTTAATTGTAGCTGGGCGGGCGATGAAATTTTTGGGTGTAAAAAGTACAAAGATAATAAAGTGCTGTAAAACTTAAAACAAAAATTTGGTTTTTTCAAAATTTCAGTTGTGTTGATGTACCCCTCAGACTTCTACCCTTGAAGGTACTCGTACCACTGGTTGAGAAACACTGCCCTAGCACATGGGTATGTGTCATGCATAACCCTGCTTGCCCAGGTGACGTTTGCTGTGGCTAGTGTAGGTTGAGGGTTGAAATTTGGAGCATCTGGTATTGGCCACTGTCGGCAGATAGGACACTGGGCTAGATGGACCTTTGGTCTGACTCAGTCTGGCCGTTCTTATGTTCTTATGTAAATCTCCCATAGTTGATTCACAGAAATATTCTGGTTAGTTGCCTTCCTTGGTGAGTCATTCATCTACCAACAGCCTTTTAATTGGATCCCTTTTTGAACATGATTTGAAATAGAATCTAAATTAGTTACAGAATGTCTGGAGAGTAACCAGGAAGATGATGGAAAATAAAACAACATCCACAATTAGAAAACTGGAGATAAATTAGGGCTCAGTCAGGGTGGTGGTGGATTGACAAGCAGGAGAGGCAGATTTCTGGGTGGGAACACTGGGGACCGGAGGGTGAATCAGAATGTGAGGGAGCAGCCAAGATTTCATTTCTGCCAGATTGGCCGGCAGATTTTTACCTTATACCCATCTGCTGCCATTGCGGTGCTGCTTCTGAGCTGCTTCCCATGCCCTGGGATGGGATGTTGCCATTTCTGTGGGGCAAATACTTGTGGATGCCATGGGCCTGGGAAACACAAATTAGTAGTTATGTCTATTCAGTTGAGCCCTTTTCCAGTGCATGCATGCCAAAGGAAAGGTGTATATTTGCATGTGTGCAAAGGAGGTGGGCGTGTATTGCATCTCAAGGGGGCTGTGTGTCCATGCATACGTGCTGTATCTGAATCTCTCCCCTCCTGTGGGTAAATACACTAGATCACAGAAGTTGGCTTTTCCTGAATAACAGAGTGGTGGAGAAAGGGAGATGTACCATCCCTCCAAAAGAAACCTGAAAGACATCAGTTAGAATGGCTAAGCTCTGGGGAGACCTATGTGTCTATACCACTGCGCACAGCACTTGGAATGGAACATGTATGTTAGGTTTTTCCTGTGCAGAAATAGTCGCTATGCCTGTCTCTTCATGTGTAAAGAGTGGGGACCTGATTCCCATTTACAAAAAAGTCACTCTACACCAGTGTGGCAGTGTAAAGAAGCCTTAAAGTAGGCATACATGACACTTACGCTCGCTGCCAGAGCAGTGTAAAGGGGCCTGAGTCATAAATGAGCATTAGGCACAGCATATATAACGTCACAGAGAGCTGGCCTTCCTTAGTCATTATATTTAAAAAAAAAGCCGTTTCATGCTTTTTGGCCAGGTTGATAGGCTGGATAAAACCACCCCAGCACACACACTGTGCTCTCAGACTCTCCATCGGCATGCAAAGGGGTGCACGCCCTGACCTTACCTTGCTCTGCCCATGGGATACCCAAAAGATTTGTGGATTTGCAGGCTTGTGAGAGATCTGGGAACTTCATTATGCAATGCCCTCAATCATGGTCACTCTGGCTAATAAATGGTCCTCAGTAGACTGAGTGTTTCATGCTGATGGCAGCATAGGTATGTAAACTTCATGCACAGCAGCTTTGACTTTGAGCTCAGTCACACATTGATTTCCGTGGTGTTCCGTAAGTGAGATCAGGAGGGGGCTCACAGTCTGTATTGCTAGCAGGTGCTGTGCATGCTTTTAAGGCCAGGCAGTGCCAGGTCTGTTTTGCTGTGGGATGCTGTCTGCATGCAGGGCACATGATGGGGATTATGGTCTGTCGGGGATGATCATTAGGGAATCAGGCGTCCATCTGGCTCCACTGTGGGCCCGGCTTTTCAATTCCTGTTTAATCAGCAGAATTGTAAGCTATTACGGTTGCCATAACAACTGTCCTCCATGCGCAGAGTTTAGAAACCTTTGCAAAGGGAACGGCGACTCAAAGAAAGTGGTGGGAGCTCACAACCCATCTTCCTCACGCAGCATCACACCATGTTTCAGATGGAAGTGCGGGCACATTACCACGTGCATTTACTGCATGTCGCTTCCTTTAGGAGAAAGAAAAAGTGAATCATGAATGAGGTCATGGGCACCAGTGAAGGGGCTCACCCTCTCATGGGCACCCTTTTGTGGCCAGGGTTGTGTCTGAAATGTCTCAGCCTCGGCTGTCTCCGGGAGTGGAGGTGTCCCAGGTGGCTTTCTGGTCAGTTGGTTGGGACCAGGCTTCTTCTTACCCCTTTGCTGTTCCTGCTGGGAGGTCAGAGCGGGGGAGTAGGCCCACCCACTCCTCTGGGTCCTGGCCCAGGGACCCTGTAAGTCGCAATTGCCTACTAGCTGTCTGCTGTCTGCTGCTCCCTTGCTCCCTTGGCCACTTCACTAAGATGCAGCTCAGTCCAACCCGTCTCTCTCAGGGCTTTGAGGCCAGCCTCTCAGCACACCATGGCCAAGGTTCTGTGAAGTGGTGTAATCGGTTGTGGCTGGTCTTCAGCCACTGGATCTGGGTCTCAACCAGGTCTGAAGTTCGGCTGCACTCAGAGCTGTCTGAGGTGGTGCTGCTGTCCTCCCAGTCAGTCTCTAGATCTGGCTGGGTCACACTCCAGCGAGGAACTGCCGGGCCTTGGCCCTGCAGCTTCTTTTATATGAGCCTGCTAAGCCCTGATTGGCTGCTGGAGAAGCAGCCACTCTAGTCTGCTTGGAGGACCTATTTTCTGCTCTTCTCCTTGGGGTGGCGTGCGGCAGGGCATCTGGCCTAGTCCACCCCATCCCGGCACCTTTCAAACATGCCTGAGAGATGGACCCATCCAGGCTTGCCACCTTTTATCTGCAGCTCCGGATGTGTGGGGAATTTCTGGTTTTCTTTGACCTAGGGGCAGTCGAAGTCAGAATGCTGCTAGGAGGGGCAGGGCTACGTTTTTCTTACTTCAAGAACTGCACGTCTCAGGCAGGCAGACCATGGCAAGAATGTGTGCACTCAGCATGTGTAGCTGATGTCAGGCCTCCCCTGCTTGGGGGAAGACCAACCAAACACCATTCCAGTGTAACTATTCCAGATAATCATAATGGATTTTGATTAAATAAATAAATTCTGCCTTCCCAAATAAATCTTGTTCCTAGTGGAACATCTCTGGGTGCTTAACTACAGTGATCCTGGATGGTCAGGGGCTAGCGCACAGTCTAGGGTGGCAGGAGATTAGGGGTCTGCTCCTGGCTCTGCTGTTAACTTTGTCTCACCTCTTGGTGCCTCTGTTTGCCAGTCTGTGAAACACACTAACCCACCGCCTGGCGTGTTCGTTATTTGCTGTGAAACGGTGAGCTCTTTGGCTAGAAGGCACAGCAGAAGATCTCAATATTGCTATCGCTCAGCCCACACTCAGACACAGGAAGATGTACATACAAGATGGAGCTGGCACACTTAAGAAGTTTACAGACAGAAAAATCAGCCTATTTATGGAGGCAGATGGTGGGGACACTTCCAGCTATGTTCATTTCTAATGCTCATCAGTGAAGGGAGTAGACAGACTCCAGTGTGTTAGATGTGGAGCTAGGAGTCCTGAGTCCTGGCTTCTATTCTCAGCTCTGCTGCTGTGTGACTTTGGGCAGGTCGGACTCGTTTAATCTCTCTGCTCTCAGCTGACTCCTCTGGGAAATGGATGCAGTGATTCTTATCTTCTTGGGAAGGGCTTGAGACCTAGGCATGAAAAATCTCTATCAAGATTATAAGTGTTATGCCTAGATTTTTATGGATGCATAGATACAAAATATAAACAGCTGAAATGATATGGGTCTCAATGTACAGACAGCTAGGGGAGAGACAGGTGAACCAGTGTGGATAGAATAAAACCTCACTCAAAATTGGACCTTCACTTAAAACTCAAATCCATGCTGAACTTAAAAACAATACCAAAACCCCTCCACACCGCTTCTAGAAACAATCTTCTTCTCTAAACAGTTCTCTTTGGGATTCACATCATTTCTATAGGCTCTCTTCCATTACTATGGAGATATACTGTCTTCCACCCTATGAAATTCTATAGGATTTTTCCATACAGGGGAGTCAAATGAACACCTGAACTTTCAGGTGCTTATTCCATCTGGACCTCAAAGCCCATGGAGTATTGCCTGTTGCTTGTTTTCCTCGCTGTTCATATTATTCCCTCGTGCACAGCATGTTGTGGCAGAGTCTGAAGTCAAAGTAGCTATCATCTGTTAATCTCCTGATGCTGACACATGGATTTCTGACGCCTAATCAGAGCCGTCACTCCCCAGTGCCTGATTCCCCAAAAGGGCAAAGTCATCAAGGCAACTTCAATTTTTGTTTCCTGTGATGTGGAAAAGAAGTGATTTTAAAAAACCCTTAATTGTTCCCCGTGCCCTGCTGTGAAAGGTTAGGGCTTGGTTAGGAGGGCTCAGACTATGGGCAACTAATCTCGGTTTAATGTGAATGAAATACTTAGCTCAGGGAGAAGATTTACCCTCTAATCTAATGGAAAGAATTTGAGAGAAAACATCGCAGGAAACCCAGGTTCCTGTTTGCCAGCTGTGTTATGGGAAGCATGAGCCAGGCTGTATGTCTTGCCTTATGTACACTATAAGCTGCCTACGCTGGATTTTTTTCTGTACATCTGACACCACGGATTGGATTTTGTATTGTGCGGTGGTATGAATGTTGCTCTGAATTCTCCGGCTAGGGATGAACTTATTGTTAGCATAAACCTGCACCAGCTCCCTTCCGGTCTGGTTTGGGGGCTCTTAGCTTGGCCATAGCAGAATTGAGGAGCTGGTTGAAGTTCCTTGATGCCCAATTCAGACATGGGAGAACTGAGCCCCAGAATTCTCTTAGCACAATCTCTTGTGCTTTCTCCTGCTATACAGAGGTATGGATATGTAGTGATGGTAACGTCTGTTCTAGATCAGACCTGCAAACCATCTAGGCCAGATAGACAGTGACCAGTATGAGTGGCTTCAGAGAAAGGGGTCAAGGGACGCATAATGGGCACTTATGGAATAACCTGCCCTGAACCCCCCAAACTTCATGGTTGGCTCATGCCCTCAAGCATGAGAGTTTATTTCTTTAATAAATGGAAATATGAATCTAAATGTCTAATTCTGTTATGTACGTGGCTTCACGGATGTCTTGTGGCAGTGAGTGCCACAGGTCAATCACATGTTCTGTAAAAAGCATTTCCTTTGCTCAGTTTAACATTTGTTGCCGTTTGGTTTAATTCAGTATCAGCTTATGAGAAAAGGGTAGAGGAAACCTCTTTGTCTCTCTGTAATAGTTAACATGCTTCTAGCGTGCCCCTCTTATTTGTCTCCTCTCCAAAAACTTTACACAGTTTCAGTCTTTTCACTTGCTCTTCAGGAGGAAGTTTCTCCAACTTCTCATTGAGCCTTTCTGAGTCCCCTCTAGGTCTGCGGTGGCATGTACTAAATACAGTATTTCTGGTAGGGATCATTCAGTCAGATAAAGGCATTAGAAGATTTTCTGCATTAGTCTCCATCTAATTGTTTCTGTAGCCTTGCTTTTTTGACGGTTGCTGCCGATTGAACAGAACTTTTCCATGAGTTATCCAGAATGAAAGGTGATAAGATGTTCTGATTTGCTGCAGATTTACTGGTTGTTGCATATAGTTTTGGGTAATCCATACCTGTCTTGAGATGAGTCTATTCCATCAAGTATCCCTCTACTTTTTTCACTAGGGATGGGTTTAAATCAAATCCATGAATCCAACCATCCCTATATTTTGGATACAGAGATTTGAAATTAGGGATGTAAAATCACATTTAATCAGTTAACTGTTTAAACAGGAGTGGGCGGGGGGGTGGGAGACTGTTTAAACAGGAGTGGGCGGGGGAGGTGCTGCTGCAGGGGTGGAGCAGACCCCGCTGTGGGTGGGGGCTGCTCTGATTCAGTTGGAGTGCCCCTGTCTGCAGTGTGCTGCTCCAGTTAGGCTGGGCCTGCCGCGGGCAGGGTCTGTTCCAGCTAGACTGGAGTATCCTCATCTGTGGTGCGCTGCTCCGGCCAGGCCAGGCCCACCACAAACGGGGGCTGCTCTGGCAGGGCTGGAGCACGTTTGCCTGTACTGGGCCCCTCCGGGCTGGCGCAGCCCCCTGCCTGTGGCGGGCAGGGGGCTGCTCCAGCCTCCACTGCTTAACTGTAACCAGTTCATCAGTTAACCATTCACCTCCCTGTGCACAAGTGAGCTTTGCCCGTGCAGTGGTGGTTCCGTCGGGCCAGAGGAGCAGAGCTGTCAGTGAGGATACTTGTCCTGGGACCTTAGATGATCTTTTAGGTATTCATAGCCCAGACCATTGAGCACCTTGAAGATAAGGGCTGAGACACTGCATTTGCTGTAGAGCATAAGCGAAGGATAGCCAGGTGACGTGTCCCTTGCGGCAGCAGTGGAATGAGGTCTAATGGATAGTACAGATGTCAGAGAGTCATGACTCTTGAGGTTTTTTTCCAGACTTTGCCCCTGAGCGTGTCACTTACCCTCTTTCGGCTTCAATTTATTCTTCTGTCATTTGGGGACAGTATAATGCCTACCTCTCAGGAGGGCTGGGAGGCTTTGAGGATAATATTTGTTAAGTATCTGGAGGTTTTCGAAGGAAAGGTATTTCTAATACTATATTACAGGTGTGTGTGGGCTTACAGCATACTTGGGCAGAGTGCACACATGACTCTGTGGGATGCTGCACCTGCAAATGAATGGCAATCAATCTGAATTGGGTAATGGTTTCTGGAGTGTACTCATCTGTCCTTGAACTCTGAGCTACTGTCTGTGGGCAGCAAGGTCCTTCGACTAGCATATGGAATCCCCTCTCAGCCTCACTAGACTAGCTTATGGAAATCTACTCATCATGGCACACTTGGGAGCTCTCCGAGGATTTGAAGTCAAGCAGAAGGAAATGGCCAAAGGAGCTGTTCTGCCTTCAGTTTAGTTTCCTAGCTGTTTTTTTAAACTACCCAGCTTCTTTCCTTTCCCCTCTGAAATCAGGGGAGGACGTGCCATGAGGGCACATGTAGGCTGAAGCCTGGGTAGCAAGGCCCCGGGTGAGCAAAATATGGCCCCCGGGTCAGATCCAGCACACCAGATATTTGGATCCAACCTGCTGAGGCCTATCAGAACCCTCAATCAGGCTCCCTCCCTACCCCACACGCTGCTCAAAGTGGCCAGCTGCTGGAGCCAGGGTGTGCATCTCTAGGCAGTGCATGCCTCTTAGGGGGAAGAGGGTCTCCGTGTCCTGCCCCCACTCCCAGCACCAGCGTTGCGGCTTCCTTGTAGGTGCATACAACATGCAGAGACCCACTGCCCTCTCCCCCCAAGGAGTGCATCACGCAGAGAGGCACACAGGAATCCTAGCAACCAGTCGCCTTGAGTGGGATGTGGGGCTGGGTTGCTGGTCAGAAGCTGCCTACGGTAAGCACGTCCTGGCAAGAGCCTGCACCTGGCACCCTTCCCCCTCCCACATCCTAGCACCTTGTACTAGATTGCAACCCTCTCCTGCACCCAATCTTTCTGCAACCCCTCCTGCACCCCTGCCCCAGATCACAACTGTCTTCTGGATTCAACTCCTTCCCTGTGACTCCTGTCCTGCACCCCAGTCCCCTCCCCTGAGCCCCCTCACATACCCAAACTCCATCCCAGACCCTGCACCCACTCCATTAATACCATAGAAAAGTGCAGCCCCGGCCACTTACAAAATTCTTGGAGTGGTCCCCCATTGAAAAGTAATGCCCACCCCTGCCCTGGAGTGACTATGTGGGATGGTTCGGGGCTATAATTGTTTGTGTTGAGAGCTCGGGGGGTAACATACATTTGGTTGGCTCTCACTCCTGCCTGAAGATAGGGATGTAATAGTGTAGTCAATTAACCAATAAGCAAAAAAACCCCAAAACATATAGGTTAATGCTATAGACGACACGCATTTCTCTCCCACCTCCCACCAGTAAATTTTTTAGCAGGCTGGCCAGCAGCTGAGCTCACTCCTGGCTTGCAACAGGTCCGGGACCTACCCCCACTGCGGCTGTGCATTTAAAGTGTATTATGAGCCTTTATCAGAGGCAGCAGCACAAGGTGGCATGCAGCTGTGCCATAAGGGAAGCTGGTCTTTAAACTGGTTCCCCTCATGGACCAGCTCCGACCTGGCACTCTGCACTGCAGCATCTGATAAAGAGGCAGTAGCTTGGAGTGGCAGGGGGATCCTTGGGAATGAGGCTGGAGCACACTGCCTGCCCGCCCCGCCCCCGGGGACTATAGAATAGTTGGCTAACCGATAAAAATTCAGCTATTCAGTTAACCGATATTTAACATCCCTACCTGAGGATTCCTCTTGCTTTCATACCCCAGTTGTATTTTGACTTGCTCCTTCCTTTTGTTTCATCTCCCTTCGTGTTGATGCTGTCTGGAATTCTGCCCAGCCTTCTGTGTTGTGCTAGTAGTCATCAAGGTGCTGGTCCAATAGGGTGTTGCACATTCTGCATCTCAGTGGTGTGGTGGGGGCTTAGTGTCTCTATCCAGAGGATCAGAGTCCAGGGTGGAAGAAGGGAGATTTAGATTTTCCACCTTGCTGGTGCTGACCCCAACTGAAGCAAACCAGAGATCTGTACCAGAGCATCAGAAATAGCAATTCCCAATTCCCTGAACTAGGGATGTTAAAATGCATTTATTTGTGTAAACATGTATCCAATGAAATTTTCAGCGGATACACGTTTACACACTGGGAGAGGCGGGAGGCAGTGCCGGCTCCATGCAAGCACTGGCTCCAATTCTCTCTCCCTACATTTCCTCTGTACCAGAGGCCAGGGGGTGGGCAGTTGTCTCAAAGCTGCAAAAGCCTGGTCTTAAAGAAGACAGAAGTCAGAGGCTGAAGCTCTGAAGAAACCCTCCAGTATAAATGACACAGCAATAGACAGTCAGATCATTTCTCTGGGTTTCCAGTCACTGATGTGCTGAAGATGTATGTTGTCCTGAGAGCTATAACCACTTGTTTTCAGTGCTGTGGGCAGAGAAGCAGGGACAGAGTTAAGGACATTTGAGTGACCTTACCTGAGTGGTTACATGCTTCCATTTTTTAACTTTATCTAAACTCCTCAGGCATCGGGCGATTGCGGCTCTCGTTGGCCACGGATTGCTGTTTGCAGCCAATGGGAGTAGTGGGAAGCGGTATCCCTGTGCGCACCACTTCCCACCGCTCCCATTGCCCACAAACTCCAATGTGTGGCCAACGAAAGCTGCGATCACCTGATACCTGCGGAGACGCAGGTAAATCTAGCAGAGGCCCCCTGCAAGGACTCACCTTGGCGGGGTGCTGTTTTTGTATTGCCCACCCCTGATATAAAGTCTTGGGGCATGCAGTGACTCACTGTGCGTCTAGCAGTAGTAGCTAAAGGAACAGAAGGGAGACGTGTTACATGTGAGTATTCTGGTTTTTATCACTGCAATCCAGTGGTTTCACAATAACATACGCACAATACTTCTGCTTGTTAATTCTTGGGTGAATTATTTTACTTGTAGATTTCAGCAGAAGTGTAGTGATTTCTTTTCATACAGAAGTGGTGAAATTAGGAGTGTTCTTATAATTGCGTCTCCCAGCAGGCCCCTCTCAGGCAGTGAAACTCTGGCAGGTTTTCTGCTGCTAGGGCCTTCTGTGCCCCTCATACAGTATGTGCATTTAGTTGTCCTCTGTCAGTCCACAGTGTACTCTGCACTGTCCCCTCCCCCAGGCCACAGCATCACAAGCGCGTTCTTTCTCCGGTTAAAGCACACCTCCGAATGCAATGCAGATTTTTCCATGCTGCCATGTACTGTGTGCAGAATAATGCAGCTTATCAATCCCCACTTCAGCTGCTAACCCTAGCTGTAGCCTGATTGGATCTTTCCTTTGCATTCGCTGGATTTAATTTTGGGATGCTGCTGCTGCTGTTGGGTTTCCGCCTTTGCTGATTCCTCCATATGTCTCCCCCCTTAATGATTGAACATATTTCCTGAAAGGTGTGTGTTTGGCATACCGCTTACCTCAGGAACACATCTCTTTAACACACAATCAAACCTCTTTTCTGGAGAGACACTCCCCCTCCCTCCATGCTAGGGTTGTGGGTTTTTTCTCAAATGGATTTCAGCCCATTTATCCAGAATTAAGCTCCTGCAGATTTTAATTTGCTGACATTTTCTTCATCCGTTCCGTGGTGGATAGCAGGGATAATGCACATGCTGTGCCAGTGCCTCACTGCGCTCAGTGCTTTTGCCCATAGGGTTGGTATGCATAGTGAAAGTACACAATTTTAGTTCTGCTCACTCAGGAATGATGAACGACAGCAGAAAGAGGGAAAGATGAGCTGCTTTGGGTAAGTAACAAATGAGACCTTTCCTGTGGGAGTCAGGGGTGGAACGGAACTGATTTTTAACAGCTTAATTCCATAATCTAATGATAACACCGGATACTGCAAAATCTCAGTCTGTTAAAGTTAATTAATGCTAAACATCCTCCCTATACAAGGGCTTCCATCATAGGTGACTTGTTGGGACCACGGGACTCAGCCAAGTAAAGGGAGAGAGGGAAACTTTTTCCTCTTTATTCCTTGGGCACCTGTAAATGTCCTTTCCCCAAGAAAAGTGACTCTGGACAGTGGAAGTCTCTCATTACTTGGGGAACACTTTTAGGTTGAACTTGAGTATGGGTGTGTAGAGGTGTATGCCACACATTTAAGTGACTGTGTTGTGATTTTAGTTAGTTTTTGGCCAGCTGGGATCCTGACTGTGCAAACCTCTGCGCTCTTTCATTCCACAACTGTTTTTATTGCATGGAGGAGTTGCAGTATCAGCAAGGAAGTTGCAGCACATCTCTGTACTGAAGGGTACCTTCCTAATGTTGTCTCAGAATGACTTTTTCCAGATACTTGAAAGGGACACTCCACTTATTTTGTAAAGAAACAGATTTCTTTCTTAAATTAATTACAGTGCAATTGAGCCTTAAAAATACAATGTATGGGTCACTATTTTTGCTCTTTGTTCACATTTTGCATTTCTCTTGGCTTGGACAAGTGAACATCATTGAAGCTACAAAACTTCATTATTGTCAATTTTGTTTTTAGGTGCCTAGTATGGTAGTATTTGGGTTTATAACAATCATTTTTGTTAAGAGTTGTTATGTGGTGGAAATGTATAACCTTATCACAATCTGCTTGACTGAGGTTGGACATTAATTGGCTCTTTCTATTGCTCTGCAGCGTTATAAAAGCTTGTTTTTACAAACTATAATTATTATGCCATACTTAAATTGATATTGTCCTTTTAACTTGGGGCTTGAATTGCTGAATGTGTCTAGTGCAGGTTACATTCAGAATCTAATCTTCCTGTTTATCCCCCTGGCCTCAGATCATATTTGTTCATTCAATGATAACTCTAGGTTTATATGTATTTCTGTGCACTTTCTTGATGTCTTTTCCTCAGGCTGCATTTTGGTGTAAGGATGCATTCAGTAGTACAGTGTATGACTGGTACTTTCTTTATTGTAAATCATTTGTTTGCTTTTTAAGCAACCTACATTTGTTGGAAGAAAACCAAACATTGTATTCCATGAACATCCCCTCCCTTCCAGAGTGATGGGAGTATGATTGATTTTTTTAATCAAAGTCACTTTAGATCTCTGCCAAAGATAAAACCTCTGCCCACCAGGGATTCTCCTATTACTGAAGAAATTCCACTAAGTTCATTTTAATAGTGGTTCAGACCCAATCCATTTTTCTCGGCTTGCTTTTCACAGCAATAAAATTGCTTGGAATGTCACAGTATTAAACTTCTCCAGCCATCTGTGACACTCACTGGATAAGAAATTTAATTTTAGCCAGAGGAGGGATTTATATATTTGAGATTGTTCCATTTTCCCTACTCCCCCAACACAAAGATCTGCTCCTCTAAGATGTGATGTATTTTCCCCCTGTTTTTACATGGAAATACTGTTAGTAAGATCTATAGACAATATCCCCACTGGATTTGCTTTATTTTGTCTTGCTGCTTTTGTAAAGATTTTAGAACTTTAAATCAAAGAATTCTCTCATCTAAAAATCCATGCAGATCTTCTGTGAAATTCTGTGGAAAGCAGGAGAGAAAAAAGAGGAAAAGCAACTTCTTGCTTGTTTCCCTTTAAAAAAATCACTAATCTTCTAGTTAAACATATGTTAGACATATGTTGGATGACCCCAAAAAGGAATTAGGGCAGCAGAAAAGGTATCTGCTGCTGGATCACAAGAATGAAAATAACTGGGAGTGAGGCTCCTTTTCCCAAGGGTAAAGTTCAAATAGATCATGACCAGCAAGATCCCGTGTAGACTCTCCAGTGAAGATATTACTCTTTGTTTTGATATAGTCCTTTCTCATGGTGTCATGAAGGGCTCAATCAAAACAAACAGCAATGTGTAGGGCTGCCAGATGGTTTAACCAAAAATACCAAATTCCC
>JANRFK010001605.1:2444190-2456248 GCA_030068395.1 Apalone spinifera | reverse complement strand
AAACTGCCTTGAGACGTGTTTCTCTGCACAATCGAAGGCTCAAGGTCAAGTTGTGATAAATCAAACCTTTTTTCATTTGTTATTCCCTTGCTAGCTACCTGATGATAATCTCTTACACTGGCAGCTCTGCACCCTCTTTATTAAATAAAAGAGACATTTTGCTGTGTGGAGAGACAACTTGATTAAATTCAAGGGATTTTTTATATAGCTCTCAAGTTTGGACTTCCCAACATTGAAGAAATTACTTGGAGGGCTGTTTTACATAATGCAGCCTTTCTGCCTTGGGGCTGTAGTTGGACTTTCTAAAATGATGTTATCTTTACTGAATAAATAATGTTCACAGCAGCATGAATTTACATGGCACTTTACAGCTCTGGATTAAGACACTGAACAGTGTGCACTCTAAAAGCTAAATCAACTCCCTTTCCTCAGCTGAATCATCTCAAGGGGCCTCCATTGCCTAACACCTTGAGCTGTCATCTATCCTTGTACAAAAGGAGTGTAAAAATGCCCAGGGCCCTGCTTTTGCACATGTGTAAATGACGGCACAAGGTAGAAGGTTGTGGAAAATCGTTGACTCAGCCAAAGATGGATTGGGCGTGTATTTGAAAGAGATGAGAACGCTGCCATGAGCAAGGCAAACAGGACTTGTCCCTAAATTAGATGAGAGAAAGGTAGGTGAGTGGGCAGCAGTCAGATAAGGATGGATGTGCGGACGACTCATCATGAGAAGAACAGGTTTGAGGAGAGGGAGGGGGCCCGGCGGAGGGGGACGGGACCTGGCAGAGTGGAACATGAGGAGTGTTCCAGTTTGGGGGCAGTATGCTAGAGAGCAGGCATGAAGCTGAGAGTGAGAGGAGGTGATAAAGGACTCAGTGTAGAGCATCTCCTCCCTGCCAGGGGATGAGGTCAGTGACAGTTCCTGGGACCTGGCCAAAGACGAGCAAGCAGGCGGAAAGACTGGGAAGAGGCTAATGCTGAAGCCCTCATGCAGGCTGGTGTTGGTGTCCTTCTGTACTCTCGGGTACCAGTGTAAGGAACAAGACTGAGCAGTGCGTCCGGCTCCGAATCATGCTGCTCTCAAGTGGGCTTTTTTTTCCACATGCAAGAGTGATGAAATTGACTTACTGATCCTCCCTTGCATTGAGGGATAAGCATGAATGGGCAGAAACACGGATAGGATCCTGTTGTATGCTTGAAAGACCCCAAAAAAGGCAATTGCTTTTTGGGCCCCATTTCTCATTCCAGAGTCGGGCTAGTGTGATCGTTCAGTGCTATTTTGAGGCAGGCGCCGCGGGGCAGGAAATGTCGTGGCTGAGAGGGAGAGAAGAAAATACGCTGGAAGGGGCATAAACTGGTGATAACGCCTGTATGAATGTCGCATCAGCTCCTGAGTAATCAGGGTTGGGCTTGAAGCCATCTGTTGGAGCAGATTTGAACCCATACCCTTCCAGGCAAGAAGGCTCTGAACTGAGTCAGGGAGTAAAACTTCACCAAAACAGCTAAGCAGTCCAGAGGTGCTGGTTGCGCTTTTCCTTTAAGGTTTCTCACCCATTATAATGGCATGTAATTTAAACAGAAACACTTTAGAAGTCAACTAATTAGCACTATCAGAGGCATCCCTCCGGAGTTGAGAAAGCATCGGTGCCCTCCTTTCTTTGCAGTAATGCTGCAAGATCGTTTCCAGCTGGAGCTACAGAGACCGTGTCTGCAGTTTTAGAGAAGGCAGGAGACTTCCTTGCTGGAGTGTGGAAAGGCAGGGGTGACAAAAAGCATCTCGAGCCACTGGGCAAAATAACAAGGAAAGCAGACCTTAAATGCAGAATTGGTGAACAAGGAAGACCTTACTATATGGCAAACCCCCAACTCTGGGACAGAGCGTGCAAGAAGCTAGACAAGATAAAAGCGTGAAAAAGGAGACGGGAACACTTATCCCAGGTACAGTTCATGGGCAACCGGTCCAGCTGGATACATAGCCCACAGCCCTGATGGAGGTGTAAAGTGACAGTGCACCCACTGGTGTGTGGTTTGCATTTGTTTGGCTCTGATCGAGACTTGGTTGTGGTCCTAGTCTGACTGTCATCTACATGAGGATCTGAAGAATCTCCCTTTCATTCCTATCACACGCTTACCAATGGGAAAGGACCGGAGTTTCTCTCGACATTTTCGGTATGTCTTATTGATCTCTCTCTTTCTCTCTCCCTTCCCTTTATAATGCATGATGTTAGATTTAATGAGGATGTCTCATAATCTTTGGCAGAGCAGACTAATGGGTCCCACCCACACAAACAGCATGAGGCTGATTTTACTAGTGGCTTCTGTTGTTGCCATTTTATTAAGCTATATTCTTTAAACATGTTCTCTTGTGTATTGTGTTGTGAAGGCGGGAGGTCCCTGTTGATATGGGTCTGGGTGACTGCACTGGGAATATTGTTGTATGTTACCAGAAAGACACTGAGAAAAAACAACAATAAACAATTCAGGAGGCAGGAGAGGTTTGGAAAACATTCAAAGATCTGGATGCGTTTGGTTTGGTTAATCCGAGTACACAATAACACTCTGCAAATATCTGAGGAGTGTAATTGCTGCCAGTGAGGAGGAATTATTTAAGATGATACATAATATAGGCCTAATGGGATGAAACTAGAGAAGGGAAAATGGAGGGTAAATATCTGGGAAAACATCCCGACAGTGAGATGTATCAAGCTGTGCAGCATCTCCCCAAGGGAGGGGGTGGAAGCCCCATTGCTTGGGATTCTGAGGCTACGTCTACACTGCAGGCTTCTTTCAGAAGAAGCTTTTCCAGAAGAGATCTTCTTTTGAACGAGAGAGTCTACACAGCAAAAGCTCAACAAAAAAATGATGTGCTTTTTCGAAAGATAGCATCCACATTGATTGGACACTGTCTTGCATTTCAGTTGTGATTACTGGGGATGGAGTGGCCACCAGGGCACCTGTGCTTTTTCCTAGAGGCCTCTTCTTTCGAAAAAAACACTCTCTTCTGCGTCCACAAATGCCTTTTTCTGAAAAAGCTTTTTTGGAAAAAGGCTTCTTCCTCGTAGAATGGGGTTTATTGCCGTCGGAAAAACCCCTCCATTCTTTCGACTTTCTGTTGAAAGAACGCAATACCAGTGTGGACATAAGTATTGGTTTTTTTTGAAAAACTCTGCAGTGTAGACATATTCTTAGAACTAAAGTGGTCAGAACTTTAGGAATAAAAACCCTGAAGAGAACAACCCTGCACTGTTGGACTGGATAATCTAATGGATTTTTTCCACTCCTAACTTCTCAAACTGAATCCCGTGTTTCCAGTGGGGGTGTCATTCTTAGCTATGGAGTCAGTCCTAATCGCCTTGGAGCTCTGAACAAACTGCAGGTTTCTCTGTTTGCTAACTGGTCAAAACTTGTTCCCAATCTTCCATGTAAACCTTACTGGAGATCAGGACTGTGGAATCTAAACTGCACGGAAAGCCTGCAGTTCAGAAATCATACTAGACCCAGAAATCACAGCAAGCTGCATTTGGTTAACTTAACACCTCATTTGTGCACACCTGTTTCTGGAAAGCACTTAAAAAAATCTTTTGCAAGGTGCTGCACTGGGTATAGGAAATAGGGGAAGGAAATATCCTGAAATACAGGTTGGAGCAATGAGATTTTCCTGGATGAAGATTGATCATAATACATATACTGCAAGTATAATACATATACTGCAAATCCTTTGCTTGTATTAATTAAACAAGAAGCAAGTGGTGCTCAGCTGCTATGGTGACGGGGTCTTTATAAAGATCCAGCTTAGATAAAAATGATAATTGCTTTTAAAATAAAGCCTCCTTGTGACTTGAGTGTTTGGCTCTGGAGTTGGAAACATTCATCCCACAGGTGCACAGTACTGATCTACAGCAGAGTGAGCTTCCTAAGGGGAATCTGGGTAGACACAACTCTCTAAGACCTTGTCTAGTTACAGTATGTTAGCTAACATTTTTTAAATAGCATCATATGAAACACAGTTTTATCCTTAATATGGACAAGGATGGTCACGTTTCAAAGTGTGCCATCAGGTCCCGGATAACCCAAACAGGCCTGAGCTTGACTGTCCTTGTTTACACAAAAGGCAAACTCATTTAAGGTCAATCTGGTTAAAATGCCTGAGTTAACACACGTTCTGAGAATTTATTGCCCATTATAGAGCATGTCAAGGAGCTATGTTCTGCACTCCGGCATCAGGGCGCAGTGTTCTCAGTGGCAGGAGCACGCTGTGGACACCTAACCTTCACCATGCTCACGTCTAGATACACCAGGAAGCCTTCTTGCAGTAAGGGCCGCTTCCCTGGCTCAACCAACAATCAGGGAGATAGCAGGGAAAGAAGCCGAAGGCAAGAAGGAAAGTGAAAAACCCAAACTACTCCCAGCCATGTGCACACAGGGAACAAAGGGAGCTGTGTGGATGTTGCCATTTAGGGACTGCTCAGCGCCGTGCTTAATTGTGGCACAATGCACAGTCACCCTGGTGATGGGTGCCACAGGGTGCATCTACACCGCACCGTAGCTTGAAATAAGATACACAATGTGAGCAATGCAAATTGCACATCTTGCTTCAACACTGTTTTGAAATAACTTATTTCCTCATTTGGCCCTGTCTACGCAGCATCAAATGTCACGATAACCCGCTATTCCGAAACGTGCCTGACTCCTTGTAGAATGAGGTTTACAGGGATGTCGGAATAGCTGTGAAGATGCGGAAGAGCTATTTTGGGATACTCCGGTATCCTGAAATAGTGTTGCAGTGTAGACCTACTCTTAGAAAAAAACAGGGTAGACTGAAGGGTGAGCAAACTCAGGGGCATGGATCCTCTCGGCTGACTCTTTTTCAGCCCAATGACATGCACGTATTGTGGTAGTTTCCACAGAGCAGCTGCACATCAGCTGTGGTAGATTTACACAGCTGTACTCCAGCTGTGGGGGTGAGGGTGGGGGAGGCTTAGATTCAAACCCCTTAATGTTTTGGGCTGTAAATCCAAACATGGAAGCTAATGCCTTTCTCTTTGTGTAATCCAGCAATTTCCAGTGAGCGTGTGCAATCAGCCCAGAGAGCTGGGGGCCTGAACTCTGGGCTCCCCTGTCACTAGGTCATCCGGCCAGTTTGTGTTATGAAAATGAAGCACATTTGTAGAGCTGGTATCAGTGAACCAGCCTATTAGCACCTGCTGGGTACAGCCATTACTAAAGCTGCCTGCTAAATACTGCTGACCCATGGGGTCAGGTATGGCTCTGTAGACTCCACCCAGAATGTAAGGGAGGTGGTAGTAAGTCTCTGGAAAAGGGGGTTGGGCTCCGGTTCACACTAGAGAAGAAGGCGGCTTATAGCTGCTCTGACTGAGGAGCGGAGCCCTGGAGGTTGCCAATCTGGGCCCAGGGATGCCATTTGCAATTACTTTTTTGCTAATGAAACCAGAACCTGGATGAGGGGTTTCATCTCAACAGGGACTGCGAAGAGTTCCTCAGGAGCTGGGCAGGGATGGTATTGGAACAGAGTGGGGTGGTCTTTTATGCCATATAAAGATAATGCAACACAGGTATTTCTAATGCACTACAGTAAATTGGTGCAATCTGGGAGCATATCTGCAGTTAAACCATTTGCTAGTCCTCTCTGATCCTCTTCCCCCATCCCATTTCAGACCTCAGAACAGAACCTTAACCGGAGACATAAGCTGCCAGCTCCATTTATTTTGCTACCGGAATGTCTTACATTCTGCAGCACACAGTGCACAGTCAGCCAGAGAATATCCCAGAAGGAGGCTCTAACTAAGGAGCATGATGACTAGTTGTGGAAGTTTGGAGTGATGACTCAGTGCAGATGAAGGTTAAATGGTTGAGCTGTCCTGTCAGATTTATGCTGGCTTGGGTGAAATGCACAGACTGACAAACTCTGATTTCTGTGATGAATATTCCCTTTACTCAGGCTGCAGGGATTCTGAGCATGGAAATACCTTATAATTAATCTTTTATAAAATACTTTCTTCCTCTGTGGAATGCTCTTGGTATCTCCTGATTCACCACTGGCCTCCCAGAAGTGCCGTTCTGCAGCACTGAAAATACTGTGGGTTATAAAGGCATCTGGCATCTGTGGTGTTTTTTTGGGAGAACTGTAGTGAAGCAAGAAGCAGCCTGAGGATTTTACAGAGGGCAAAAAGATGTACACACACATATTTATGTGCTGAATGCCCACATCAAGGTTTGATGGGAGGGAAAAGGGGACTGCCGGCCTCCCCAGGATGGGGTGAGTGGGAGGAGAGGGTGCTGAAGGCCACTGTAGATTTGGTTAAAGGGTTTGGGGAGGGGGGGTGTTGAGTGTTCTGATGCTGCGTTAGTGGGATCATTCAGCATAGAAACCTGGACTTAACTCCGTTTTCATTGTGGCTTTAAGTTGCTTTGGCCCGGTTCTGAGGGCTGGTAGGGGTAGGAACACTGTACAGACCCACTGGTCTGTGTTGTGTCAGGTATTGGTAGGGGCCGTCCAAGATCCCATCCTCCGCACAGCCGTAGAATCACACCCATTAGCAATGGCGAAAGGTGTGTGGCTCCAAGGTCAGTGGGGCAGACATCAGGTGAGTACCTGGGGCCTTGTGTGTCGTGCACTCTGGGCTTCTCCTTCTCAATATAATGCAGATTCTCTGAGGCACGTCCTTTGACTCGCCACCACTTACCTAAGCAGATTTGCAATTGTTGTTCCTACATGTGCAACGTAGAGGGGTGTCATTCTTTACTACGGGGCCTGATTCTGCCCGGCCTTGCATCTTGCGTCACAAGCTCTGTGCAAAATGGGGGCATTCAGGGGTGAGTGAGCAGGGAATTCTCATTTGGTGGGATTTTTATATCAATTGCACAGGGCTGAAGGGCAGCACAAGAGCTAAGCCCCGGGAGAGTCAGGGTCCAAAAGCCATAGAAGCTATGTCCGCATCTGGTGCAAGAGCAAGTAATGGTGCTGTCCTGTGTCAGGTCCCTGGAAGCCATTGTGATACGGGGATGGTCTTTTGTGGTCTGCAATAAGGTAAAGAACCAAGCTTTACAGAGCACATTGGTCTAGGCTGGGGATCCCCACAGAGAAGACTGAAGTCTACTGCTATGCCCTGTCCCCTTATGCACAGAGCATCATAAGAACATCAGAACGGCCAGACTGGGTCAGACCAAAGGTCCATTTAGCTCAGTGTCCTTCTGCCTGCAGTGGCCAATGCCAGGTGCCCCAGAGGGAGGGAACAGAGCAGGGAATCATTAAGTGATCCCTTCCTTGTCACCCATTCCCAGGCTCTGACAAACAGAGGCTAGGGAACCATGCCTACCCATCCTGGCTAATAAGTATTTTTGGACCTAAATTCTATGAATTTATCTAGTTCTTTTTGAACCATGTTATATTTTTGGTCGTCACAACATCCTCTGGCAAGGAGTTCCATGGGTAACTATGCACAGCGTGAAGAAAAACTTCCTTTTGTTTAAAATCTGCTAGCTATTTGGTGACCCCTAGTTCTTATGTTATGAGATGCATTCTTTGGGGGACTGTCTCTTCTTGAGTTTTAATAAAGTCCTGTATAGTCAGAGGCTCATGACATGAAGTGAGGGTAAGGAAGTGAATGTTTTATTCCCACTCAGTGCAGCCCTTGTGTATGGTCACCAAGCCAGACTATAGTCCTGTTTTAAGGAGTAGCTCTGGACAGACACTCCAATTGTGACTTTTCTAGGACATTACAATGCGCTCTAATGGCAACCATAAAAGCTTGCTCCCTGCAGAATCGTATGACTGTGAGCGTTAGGCAGAATGCAGTCCAGAGCTGACCTGCTGGGAGCTGGGATCATGCTGTCCCCTTCCTTGGCTTTCCCATACATTTCACAAACACACTCGCTGCTTTGAGGAGGTTGCAGGGAGTTTGAGGTCTACTATGGACTTGAGGCAGATACTAGTTGCGATTAGCCAGTTGCTGGCACTTGGCTAATCTAGTGCGTTGTTGCTAGCAAGGAGATTTAGTGCACAGATGCTTCTTTCATTTGGTGGCCTAGCAGCATGGATGCAAAACGGGGAGATGCATGGTGTAACCACATTGTAAGCAGGCGTATATTTGGTGCAAGAAAGAGTGACCATGACTCTGCCAGCCACATGGCCATTCCTCTCCCATCGGGGTGTTCCCAGGCCAAAGAATCTGGGGAGCAACATTGGGGTTGGGCTTCTATCCAAAATATTGAAAAGGCTCCATGCGTCACCAGGTATCTGCTCTGTTCAGTGCACAGACCGAGATGGTAACACTTGCTCCCTTTTGAGAATTACTAACGGTTCAGATCCCATCACCGTCAGGAACACCCTGCCATGTTCCTAGCTATGGCTCTAGCTGTGCAGGGAACAGTGTCTTCAACACCGCTGACTAGTGGGCGCCGGGAATCCTGGCACATTTTGTATACGCAGGGGAGTTTGTGATATAGCCGGGCACAGTCAGTCCCATGGCTCAATCCCACCTCAGTGAATTGTGTTCAGCAGGGTTAGGAACCCCTTTTGCATTTGTGCCCTGCACCACCATGTCGTGTTACTGATCACTGCTAAATAGTTACGCCTCCAGATACCGGTGTGAATTGGAACAGCCACACTGGCTTTGCCAGTTTACACCGATTGAGGTCTGGCCTTCCAATGTTAAGGCAACGACAAAGAAAGAGAAGGTTTTTACACTGCAGGCAGAGAATCCAAAGTTCACCCTCCGGGGAAGCAAAGCGCAGTGTGATGGATAGAGCACAGGGTTGGGAGTTCTTGCTCCTAACTGTGAGACCAGCTTGCTGTCTTCACCTCAGCTTCCTCATGTGGGAAATGGGGCTGATGCTGTCCCACTTCCCAGGAGGGCTGCAGTTAGTGACAGGGGAACTGTTTGTTGTCACTCTGTTAAAAAGAAATGAAATTCTCTCCTCTGTGCCAGTGTGGGCGGATGCATGGATTTTCCAGCTCCCAAAACCCAGCAGTCAGGCAGCCTGCAGTCAGTTGTGGTCCCTTCTTCCCAGGTCACCTTTTATCAGAGCCGAGAGAGAGACCAAACAGAACAAAACTGGCAATAGCCGTCCATTTTTTGTCCCAAATCCCTTTTGATGAGTTGCCTGAATAAAGAGGAACAAAGCTCCTGGGAGCCTGATGCCTCTGACAGGTGCAGCTGCAAGTGCTTACCATTCCTGCTCAGCAGAGACACTCGCTATTTACTGAGCACAGTCAGCGTTAGAGTTTCTTTTAAACGCTTTACAATAAATGAGAGTGCTGGCGGCAGGGCGCAGCTTACAGCTTGGCATCCCTCTGCTTCTCTACCGAATGGGCACAGCATAAGCAGCAGGAATGCTCTTCCCGCTGCAGGCTGGGCCTCCCTGCTTTGGCACATTCAGGATCTGACTGGTCCTGGATGAGGAATTTTTCTGGACCAGGGAAGGTCATTTCTGGCCCCCCTGCTGCCAACCCCACCCCCTATCCTGCCCCCCCATGGGCCTCTTGGCTCCCCCTGCAGCCCAGTTGAGCTGCATGCCAGCTCCCAGATCCCACAGTCCAGCTGAGTCACGCACCAGCTCCCGTCCCCCCTCCTCCTGGCTGTGCATGAACCCCCTCCCTCTGCATCACTCTGGGCTCCCAGCCCCCCACCTGCTCCGGTGCACTGGGACTCTGATCCTGGAACATCTGTAGTCCTTCCAGACCATGAATGTTGCTGGACCAGAGAAGTCTGGTTTATAGAGATGTAACCTGTAATATTTGACCCGAAGAAACCACTGCTATGGGTGAGAGCAGGGTTTCCCAAAATATGGTCTGTGGAGCCCTGGGGCTTCGTGCAACAGATCCAGGGGCTCCATGAGAAAATATTAATGACTGTTGTATGACCTGGTTATTTTGTTACTACAGCCTCTTCCCTTTTGCAGAGAGCACCAGACGGCAGTCACATGGTAATGACTTTTGGTCACCGCTGCCCTGAGCCGATTACTGGATCCTACATCCCACCTGTAGTTCTCTTGCTGTGCGATCCCTTTTCTGTCGCCTTCTTCACGGCTTGGTTTGTGTTCACTAACAGATGGTTTGCAGACCCTGAGCCAGAGTCAGCACTGGGAAAAGAGGCCACAACTCCACTGAAGTAATGGATCTGAGTCTTGTGAAACCAGCACTGAGTTTGTCCTAATAATTCTGCTTGTAATTCATCAGAAACTTGATATATCTCCTTTGTGAACTCTAGTCTGGATTATGGGAAGGTATAAACCACGGGTCCTTAATTCGCCATAGATACTAGAATTTTTCTTTATGCACTGAATTCATTTTTTGTACCAGAAGACAACAAGGTTGCAAAGTAATAATGAATTATTGACCCCAGCTAGAATGTATTGGGTAGTGAACAAAGACTAGACTGACAATAAGACACTCAATGGAGGTATATTGAGTTATAAGAATGGTTACTATAGAAACACTAAAGAACTCCCAGGAAGCCCTTACTAATGCAAACCAAACGTGTGGGCATGGGATGAATTGGGATGTTATTAATTCATTAATCCAGTCAGTAAATGGAAATGAAAAATTCATGGGTTGCAACAAAGCAATAACATTTCCCTGAGTCCCAAGAGCTGAAGCCCGAGGGTTTGATCCAGGAAAGTGAAGCCTCTGACTAGCTGATGTGCATAGTACAGCAACATGGGCTCTGGCACCATGCAGTATAAATGGACAAGCCCAGTGGGGCTGCCTGCATGGAACTGAAGTACGAACTTGGCCCAAAATGAATAACAGAGCCTGGTCCTGGCAAAAAAGCTCAGACACTCAATGTGGACCAGTCTTCTATGTGAACTGGTCCATTCTGGAAAGCTTAGGGCCCCGAGGAGTCAGCCAGGCAGTCGTTTTTACCGGGGGGAGCCTAGACCTCCCTGTGCAATGCGGAGAGTTTACAGACCTCCATGGGAATATGCAAATCAGTTTTTGATTCCCCTTGAATAAAATGAGGAAGAAGGGATGGCACAAGAACCCTGCAGAGGCAAGTTTAAGGCTTCAGAATTTTCGTAACTTATTTTCTCGTATACTCAAAACCTGGATGAAATTGGGTTTTTTCCCCCCTGTGGAGAATTCTGTGTTTGCAGGTAGATGCTGCTATTTTCCAGTGTGCCAGACAAATGAAGGCAGAGAGCATATATTTATCATACAGAGATATGTTCCTCATGGAATTCATAGCTGGCACTGAACCCAGTGTAACAAAGAGAAGAAGGTTGGCCTCTATTTTGCACCAATCTTTTAGCCCAGGTGTGTCTGAGCAAATTGGTTTCAGCCAGAATGACCCCAGTAGTAGAGCTCTCTGTAGTTGGGATTGGTCCTGCCTTGGGCAGGGGGCTGGACTTGATGACCTCCTGAGGTCTCTTCCAGCTCTATGATTCTACCATGCGCTGTGCTCTGCTTATCAGATGCTGGGCTGTGGTGCCATGAGGTGAAAGTTTAGCTCTGGGTCTCTGCTGATGTTGACTATGAAGCCACTGTTCCTTGTGGAAAGAGAAAAGGAAGACTAGAAAGGGAAAACCCAAAGCCAGGATACAGGGAGGAGCCGTGGGGTCCAGGGCCCTGCTCGGAGCAGTGAAACCGTCTGCAGCAGATGGCATAGTGGAGCACCTGGTGCTGGCCACTGTCAGCAGACAGGATACTGGGCTAGATGGACCTTGGTCCGACTCAGTACGGCCGTTTTTATGTTCTATGCTCTTACGCTGGCAGAGGGCACAGGTTGGAGGAAATGCACGATTCCATGTCCCTCACCTCCTTCAACTCCTTATGTCACATCCCCCAAAGGAAAGGGACAGGAGCACAAGGGACAGGAGCACTGCCTGGGAACTCGTGACTTTGATTCAGCTAAGGAGCAAGGCCCGAACTCCGGTGAGGCCAGAGGAACCAAGTGTTGATGGGGTGAAGGGAGGAAGGGTATGCACGTGCTAGTATTTCTTTTGGCCCTGGCTCTGCACTTTTAATCCACCCTTGGGCGAAAGGTTCCTGTGGCTGCTTGCCTATGCAGAAGGAATTCAAATGTCCTCTCTTCTGTGA
>JANRFK010001605.1:2418585-2439979 GCA_030068395.1 Apalone spinifera | reverse complement strand
AAGCCTCATTTGCATAGCTTTGGCGCAAAACAGCACCAATGTAGACGTAGCCTTGGTGTTTGTATCATTAGACGACTGTGTCTGTGTGCCTTCATGTTCAGAATTCAGTATTTCTGTTAACCTCCCCCTTGATTAATTTGTTAATTAATTGCTTGGAAAGGAAATTTCCAAAGGAGAGCAGGAGTGGGTATTCAAACTCTCCTTTCAGGACCTGAGCAGTTCTTGCTGCTGCTGGCAACCTTTTCTCTCTCCTCAGCCCCCTCTCAGTTCTGTGCCAAAAGCTTTCATCTTAATCAATGTGTGCTAAGGCTGTTAGAAAGTTTCGATTGGTATTAAAGACAGCTTTTCTGGTTCCAGAAGTGAGGGCTCAGTCATGTGGGTCCCAGGACCAGCATTTCCTATGCCGCAGGTGCAGAGGGAATAGTTTCTTCATTTCAGTTTATTCAGCTAATTCCATTTGATGAGTAGTTCATTCAAAGTGAAACCAACTGGGCCTTGAAATAACTAGGAGGTTTGCTCCATTGTATGACTCAAATCTAGGTGAAAGAGGATGAGATCTGCTGATTATAAAATATTAAGGGACATGGTGACCAGAAACCAGTCTGGGGGGATAGAATTGCCGGCTCCCTGGGCAAAGAGAGCTGCAGCCTGTGCTCCTAGAAGGGGCTGGACCTTAGGGAATGGACAGGGCTGGGGGCAGCCAGGCCTTAGGGCCTCCCAGAGAAAGCCAGGCCCCCTCTCCCAACCAATCTTTTGTGCCTCTTGGGGCTCCGGTCGCCAGCGGCCCTTTGGAATTGCCAGGCCCTGGGGCAGTTGCCCCCTTTGCCTCCACCCCGATCGGGCCTGCCAAAAACAATTAATTCAATTCACTAACTACAGGTAACATTTCCTTTGTTTATTAAATTAGTTCGTTTTACATTCAAAACGTATGTCGATCAATTTTTGATATTTTTTTATGTAACCGGCATATTTAAAATTGTACTTAATTAAAAGTAATGCTGTTTATGTGTCTTTTAAATTGGATTTGAATTCCATCAAATAGAATTTGGCACAAATTGCAAGTAAAAAATTAACCATTTGGTAAATAAGAAATGCATCATTTACCATTTTCTAACAATAAAATATTGAAAATGTACATTGAGCTATATAATTGCTTAAATAAACATGTAACTATGGGTGTGTCTAGACTTCAGGGTTTTGTCGACAAAAGTGGCCTATTGTCGACAAAACTATACCTGCGTCTACACTACGCCGAGTTCTGTCGACATAACGTCGCCAGAACTCGGCAGTTTTGTCAATGGCGGTAAACCTCATTCTACGAGGAATAACGCCTTTTGTCGACAGAGTTCTGTCGACAGAAGGCGTTATTGCATCTACACTGTCCTTTGCGTCTACACTCTCATGTCGACAAAGTGGCTTGCTTTGTCGACAGAACTGGATGTAGTCTAGACGCTCTTTGTCAACAGAAGCTTTGTTGACAAAGCCTCTGTCGACAAAAGCCTGAGGTCTAGACATACCCTGTATTATGTAGCCCCTTGATTATTAAAAAGAAGCACCAGATTTAGTGTAAAGGTTGAATTTAGTAGTAGAAGAACACATTTTAACGGTTACCAACAAATGAAAGTGAACCTGTCTTTAGAAGAATAACTATAAGATACAAATGCAAAACATGATTAAAAGTGATGATTTAAATCAAGAGTTTCTGACTGCTGGTTTAAGCATGAGTAACATCAGAGATTTAAATCACTCCCTGTCCATATTTCATCAGCTGATTTGTCCCTTACTTCAAGGGGAGCAGGGTTGTGAAGGAGGTACATTTTCTTAAGTGGCCATTGATTTGATGAACCTTGATTTCTGGGTGCCCCGGGTTGAGGCAGCTGAGAGCTGGGGCAGGGCTGTTGTGGACTTGCTGTAAAACCTGTGGAGGTAGAGAGTCCAGGGTGATGTACCCCTGTATAATGAGTGAGTGGGCAAGCTGTGTTGTTCACAGCTGCCTGATGGTGTTCCAGGACTATCTGGAGACACTCTTAACTAGCTGAAGTATTCATAGAGCCCCAAGCTCCGCAGGCCTCTCACTGAGGGCTTGATAATGGAGGACTGGGGACATTCGAGGCATGGCTGGGGGAGTTCCTCCTTGACCGCTAGCTTGCTCCCTTGCCCACGTCTCCCAGCTACTGTCACTGCTTGCGCTCCCTTTCACGTTGCCTATAACTAAAGTTTCCCCCAGTCACTGTGGTCTGCTCCAGCTCACAGTGCAAGCAGGAGCTGGAGAGGGATGTGAGTACATGGGACAGGGACAAGCAGATGGTCTGCAGAGGCCCGGGGATATATGAATTGGCCCTGCCTGAGGGGAGAGACAGAGCATTTGAGACCAGCGTCTTTGTCGAGTTCTTTGCACTGTGAGGAAACATGTTACCCGTGGCCATAGTGGGAATTCGCAAGGTTGAGGGGGGGGTCCCAGACGATGTGAGTTCTCTCATTCGCCACCACCAAGCTGGTTTAGTGCTTCAACAAACTCTCATTTGGGTGCTTAACCAGTGACTCAGTGGAACTTTCTTTAAAATTTGCCAGCAAATATTTAAGGCTTAGTAGTATTCTTCTGTGTTTCACTGTAATGATTTTAACAGCTGTTTAGGTCTTAACATTGGTTAACAATTTAAATAAGTTTATGTTTAAAAAATAAACCTACATTTAATTTAAACCAAAAACTATGATTTAATTTAAAAAAAATCTTAGTTTAAATTTTTAAAAGTCTGAATTTTGTTATTTAAAAAAAGCATCAATTTTATCCACCTTAAATAGAGGGCGCCCAACTCAGTGGTAGTGAAATCCCAAGTGAAAAAGAGCTTGTGAGGTATGTTGTAAGAACTGGATGATCGTAGTTCCATAACCCTCGCACCCTTCCGGAGGCATCCCAAACCAATGGATACGATGGAGGAAGGGACTATGAAACAGGCACCACATGAGGGTTGGATGTTGATTTAATTCCTTGTTGGGTTTTGATTTTCTACCTGCAGAACTGTTCGAGTTTACAAAGGCAGCAAAAGCTTTGGCTTCACATTACGAGGACATGCCCCAGTGTGGATTGAGTCCATCCTGCCTGGTAAGGAAATCTGATGTTCCAAGCAGCTGTTGAGCTTTGGACCCGAGATCTAGTATGAATGGTTGCCAGAAACATCAGTTGGTTTTATTGCTTCAGCATCAACTCTCGTCACTTTGGTGCTGCAAGCTGCTTTGCCCCAGAGTACCTGTGTGAATGAGGCCTTTTCTAGAGAAGCCATTCTTTCACCAGACTAACTTCCCTCAAAGCAGAGGTCCCCTGTAACTGTCACCAATCCACAGTCTGCATGTTACTTTGTTGACAGCCTTAATACATCCCAGGCTAAACGACCACCACAGTTAAACAACATATTTCATTTCCTCCTGTGTTTAGGGAGCCCAGCTGAGAAGGCTGCTCTCAAACCTGGAGACAGAATCTTATTTCTCAATGGGCTGGATATGAGGTAAGATGCTGGCTGATAAAATTATCTCTGCAAAATGGCTCAAATGATGCAGCTTATTAAGCAGCAAATTTGAAACAAACAAAAGGAAGGGCTTTTTCACACCACACACAGTCAACCTGTGGAACTCCTTGCTGGGGGATGTTGTGAAGACCAAAAGTATAACTGATTTTTAAAAAGATAAGTTCATGGTCTAGGGCCGTGCCTGCTAGTGCTGGTGTTCTGTGCAGCCCAGCACTGGCACACACCCTCTGGGGGATGGGAGGAGAAGCTGCTTCGCTGAGAAGGAAGGAGCGGTTTTGAAGTTGTGAGGAGCTGGGATTGTCAACTTTCTTGGACTGGACAGACCAGACGTCATTTGTTTCAATAGTGTCTGGTCTGTGTGATCTGGGAGAAGTGGTGATCCTGGATCAGGGCAGGGCGGGAGGCTCACCTGAGAGCCTCAGAGCAGCAGGCAGTGGCAGTGGTGGGCACCAGCCAGAGGAGTAACGGGTGGACACACTGCTGGCCAGAGAGAAGTGGTGTTTGAAGGGGACAGGGAAAGCATTGCTTCTCCAGCTACCGGCTCTGTGGCTGCCCCCTGCTCCTCTGGAGTCCTCTGGCTTGTGCTTGCCCTGCTCGCCGCCACCTGGTGAGCGGGGGCTGGGCATAGCCCATGGCTGGGGGTTGGGGTTGAGTCCGGGGTGGGGTGTGATTGGAGATGGAGCTGGGCAAGGTGTGGCCTGGGGGCCCGATCCAGCCTACATAACACTTTGATACGGTCCATGGACTGCATCTGGCCATTCCTGTTTATATCCTGCTGCCGTGCCACCGAATTTTCAGGTGATGGCTCAGGCAGCAGGATGCTATTTAAATGGCTTGCGGGCTCCTTGTCGAAGTGCTACCCTGGCAAGGGCCGGGGCCACGAGCCCTTTGCTGTGTGTTTAATCCAAAGCCCCCGGCCCCAGACAACTCTCTAGCCCCTGCCTCTTCCACCCCAGGCCCCCCCCCTTCCGGGGGATGGAGCCGGCCCATGGCCACCTATCAGAATTAATTGAGGGACCCTCCTGCAAAAATTATTGCCCATCCCAAAGCTGCTGGGCCCTGGCTCTGAACCCATGGGGGCCATCTCTAGGCATATGCAGCTTAGGGCACCATTGTGGTGCCCCAAATTTAGTGGTGCCTTATGCAGCTGCATATGCCTAAGGATGGCCCTGGATCGGTCCATGAATGACTATAGGTCACATTAGTCACAGATGCAACCCCGTGCTCAGTCTCTGGCTGCCAGGAGCTGGGACTGGATGGCCGGGGTGGCTCATTCAATAATTGTCCCGCTCATTCCCTCTGAAGCAAAGGGCACTGCCAGGGCTCGATAAACCATTGGTCTGACCTGGTGGGAGAGCCCATAATAGTGTGAAATAGACAAGCAGGAACATGAGAGCGGTGCAAGTTTGTGAGCAAGATGTGGGAAAGGATATGGGAGGGATGCGCATTAAGTTGCTGCTGTGTGTGTGAGCACGAGAGAGAGAGAGAGAGAGAGAGAGAGAATTCAGGCTGCAGTTCTGTCATGGAGCTGACAAAGACATGGATTCTGTGGCTTTCCGTGATGTCTGCAGCAGCTGGTGAGGATGCTTGAGTGGTTGGCCCCATGGCCGGCCATACTGGACACTGCTGGTGCAGCCCTGAGGAGCTCCCGAGCAGTAGCCACTTCAGCTGGCCTTCGGGAGTGCCCAAGCAGCGATCCTGGGGGCTGCCCCGTGGGGGCCGACCACATCGGCAGCTGTTGGAATGGCCAGAGGGAACTGATGTGGATGGCCCCGGGGGATTGTCCGAGCAGCATCGATGCTGGAGGCAGCCAGAGCATTGGCCACTATCCATCGAGCACTAGTCCTCGGGGAGACCCCAGGGACCACCAGAATAGTGGTCCCTGGGGCAGCCCGGGAGAGTTGTCCCCAGGGACCTTGGAGCAGTGGGTCGCTGAGCCCAGTAAGCTCCTACCACTGGAACAGGGCCCCTCCAGAGCAACAGGGTTCTAGGAGCAGAAATGTATAGTAAAAGTCCTGGACAGGACATGGTCTGTGGATTTTTGTTTACTGCTCTGTGATCTGTCCATGACTTTTTCTAAAAAGACCCGTGACTCAAGGTATAAGGCATGAAGGTCTGAGCAGTGACCCTAGCCTCATGCAAATGTCTGGTTTTATTTTGATGTTATCATTCCCATAAGATTGGTATTCTAGACCCTTGCCTTCCATTCCCTTCATTCATTTACAGTTCATTCTGCCAGTAGCCATGCATAATGCGTGAAATACTATAAGCAATATACAGCTCTGAAATGTAACAATCCTGGAACCTCCAGCTGGAACCAAAGTCAATTCAGTCCCACAAGTTGAATAGTATGGAAGGCGCAAGGAATAAACCAGTTCAGGAAACACTCCCGGAATAAGATCCTGAGGCTCGAACTACATAGACGGCAGTATTTCCATCTAGAACTCCTTTTCTTCTTCTACTATTTGTGTGCAAATAAGGAGAAAAAAACAGTCCGCCTCTACCAAATCTTGACCTATTCCCATTAACAATAATGACAGCATTATTCCAGGGCTAAATTTTACTGTGTAATAAGCAGAAGCGAAGTGCTAGAACAGTCTGCATGGTAAAAGAGAATTAATATTTAAAGATTAAACATCTAATGCTTCTTTGGCTGGTTCCTGAGTTCTCGGTTTTCAGCTGATCCAGCAAACTTTTGGCTGAAGCAGCATCCCCAGAAAATATGCATTCCTATTTGTAGATTAGCCTCCCATCCTGCATTTTGGCAAACAGTTTCTTGCTTTGCTTGGACTTTATCAGGAAAAACATGTTTTGCCCACACTGTGGATGTAGAAAGGGAAGCGGGATGCAAGGCTCTGTGAAAGTATCATAGTAGATGGAAAGATCAGTTACAGCGGTTCCCAAACTTTTCGGCATCACACCCCCTTTTTGATTTTTGAAAAACCCTCACGCCCCCCCTCCCCAACAGCAAAACTTGTTGCACCAAAAAAAAAAAAAAAAAAAAAAAGGAACTGACTGGGACAGCAAAATTTGATTGCAGGGGGGTTGGGTTGCCTCGCACACCACCCCCCCCGGAATTTCTTCATGCCCCCCAGTTTGGGAACCCATGAGTTAGGGCATCTATCAGCATGAACTGCAGAAATGCCCGATCATTAGCCACAACACAGTCCTTGACGCCCTCCAGGGACACGCTCCATAATTATTCCACTCTGCAGGCGTGGCTGAGAACATCTCACAAAGGTCCACTGCTCGATTTTGGTCTGCATGGAATTCATGTAACCATGAGCAAAATTTGCTCCTACGTCTCTAACACAGCTCTGGAGCCCGGGGAGACTACCGCTGGAGTACCATACTCTACCTCTGTCTGAGCAGCAGATGGCACTTATAGTCTCTGCCACAAAGATGAAGGCAGCTGTGATCGTCTCCATTTCACACTGGGGGTGCAGGCGCAGACTCCTGCCATTGTGTTCTTGTCTGGCTGTCCCTCCCAGACTGGTTATGTTCCTGATAGAGGAGTCCTACTTTTCTTGTCAACCCTTTTCATATTTAGGAGACTTCGGAGATACCCCGGTCACGGAAGCTGTGTGCGATGCAGGCTCTGAAAGGGTTATTTCTGTGGCTTCTCTTTGTCTGGCTCTGCAGGAATTGCTCCCATGAGAAGGTGGTGTCCATGCTGCAGGGCAGTGGAGCAATGCCGACCTTGGTTGTGGAAGAAGGGATGGTCCATCTGCCAGTTGGTAAGATTGCTAAAGGGAAATGCACACCAGGCAGACAGAACTGAAAGCCAAGTTCACCCTTGAAATTGCCATGTCAGTGCCCGAGGGGCAGAGGGGGCATGGAGATGACTTTTCTTCAGACCCACTGAGCCTGGTGGAGGAATCTGCCACTTTTTTCCTACGTTTCCCACATTGGCCTGAGCCTGACACTGCTCCCCGGTTATCCGGAGAGTCACGGACAAAGATGAATGGTGGTTCCTCATCACTCTGCTGCTGCCAGCCGGGTGGGAGCCAGCTTGGTCTCAGGCCATTCTATGATCCGAGGGTCATTCTACGATACATTGCCCTGCTGTTAGGTGTCTGTGCTGGCCCTTTAGAATGAGCTGTGTGCAAAGCCTGTGGCGTGTGTGCCTAACGTCTGTGCACAGGTTGCTGAGTATGTCATGTAGGACAGCTCACTTGGTGTCACTCTGCTGTTCATGAATCATTTTGCTCAGTGTTTCTCAAAGTGGGTCACCGCATGGCTGGAAACGGCAAACCGGAGCCACCAGGAGCTGCGAGGCTCCAAGGCTTTGGATCCTTTAGGTAAGCAAAGCGGGCCGGGCCCGCCAGCAGCTGTCCCGGAGCGGGCCCACAGAACACATGGAGAAACACTGATTTACCGTAGGGAACTTGGTGAGAATGTGGAAGAGCCCTTGGAACACACGGGGCAAACTCGAGTGTTTCACCCGAGCCGCTCCCCTGATTGCAGTGCAGCTGAGAGGAGTGCGTGGCCCACAATGTAGAGGTGACTGCGGTGCAGTGTAGACGTAGCTTCAAAGTGAACTATGGGTAGCGGGAGGGAGATCATTACAGAGTGCACTGAAGGGCTACCTTCTAGCTGCTGGCGTAAACGCAAAGGGGCATTAGCTAGCTCTCTTTCAAATAGGAGGACAGTAGCATGAAGTGGGTACGTGTTAGTCCCTGCCAGCAGCATGCACGGGGCGGGTTAGAGCACAGCACTTTGGTGTGTTCTGCAGTTCACAGCTCTGCTGGCTGTACCCCTGCGCAGTGTAGACAAGCCCCAAGTGGTTTCCAAAGCCAAGTAAGAGCGGGCTTGGTCAGTGTTTTGTTGGAAGGCTGCCAATCAATACCTGGCCCTAGGCAGTACTATTGGGATTCCATGAATCCCCTCTTTCCTTTCCCTCCCAATTGAATCCATCCAGAGCCGAGTGTTAGGGGCTCTGTACTGCTAAAGTTGTGATCTTTTGGATTAGAAGGAAAACTGGAATTCTGGCTACTTAGCAATAACAATAATTAATAATACCCACTTCTTAGATAGCATTTTGTATCAGTAGAGATCCCAGTGCATTTTACAGTCTTGATTGGATTTAACCTCCCAGCACCCAATGACAGAGGGCAGTGCTGTTATCTCCATTGTATAGATGGGGAACTGAGGCACAAAGAGGTTACGTGACTTGTCCAAGATCACACAGAAAGTTTGCGGCAGAGCAGGGAATTGAACCTGGAACGCCTAGTCGGGTGCACTAATCACTGGGCCACCTGTCTTCTCTCAAAAGAGGTATCTAGTTTGTAGTTCTGGTGCCTTGCCAAATGCCTACGTGGATAATTACACTTTGCAGCCCTAAATTTCCTCTCTAGGTTCTGTGGGATATAATTGTCTTTATTTTCTGCCTCAGACTGTTGTGCAGCATTGCTGTGCACTGTTGAAAGCTGCTGTGTTCCAGCCCAGAGGTGGCTGTCCTTCAGTGGTAAGAGCAATGCAACGTGACCATGGCAAAGTAATCTGACCTCTGTGCACCTCAGCATACCCCAGGGTAACATTTGCACTCAAGGAGGGCATTGGGAGGGCTAAATTGATAATGTTTGTAAAGTGCTTTGAGATTCTCAGCAAAAGAGTCTGTAGAAAGAGAAAGTAGATGATTTTGTGCATATTTGCTATAAAATGTGTATATTTGCTGTTCTCAAAAAGCATCCTTCATGTTAGAAAATGTGACTCACGAGGGGACCTATTCCATGTTCAAAAGAGCAGAGAAAGGTCTAAAAGTCTCCTTGGGTACTGATTAATTTTCAGACCTATTGAAATAATAGACACTCTGTGATAGTTTATTCTGTTAATATCGGGACAGCACATTTGAGAATAGCAAGGTTAATGAGAAACTGTAATTCAGACGGAATATCTTCTTCTGACGAGCGCTAACGTTCCCTGTTCACCACTTTGCTTTCCAGTGGCTGCAGGGTTTTGTAAATGAGTCAGTTAGGTCTATTTTGAGAGAAAGACGCACATATGCTCTCTCACCCATTCCATTCACTATTGATCCCACTGGGTTTCCACTCAGGATTTAAGTTGTCTGTGCTACCTTGTGCATCTGGCCTTGTCAGAGTCCTTCCTGCTGATAACAACAGACTGGAGTCCGGGATGCCCGGGCAGTCTAAGTTGCAGGGATCCTCTGAGACACAAAGATTGAGCCAGTTCTTGAAGTCTGTTCAGGCAGGACTCCCACTGAAGCTAATGGGAGTTTGCCTGAGTATGTTTGAGTGGAACAGTTAGCGAAATGGGGACAGAAGGTTTTGAGGAGTGTCAGATGCAGCTTTAAGGCCATGCACATTTGTTTTAAGGTCTAGAGACCCATCAGCTTTGATAGTTTGTTACTTCTCCAAGGGGAGAAATTCCCTGTCGTTACAGGGATGGGTGTTGGGGGACTCAAGTCAATCCTGTCTTTTCACAACAGACTTGGCTGCAGTCATTCCCAGATCCTTAAATCGTATCCCCGCGTTATGCTGGAGAGCAGCTTCCCTTAGAGGTCCCGTGGGTGCAACTGGCTTCAGATGCAGGCTTCCTAAACCCGATGCTAAGAATCTGTGTTGCCCCCGGTTCGTTATCCATTTAATAATCACTTTCCTTTGTGTTTATGTGCTGCAGATTCTGAGTCTGTGGACTCCCCGAACCCCTCCTCGGCCCTCACCTCCCTGCAGTGGGTGGCAGAGATACTTCCCTCTAACATCAAGATTCAAGGGAGGACCTTCAATCAACAGCTGGAACATCTGTTGACACCACCCGAGCGCTACATCATCTGCAAAGCACTGGAAGGCTTCTTCCAGCATCGGTACCTTGTTCAATGCTCTTGTTTGTTTAGCTGGTTGCGAGGGTGGTGGGGGTGTTCCTGCTTACACTCTGCTTCTTGAATCAAAGCACTCACCCTTGCTGTCGGAGCAGACTTCGGCTTTATGGACCATCTAAACATTGCCCAGCTACTGGCACTGCTCTGCTTTTGGTGAGTAAGGGCCGCTTCCTAGAAGCTGCTGAGCCCACCGACTTCAGCGAGAGTCGATATCACTCAGCTCCTGCAGAGTCACGCCCTAAACTCTTTCTTCTTTCCCATCATGCCTGGTGCCAGAGTAAACCTGGGATGGATTCTTTGGGTTGTTATAAGGCCCAGAACACTGGAAAGGCCTCCGCTGAGAGCTCCTTACTTTCTTGGCTGTATTCCCCAGCTACCCAGGGGGCCTGTATCACAGTAGCTGTTGCTCTGCACGAGGAGATGTGGCCACTGCTCCCTTCCTGAGATACTTAAGCAGAGCTAGAGGAGGGTGATGGAGGGCGACATGAGGTGCCCCGTCCCTTCTCCCACAAGTCACGAGCATCCACTGGGGTACTGATCTGTATTTCATATCTGTACATAGCCTGTAGAGAAAGCATTGAGGTGATAGGGTGGGAAGCCCATCTGGCCAGATGCCCAGCCCTGCGGGGGTCAGGGAATCATCCTGTTACCTTTTGAGGTTCACCCACAATTGCCCTTTAATCCAACAAAATGACCTTCTTTTTTTCATGCAGCTAGGGGGTCTCTGGCTGTCAGGACAGACCCCGCGCCAGCAGCATGCCTTGTTCTTACAATCAGCCCCTTGTATTTAATGCCTATTGTGTCCTGTTTCCCTCTTAATGCTCCTTTCAGCATTTTGGCTAATGTGTTCCCCTGGCCTTAGCACAAGAATGCCTCCCGCTGGCAAACTGCTCTTCCTGTGATTGAACAAACACCGCCTCTTTGCCCTGATGCAGGCCTTGAAACTGATCTTCTGGCAGCCTTGGGAGCTTCAATAATGCACTTGTTCGCTCCCCTGGCCCCTTGGCCTTTTTCACACCGTGCTGACAAAGCCGTCATCAGACCTGGCTTTGATTTCAGGTGTGATAATGTCCTCGGATGGGCTGAGCAGGACCATCTTTCTGAGAGCCCTGGCATGCACTGGGAAAAGCAGCCTGGCTTCCCTCTCCCTTCCACTGCACAGTGCAGGCTGAAGCTCTCTAGTCTGGCACTCTCTGGTCTGCCAGCATCCATGGCCCTGCATGATGTCAGAGCCAGAGGTCACTTACCATGGGGGTGGCCAAGTTTCCTGCAGTCCCATAAAGTTTGTTTCCAGCCCCCAGTCCTGGCTCTCAGGGTTCTGGGTTGTTCTTTGGCTCTAATTGACCTCGAATGTCTTCTCAGAGCCCAGCAAGCAGTGTTGGTCATGCTGCTAGACAATATTGACCTCCCGTGGTTGGGCAAATTCTCTGGTTCAAAACTGGTCAGGTTCCAAGGGTGCCGGACTAGAGAGGTTCAACCTTAGTTACTATATGGCAAGTTCAGAAGTGTAAATGCCAGGGCCCAAATCCAGAGCGCCTTAGGCAAACTCCCTCTGACTTCCCTGGGAGCTTAGCCTGAGCAAGGACTAGGGATGTAAGTGACTTAGGGTCGCATAAGCTTATTGGATAGTCAACTAGTGATGTGACTAGTCGCTTCCCCCTCTTGCTACCTCTGTCAGAGGGAGGCAGCAAGGGGGGAGCTGGTGCTGGGGGGAGCTGGCCTAAAAGCTGGTTTCCCCCAGCACTGTCTCTGTGGGGGGCAGGGAAGGTAGAGGCGCAGCAGGAAACTGCACAAATGGAGATTGAAGCAGTCTCTGCTCACACTGCTTCTGCTGTGATTCTGCTTTTGAAATGTACAAAAGCCCCGCTGGGGTTCTTGTACATTTCAGAAGCAGAAGCCCCACAGGGAGCTTGGGCCAGCGGGGAACTCCCCTGCTGGTCCCGCATTCCCTTCCGGGCTTCCTTTGGAAATGTTCAAAAGCCCCAGTGGGGGTGACTCTTGGAAAGCCGCACAGAACCTTAGCATGATAGAAGTCCCAGAGCTGGTAGGCTCTTAATACATTTAAAAAGCAGAGGCGCAGCATCTGGGACTGGGCACAAGCCGGGAATCAGCTGATTCCTGGGTTAGGGCTGGTCCCTGCCACCCCCTATCTCCTCTGCCTCAAGTGGAGATGGCGCTGGGGAGAACCGGCTTTTAAGATGACTTTTAAACTGGATCTTAACTATGCCGATACTGTATTCTCCATGAAAAACCCCTGTTTCTCACTGCCATGGGCCACTTCCTACTCACTTCCTGTCCAAATCTTACCTCTCTCTCATGGGGTTTCTTCTTTTTCACCTATTTCTCAGCCTCCTCCCAAGCCCTTTCCAGTAGTCTGTCCAGATCTGCTCCCCTAGTGTTGATGGGGTGCAGCCTCTGCCCTAAGTCTTACCTCACCCTCACTTACACTGACCTACGACAGTGCTTTTATAGCCTGGTCATCACATGGTCCCTGGTCATCACATGGTCCCCCAGTACCGTTACTCAGACAAATAGGAGACAAGCCGCTGCCTACACACAGGACAGAAAGGGATGAGGCCCAAAGGGAGTTTTCGAGGGACAGAATACTGCAGTGACAGTCTGTGAGTGTGATCCTTGTCTTGCCTTCCCTATTCCCCCGTGCAGGAACATCGACACACTCATAGTGGATGTGTACCCTGTGCTGGACACACCGGCCAAGCAGGTCATTTGGCAGTTTATCTACCAGCTGTTGACATATGAAGAGCAGGAGCACTGCCAGCAAAAGATCGCCAGGTTCCTTGGCTACACGTCGGTGGCAGGTGAGAGGAAAACTCCTGTACTCAGACATGTGCATGTTGCGTCTCATGACTTCCTTGGGGATCGTGGATTGCCGTATGTTATCACATTGTCAAGAGCAACCTAAGGCCAATTCTGCACTAGACCCGGAAGGTCGGTTTAAGGTACACAACTCCTGCTATGTAAAATACGTAGCTGAAGTCAACTTACCTTACACTGACCTTGGCTCCGTCTTCACAGGGGGAGGCCGATGGGAGTAAATGCTTCTGTTGGCTTTCCTTGCTACTGTGAGGATTGTGGGCACCAACCGGAGCCACCCTCAGCATTTGATTTAGTGGGTCTTACCTAGACCCGCTAAATTGAACGCCAGAAGATCGATCTCCGGCATGGCAAGTGAAGACATGGCCTAAGATTAGTGGAGGTTGGGGATGGAGCTCTTGTGTTGTGCTAGGGCTAGAAAAATGTGGTGTATTCTTATCGGAAAGGGTGGCTTGCCAGCCTTTCTTGAATGGGACAGAGCTCTGGGGGTCGATTCTCCCCTGCCTTGCGCCTCGTATAGTCCCACCTGTGAAGCCTGGGTGTAAAATGCAACCTGATCAGAATGGCCGTGTTGTACATCCACTTTGCACAGGTGTAAATGACTCTCCAGGATACAGGGCAGAAATTCATGAGAAATTGATTTTTAAACCTGCGACTGGTCCAGGACCAAAGGCTGCTCTTCCTGCACCTTGGGCCAGTGTCATTTTGGGAGGAAACGCCACACTTTACTGGAAAGAAAGAAATATTTTAGTGGCAGATTGTCTTGAAAAATGGTGACTCTTGGAAAGTTGCACAGAAACTTAGCATGATAGAAGTCCCAGGAGTAGATGGGTGGCTTATTGAGCATAGTGCATGCGAGACAGTCCAAGGCAAGTAATGGATGCAGTTTCTCCCCTGACATCACCACCATGTGGCATGAATAAATGTCTACAAGTAGGGCTCAGTTAAAATGAAGGACCATCAAAAGATTACACAAAGAAGGTGAGAAACATGCTTGATTCCATCTGTAGAGGCTTCTGCCTAAGAGGTTTTCTTGTGTCACAGAGATTTAGGGTGTCATTAGCAAATCACATAGCATCCTGCAGAGAAGGAGTCCGCACCTACCTTTTCTTCCTTGTCACTATCAATCGTTGCTGTGGCAACATACAAACCAACTGGGGTTTGCTGTGGATTATGGGCTTCACAATCAGACAGCAAAAAAAGGCAGAGGGTAAATTTAGAATGAAAGGTTTTAATCTTTGTATCTAGATTTCGTAATTACTTTTAAATACCTATGTTTTAAACCATTTACATTTTGCGGATAAGTTTATTTTAAACTCATCACTGCTAAAACTGCAGGAAATAATTTTCAGTTTAAGGAAGAGAAGGACTTGTTGAGGTATACTTTTTTTTTTTACATAGTGGAAAAGTCATTTGTGTAGGGACAAACAGCTCTTGCAATGTAGGCACAAATGTTCTGAGCTTTGCATGCAAAAATGCCTATGTATTTGTTCCCTAATGTGCACACAAAGGTAACATGACTGCATTTGTGCATTCAGGAGAAGTGGGCAGATATGCACATTTTTACACGAGCATTCTAAGCACTTGAGCCCTAATCTTCAAAATAAAGACTTTAAATGATATTATTGTTAGCATGAGAATCCTGTCAGGAGACAGAAGGAATTCTTGATTTCAGTCACTTGTTTTAATTTAGTTTAACACTGATAGAGAATGGTTCATCCTTTCCTCGTCTATGAGTGCAGTTGTCAAACATAGGTGTTCAAGTTGCAAAGTAAAATGTGCTACAAACATGCAGTTGCACACACTGTACACGCATGTACTCTCTCATGCCCAGGTATGTATTTTACAGGTTATGCTATTTGAAAGGTCGCCCTTTCTCCATGGATATTGTACCTACTTCAGGTCATTTAATTTGAGTTTGGGCTCCTGAGTGGACTGGTAATATTTTCTGGTGCATACACGTCATTTTTCATCTTCCCAGCACTTTGGAGACAATAATTCAAGAGCATCCTACAAGCAGGCAGCCTTACTGGCTCTATTCTACAGCTGAGGGAGGTGAAGCACAAAGTGTTGAAGTGACTTACCTAAGGCCACATCGTTTCAGAGGCAGGATTAGAAGTAGACTCCCTGGTATTCAGACCTCTGAAGGGCCGGACATGCTCCTTTCAATCTAAGGTCGGGGCTCATGTGACTTTCCATGTACTTTGGTACAGTGTGTGCATACCCATGTCTGAGAACACAAAGTCCAACCCTCCTGAGATTTGGGGCAGCTCTTAATTTGATCTGGTTCCAAACCAGATGTTCATCTCCACCGTGGTAATGTTTCATGGATGTCTGTCTGAGCGCCTGCCTGCCAGGCACTGAACTCCATAGCCACTAGGTTCTGTTTTAATGTTAAGATTATTTTAGCCAACCCCAGTGTGGTTTTGGAGCATGCTTCTTACAGCTTGCATGGCAGCACTGTGGTACAGACCGCTTTGCATGCCAGGAGCCTGTCCCTAGGGGGCAGAGAAAGAGAAGGTTGTTTCCCAGCCAGGAGTCATCATACATGCACAGACTGTGTCCTCATGTGAGGGGTGTATATGGATTTCAGGCTCGCAGAACTTCATGGTCATCCGCAGCTGCAAACCTGAATGTCCCAGGGGCTGGGCCTCTGTCATTAATCACACGATGGTAGGTGAGGAGCACTGGGAGCCAGTGCATCTTGCGAAGATGGGCTGTAACTTACAAAGTCTCTTTGCAGCTGCAGCAGAGCCAGAGGCAGAGGAGCGGCACCGGACTTCGGTTCGAGGGGCCTCTGGATGTCGGGGAAGCATTCGAACCCGGGGCTCTGAGGAAGGTGGGACAGGAGGTGGGTAATGTATTGCTCTTTTAAAACATAAGCACGGCCATACTGTGTCAGCCCAAAGGTCCATCTAACTCAGTGTCCTGTCTGCTGACAGTGGCCAATGCCGGATGCCCCAGAGGGAGTGAACACATCAGGGAATCTTCAAGCAATCCTTCCCCCATCACCAGCCTCTGGCAGAGACCAGGGGCCCCATTCCTACCTATCCTGGCTAATAGCCATTGATGGACCTAACTTCTATGAATTTATCTAGTTCTTTCTTGCACCCTGTTAAAGTCCTGTTCTTCACAGTCTCCTCTGGCAAGGAGTTCCACAGGTTCACTGTGCGCTATGTGAAGAAAAACTTCCTTTTGTTTTAAACCTGCTACGTATTCATTTCATTGGGTGACCCCTAGTTCTTATGTTATGGGAACAAGTATTATTATTCACTTTTTCCACACCAGTCATGATTTTTTTTAATGGAGATTGCCTATCTCCTAGAAGTGGAAGGGACTTTGAAAGGTCATCAAGTCCAGTCCTCTGCCTTCACAGCAGGACTAAGTACCATCCCTTACAAATTTTTGCCCCAAATGGCCTCCACAAGGAGTGAACTCACAACGCTGGGTTTAGCAGGCCAATGCTCAAACCACTGAGCTATCCCCCCTTAGTCTCCTCTTTTGTAAGATGAAAAGTCCCAGTCTTTTTAATCTCTCTTCATATGGGACCTGTTCCAAACCCCTCATCATTTTTATTGCCCTTTTCTGAACCTTTTCCAGTGCCAAGAGATCTTTTTTGAGATGAGGCGACCACATCTCAAAAAAGTATTCAAGATGCGAACACCATCAGTATTCAAGATGCGAGCATACCATGGTTTTATACAGAGACAATAAGATATTCTCTGTCTCGTTCTCTTTCCCTTTTTTAATGATTCCCAACATTCTATTTGCTTTTGTGACGGCCACTGCACACTGCGTGGATGTTTTCAGAGAACTATCCACAATGACTCCAAGATCTCTCTCGAGTAGTTATAGCCAACAGATTAGATTCCCTTTGGAGTTATATTAAGATTCCCTTTGGAGAGCTCCTGTAACTGGTTCCCATTTATCCTGGGCTCAAGGGGTCTGTTTGTTAAGACACAGCCCCAAGAATCAGGATTTCTAGCTACAGTTCCAGCTCAGTCCCTGATTTGACAGCAGTAAGTACAAGCTAGCAGAGTCAGGCTCACAGCCCTTGACAGCAAATCCACTTTTGTTCACAAAGAACAAACTGTCTGACATCAGCAAGTCCTGCTGTAAAAGCTGCTTGGGCTGAGGCTTCAAGTAATTTATTCAGATCCCTAATGTCATTTGGAGGGACAGCCGGAGGGAGGGCGAGGGAGTTACAGTGGGCCCCCAGGCGAGTGGATTAGTAGTAATCCCAGCCATTCTGCACATTTCCCCCCATGGCTCTTCCCAGGATAAGCCTCGCTGCAGCATTAAGGGATGTAGCTCATTTCTATCTGTCTGGGTCCATAGTTCTTTCAGCACATGTCCCGAGCTCCCAGACTCAGCCCTGACACAGTGTTTGGAAAATCCCAGGAGCCACTCACGCTATTTCTGAAGGGGGTCACGGGTCGTTCACCTACCCAGCCACTCTCAGAGAGTGAATTGCACTGACCCTCCTTCTGTTCTCAGCAAACAGCTCATTCTCCTTCTCGCTGATCAGCCACCAGCCGTATCCCTGTCCTGATCATAACAACACTCCTGCAGGGCCTCTTCCAGCCTTCAGCAATCCCTGCAGCTCTCCCCAGGAGAGCATCACACTGTTGCTGGTTCCAGGCCACCCCACCTCCCCGTCCTCTGCCAGGTCCCTCCTGATAATTTGGACATGCAGTCCCAGCCAAGCTACCTCCCTTATGCAGCTGGTACTTGGGCCTGGATACAATTCTGCCTGTGGCGCTTTCTCGTTCATCGGCTTCTCAGCACCGTGCAACTCACCATAGCCAGCCATGTTCCTCTGATGTGCCAGCCTCATGTGCCTTTCACTTGCAAGATAAGGGGCTTTTGAAAATAGGAACCCAAGTCCTCATGTGGACATGTCCCCAGTGGCAGGGACTGTCGCATTACTGAGCTGTCAAAGGAGGATGCTGTCAGCGCCTCCAGGTATAAGACAAGTCTCTTGGGAGAATCCAGTAACCTGCTGTAGAAGAGGATTTCCTGTGCCTGACATTAATGCGTTGAATCCATGGCAACTGCATTAGCCAGAGGGAAGCCTCATTCCCTTCCAGACAGATGTTTGGCAGCTGTTAGGTTAGGAATATGGTCCTCAGCTGCCCTTCTTAAAAACCAAAGCAGGAGGAAAGCATGCCCTGTTGGCTTCGTAATGTTTGGAGTGACTTAGTTCCAAACGGAGAGGAGAGTGTTGGGGAAGAGCCTGTACCCAGCAGACTTCCAGCTGTCTTTGCTGCACAAACCACTTGTTTAAAAAGAGTTGACATGAATTGGTACTAGAAGCTGGTATCAGCCTGTGATGTGTGGCTACTCAGGTGTGGCCAAAGGCCAGAGATGCAGATGAACACCCCAAACACAGCGGCCTCTTTAAATGTCACCCACGCTACCCACACCTACTGGATTTGCCGGGTGCTTGGTGAATTTCTGCCTGCTGAGCTGCAAATCTTGAATTCCTCATCTAGATTTTAGTCAGGCCTTGCTCAGGTAAAGCCCCTATTGATTTCAGTGAGCCAAAGCCTAAAGCACTACTCAGCATTCACACTTCAAGCTCCGCTGATGGCAATGGGCACTTGGCCTGAATATGGAGTGAGGCCCCCCGGATTCCAGTCCCTGTAACTAAAGCCTTCGAATCAGGCCTTTAGGTTCAGTGGGGCTGTGCACAGCACAGGTCCCAAGCAGGGGAACAAGGGGGGCATTACGCATTGAGATCTAGGGGTCATGCGGCTGGCCCAGGATCCCTGCAATACAAGGTTTTCCAGCCATGTCCTCTTCTGTCCCAACGCACAGCTGGAAGCTGGCTCTACTCCATCTGGGTCTCCTTTATAGCCCACGGGGCTGGGATGCGGATCTGGACCTCAGCTGTATTTGAACCCCTCCCCCATCTCTAGCAGGAAGTAAAAAGCCCCCAGGACTCCTCTGACCATGAGCAATGAGGCTTCGGGATGGAAAAGACTGACAGTGTTTGATCTTGGTTAGAGTTTTTGGTGACACTGGTTTGCCCAGCTCTGAGTTACAGCCCATCTGTCCATTGTGGTTGATTTGGTTCTTTGGCTCGAGGTTAATGGTTTGATTGGCTGTCGTGGCCCAGGGCGTCCACACAGTTGCCGGGCCCATGGCCGGGGTGGGAGAGGGCTGGCTCCTGGAAGGGGCAGGGCTTTGTGCTGAAAGGGTGGGGCTAGGGCAGCCAGACCTCACTGCAGCCCAGAGTGCGCCATGCTGTACCCCCCCAAGCAGCTCTCAGAGCCGCCCAGAGAATGCCGAGCATGGCTCCGGAGGCTATTTAAAGGGCCCAGGACTAGTGGCATCTTGAAACCCTGGACCCTTTTGAATCGCGGAACCCCAGGACAGCTGCCCCCTTGCTGCCCCTGTCGGCAGGCCTGCCATGGCCACTTCTCCGAAGAGCAGGCTCAGTCTCCCGGTTCCATTTAGAAAGGAGGGCGAGTGACTGTCAGGGAGGAAATGCTTTTTAATCCCTCTCTTGTTCCAAATGTTAAAGAGCAGATGGAGAGATTTGCATCCTTTCGGCCCAAATATTTTTATCTCAACAAGTAGGGCCAAATTCAACCCTGGTGCAACCCTTTTTCCCGAGAAAGCCGTGTGTGCCGTCCACTCACCCCAGGTCTAACTTTGGCCCATATGGTCTGACTGGACAGAGTCCAGCTATGAATGGCAACTGCAGAAAAAACACCCAGGCGCTGACTCGTTGGCACAGAGGAGAATTGGTTCAGGAATATGTCTGATAGCCTATTGCGAGCGGAGCAGCTGTGCTGGGAAAGCTGTTCTAGCCGCTTACTCGCCCCTCGTAACGCTGTGAGCTCCAGCCCTTACCTCGTCCCACCCTCACTGTTCATGCTCCTGCCTTTATTCTGGTGACAGCTCAGAACCCGTGGCCTGGGTTTTTCATTTGCAGCAATCGTGGATTCAGCAGTTATCCAGCACGTGACCAGTAGGGTCAAGTGTCTTAATGAAAAACTACCCAGGGATTGATTAAAAAAAGGAGAAAAAGCTTTGGTGTTGCAGTAGCAAGATGCCTTGGTAGCACTGTGAGGGATACATCAGAATTACCTATTGACAAGTACGGCCCAGCATCGTGCTAGAAACGGTGCCACTGGAGCTGCGCATGTGTGCAATGCCCGTAAAGTGCATCATTGATTTTACTGCAATAGTGCGGAGCACCTTTCGTGCCGTGCGACATTACAGGAAGCCTCGTGCCTACCGCCAGCGAGGCAGGCACGTTAAGAGGAACACCTCATTTTATAAACAGAGATGCTGGCACGGTGAGGGGAAGTGTCTTGCCCCCACGCCTGGGAGTAGCGGGTGAAGTGCCGGGGTTCCTTCCTGCCACGGCTGCGTCTGGTCACCAGACCCCTTCCCGTTGCTCGTGGTGCCTCTAGTGTCTCTCTGCTAAGTGTCATAATCCACCTATTTTTGCACATTTGCCTGCGCTACACACTAATGCCCCCTAGTGGCCAATTTCTTCGCCATTCATTCAGGGTTTGAGGCCTGTACAGTCCATAAAGTCTGAACTCTCCTTGTGCTGCACCCAGCGGTTCTGCTAAAAGGAGCGGGCCCATAGGGGGATGGGACCAGGCCCTTAGTCTCTTATGAGTGGATGTTCCCTTTTCTCTGAGGAGTGGGGGTGGGCAGGTTCGGCGGTGAAATCAAAGGATGCTGGTAGCAGGGACATCTCTGGCAATGCTTTCCTTTCCCAGCAGGTCCCAGTGACACTGGGGAGGTATCAGTTCGACTGACGCCAGGAGAGAGGCAAGCGGGGGACGGCACATCACTTCCAGAGACACCCAACCCCAAAATGGTTTGAACCTCCTTGGTTATCTCCATGTGCAGCCGTTGGGGAGTTTTCTGCGAGGAAGCTGGTAGCTGGGAGAGAGGAGCATCTTGCTCCATCAATATGTAACCGTTTGACTTCCCAGGGCAGCAGAACAGTGTGACTTGGTCTTATGGTCACCTCAGGAGGCAGATGCGCAAAGGAAAGGTGCTCAGAGTGCTGCATACAAATGTATCATCTTGGCACCTGCTTCCCAGGTGGCTTCCAGACAGAATTCTTTCGGCAGCTCTTCAGAGCGGCTCTCTAAACAAATTACCAGACAGTCGGTCCCTAGCAGTACTGGCAGCTTTCAAAGCCTTGAGCTGTGTCTAGACTGGC
>JANRFK010001605.1:2362121-2374200 GCA_030068395.1 Apalone spinifera | reverse complement strand
GGGGGGTGGAGCGAGAGATGGGGGGTGTTGGGAGGGGGAGGGGCAAGAGGTGGGTGGGACAGGTTTGGGGGAGACATGTTGGCACTGGGGGGCAGTCCTCCTGCCCACGCTGATTTGCCTGTGCGTGCCAGGGGCTGTCAGAGGGAGGGGGCCAATGTCCTCCACGGGCAGAGTGGCCTGGCCCTGCACCCGCAGCCCCACCAGGGCATGGGGCCCACAGACTGGTCAGGCCCATGTTTCTCTCTCTCTCTCTCTCCCCTTTCCTGGACCCTGTTGGCTGACATCACTTCCAGCCCTGCCCTTGACTCCCTGCAGCATGGCACAGAGCCAAGGCCAAGCTCCTTTCTAGCTCACTCCTCCTCACTGCCTGTGAGCCTGAGTGGGAGCCAGAGTCACTACTTTGAGTGGAGACCAGTATGTTTTGCAGAGAGGTGATGAGTCCTGCATGCAGCAGCTAGTGCCAGGGCTCTTTGCTGTGCCCTTTTGCTCCCCCAAACACAGCTTTCCGAAATGGAAAAATTTAGCCCCATGGGAGAAAGGGCCCCATCTCCCCATTTTATGATCTCTGCATTCAGTTACCTCAGTGGAACACAATGTACAGTGCCAGGCCAGAATAGCACTACTTTGCACCCATCTTGAACAGGGATAAATGACTACATGGCCATGGTTCCTAGGTAGGACAGAAATACAGATAGTAAGGTGCATGACCATGGAGAATGAACCCCTAAAGATTCCTTTATGTTCCCATCTTTTCCTTTATGTTCCCATCTTTTCCTCACTTTCACCATGTGACCTTGGACCGGTTACTACTGTCCTCTCGGTACAAGGTAGTTGGTAGGCTTACTTCATCAGTGCTCAAACACTTGAGCGCACAGGAATGCCTCCCAGTTAGACTGCTCCTTGCCAGGGAACAGCATTTACACAATCACTTACGGTTTTCTTTCCTGGCTAGAAGTTCCTGCTGCACAGGTTATTTTTTGTTGCCAAGCTATCAGAAAGAGCAGACAGGAGAGAGGTCACAGGTACAGCAAAATCTGCCTTTTGACTGTTTTTAACTTGTGAGAGACTTGCCTTGAGGAATAGTGATAGAAATGCAGCCCTGTTAGTCTGGTGTAGCCGAAACAAAAGACAGAACTATGTAGCACTTTAAAGACTAACAAGATGGTTTATAGGTGATGAGCTTCCTTGGGCCAGACCCACTTCCTCAGATCAATATGTGGAAGAAAATCGGCACAACCATATATACCAATGTGATACAATCAAAAAAATGAACACATGTGAAATTGACAAATCACATTTTAGAACAGAGGGGGGGTGAGGGAGGAAGGTTAGTATCTGTGAGGTAATGACATTAGGGATGATAATTGGGGAAGCTATCATTTACAAAGCTAGATTTGTCAATTTCACATGCGTTCATTTTTTTGATTGTATCACATTGGTATATATGGTTGTGCCGATTTTCTTCCACATATTGATCTGAGGAAGTGGGTCTGGCCCAAGAAAGCTCATCACCTATAAAACATCTTGTTAGTCTTTAAAGTGCTACATAGTTCTGTCTTTTGCCTTGAGGATGTGGACTTTGGTAGGTGAGGAGTAGCAGGGACATTCCAGGGCTACCCTGCAGAAACAGCTGCTCTCCTGTGTAGTTTGTTTAAAAATGAGGAGAATCCTAGGACAGTGTTTACGACAAACAGCAAACATAAATTTAAATAAGGACTACTTCAGACCAGACATGGGAGCTGCTCAACACTGCAGGCAGCCTTCCCTCTCCCTCCCCTGAATGCCTCTCACCCATCAGTGGCCTTGCTGTGACCAACTCTTCTCTCTACTTCCCACTGCCTCCCACCTGCCTGGAAAAGCTCTTTCCCAGCCTTCAGGAAGCTAGGGGAGGGAGGGGGGATGGGGCATGCTTGGGGAAGGAGGCAGGGAAGAGGTGGGGTGGGAGTTTAGGGGATATCAAGCACCCTCTGGTTTGAGAAGAAGTTGGTGCCTATGCATAGGAGGATGCACCAGTACTGCTGGACCCTATAATAAAGCTAAAATGCTTTTAAAGTAAAGTCAGGTATATTGATGATCCTGGAAGTAATGAGCAACATGACTACCATGACCAGGTTTATTCCTTGATTAAGTAATTAGGGGCTAATAGAACAAAGCTTGCTGTACAAATACATTTCTCATTGATGCCAGATAAATGATAAATTCTTCTTCATATTCCTCCCTAACACCTGGAGCAAACCTGTGATAACCAGAGAAGATATGAAAAACTTAAAAAACACCACATAGTCTAGTTAGCACCTTAAAGATTAACAAAACATGTAGATGGTGGTATGAGCTTTCTTGGGCACAACTCACTTCTTCAGATGACAGGACTGTTAGAATTCCAGATCCAAGAATAAATGAAGGAAGGAAGGGGGGAGAAGGAAAAAAGAGGGGGGGGGGAAGGGAAGAATAAAAAAAAGAGGGACAGTGAGTAAATAAACTTCAGAGGGATAGCCAAGTTAGTCTGTATCAGGAAAAACTTAACATAGTCTAGTAGCACTTTAAAGACTAAATAGTTACTATTAACAACTATGCAGAGAAGCCATGTATTTTTCAAGTACTGCTAACACACCACACACCCCAGTATCATGGCTGAAGATGATCTGACTCCATTATTTTCACAGCTTCATCTCCAAACAAGGGAAAAAAAACAAACCTCCGAGCACTTTGAGCTCACTTTATTTTGGAGATGCAGCACCGCTTGGATTTAAATCCAATGTATTGTGTACGCAGAGGGGCAGAGGTGGCTGCAGCCTTTCAACACACCTTTTTTGTTTGGTATAACAAGTGATAAATACAATTAAAAAATCCCCAGCCTTCGACACACTAATTGCTTCAATACCGAACTTGAGAAGGAGTTTGTGAAGAAGCTGATATTTCCTTCTGCCATTACACCATCGTACTGGTTTGGGTGATTCGTTAAATCATTTTTTCTCTGCCTTTACGGTAAAGGGTAATTTTTCAGTTACACACCAGAGGGAGCTGATTTTGTCTTCAACAAGCACAGACTTGGCATAAATTCAGATCAAATATGGAAAGTAGCAATTACTGTGATGCGCTCACAGTGGTGTAACAGTTGAAGATTTATGCTGCTATGGTAGAGTACAACCCCCAGATGTCAGCCTGATCCCCTCTTCAGCTGTGTGTACACTGTGTGGAAGTACAGATGAACCCACCATTTGGTTAGACACCATATTATTGCAATACAAATTTATCACTTGACCAGAGTACTAGCTTGATACTAACTACTGGAGGACATGAGAGCACGGGTATCAATAAGCAGTCCTAAAGGAAAAGGGGAGATCCTTATTTTCAAAGCAGAAGACTTTCTGTTAAACCAATCAATTATTGTATATTGAATACCTTGCTTAATGAGGATGCAGTAGTTATTGGTGTCATTAACTGCTATACATCTAGCTCCAATAGCCAGCAGCCAGGATTCTTGTTCATGTGCATCTGTAAAACTCTCAGATTTATTTCTAAAGCATTTCCAACCCATATAGTCTTTGGGTACTGCATAGTTAAAGAAAACCATCACCACAACCAAGACAGAACTAAATGTTCAATGCAAACAATAGGGGAAATTCTGGGCACTCTTTGCCAGTCCCTCAGCAAATACACTCAAATATTACAGTTTTAGGTGCACAGTGATACTAATAAGGCTATTGCTGAAACCTTATGTTAATTATATCAGCCACTAATCAATTGGATTAGTATGACTGAGTATGATACATGAGCAAAGTCAGTTCACAAAAATTTACGAGTCTTGTTTTTTCCCTGCATAATTGGGTCGTGCATGCATATAGGAAGAGAATAGACTTCCCAAGTCAAGGATTATTTGTAATGTTTCTTCTTAGATTTAGAGAGAGTTAGTTACGTTACCTAGTTAGTAATGGCCAGTAGTGAGTAGGGGTCTGGGGTGGGGTGGAATACTAGTTTTCGAAAATTGTACACTGTTTTCCCATATGACAGGCAATCCTTGTGTTTTTTAAATAAGGTTACCATGAAAGACTGTTTCAGAACATATTAAAATACCACCTAGGAGAACCAGTCTCAGGTCTACTTCTTCTCTATCCCAGCTCCATCCTTCATATACTAGAGGTAGGTTAAGTAGATCTCCTTTGGTAATACAGTCTATAACCATGGGGTTCCCCCAGAGAAAGCGGTCTCCTTGATTCCTATGCAAACATGGCAGGTTCTTTCTGCCCAACTTTCCCTGGTGACCGCAGTGTATTGAATGTTAGTACAAGGCACTCACTAATGGTCTAATTCATTGAAGGCATTAAAGAAAAAGACTAGAACCTTAAAAAGGATGCAGTGGTGTTGGTAACTAAGAATTGTCTCTAGGACAGGCCGCATTGTTCCAGTTTATTCAAGTAGTGCCCCCAGTTTGTTACTTTTTGTGAAGAAGGTGCAACATTGTTCTAGAGAGAATAGTTTCCCCACCCCGGATGGACTTTTGGATTTTCTAGTGCTCCCACCTCAGCATCTGGAATCCAACTCAGAAGCTCATCATAGACCAGTAGCATCTGCTCAATTATCTTTATAGCAATTTAATTGTTCTTTAATCTGAACTGCTGTACCTTTTCCCCTTGCAGTCCTCCAGTGGCACATTGTATCATATCCTCCAAGATCTAGCTTCTTTCCAGAAGCAAGGCTCCGGGTAAGTATTTCAGAAGGGCTTAAATCAGCTCACATGGAAATACATTTTAATGCAGAAATGACAGTGAATATGTTAGGTCAAAATGAGAATTTAGTATAATTAATTATTATAAGTGGGGAATATCTTAGTATTTCCTCTTGTTGAGCACCTAGAAACCATGCGTCGGGATAAATTTTAGCACAAAAATACTTTCCTCATTTAGATTTATCGTCTGTGTCCCCCCTCCTTGTTTTTCAGGTGCCCTATGCCTCTTTCTTTTGCAAGGAGGAATGGCTTTTTGCCTCTTCAGTACCTTATATGTAGGGCCCTACCAGTTTCATAGTTGTGAGAAAGGTGTGTTGAACTGTGACATCCACCACCCTCTGTGAAATCTAATCTTCACTGTTGTTGGGCACCTAGAGTGCCTAACTGCTAGTCTAGCTGTTACAGGGAGACATAGAACTTGTCCCGCCCCTGCACAGCTGCTCTTGGTTGGGAGATCAGACCCACCTCCAGAAGCAGTACAAAAATGAGGGCTCCATTCTTCTGTTCCCTGGTAACTCTCCAGCAGCTCCTGTGCCAAGCTCCAGGCTTTCTCCAGCTCCCACAATGGCTACTGCTGGGCAGAGGCTCTCTCCCCCAATAGCAGCCTGGGCTCTGGCCCCCTCCCCTCTTGCCGCATCCTCCCTTAGGTGTCTGCTCCAGGTAGCTGCAGCTGCTCCAGCCAGGCCTTTGAGTTATTGATATGATCTTCTGCTCTAAGATTTTCTCCAGGGCTGGGGCACCCATTTTTCCTGGGGTCTCCAGCTGGCCAGGGGTGCCTGCCTTAATCTGTTCCTGGCATGGATTACGAACTAGGACCTGCCAGCTAAAGTGCTCCCAGCAGCTTGGGGAGGATCCTGCCTTCAGAGTCCAGCTATCACGACAGCACAGAAATGAGGGTGGCAGTCTTGAGGACCCTTCTACATCATCATCACAACTCTCCCATGATCCTATTTTGGGTCAAGATCCCCAGAGTTACAAACCTGTGAAGTTTCCTATGTAAACATGGGAAATTGAACAATTTCAAAATCTTTGGGCTGTGCAATTGACCATAATAGTGTATTTTGTAGGGCCCTAGGCAATGAGTTTAATAAAATTGGCAAACTCCTCCATTGAAATTTCTCTGATTGGCTTTGAACTTTAGTTCTTTAGCTGTTCTCCTACTGTCTAAGATCCAATGTCTAGCATTTAATTTGGCTGCAGTTTCCAAATTCTGCTTTGAAAACATGTTTAGATATAATTATGTCATTATTTGTGCTACTCGCTTCTGACTGATGCCTCCTTCTGGTAGTTGTCTTCACCCATTTTACCACCCCTTTTTGTCTCTTTCATTGTTGTAGCTTTCCTCCCAATCATTGAGGCCTGGCATGGCTGCTTTGTGATTCAGATTACTGTTTTTCCTTTTTGGATAGTCTTTCAAAGTTTTTTTCCACAAGCACTCATATGTAATTGTTACACCAGCTGCCTCGAATGCTTGAGTCACTGCAGGAGTGACCCAGGCAATCTTCCCATTCACTGCTCCTTGCCATGTCACTCTAATGACAGTAGAGGGACCCAGGCCTGTCCTTCACTCTGGATTTTGAGTCTAGGACCTTCACCGAGCAATTAAGATGTGCATCTACACCAACTTACTGCTTTCACCCAACAGGCATCTTCTCCCTTTCCTCAGGGAGCAAGCCTGCTGACTTCCACCCTGTGCTCCCTTCCTGGCTTTATAGAAGCCTTGCTCTGTTCTCTCATAGGTGAACTTCCTTCTAATTAGCCCCTGCCACACAGCCTAAAATGTAATTAACTGCAACAGCAGCCAAATTCATTGTCTGAATAAACTCCAACCATTCAAAAATATACATCTAGAATATATAATTATCCTTCAAGGTAAGCACCTTAAGATGGGGAGGAACAAGTAGACCATATCAATAGTTAGCTACAAAATATAATATAGAAGCAGGAAGTTAAAACAAGTTAAAAATAGTGTGGGCCATATGATGCAAGTTATCAAACATTGCCAGTTTATGAAATACCCCATCTCTGGTCAGAACCCCTTTACCTCTACAGAAGAATGATGGAATTTAGACTATAGCTAACTTTCTTCACTCAGTGCTTTGCTACAGGAAATTAGGATTTTAGTGGTATCACACAACATCCCAACCAGGCTCTTCCTGCAGTGGTATGTCACAATGGTGACACGGCCTGTGACATACCTAGAAGATTTGACACAATCGCAGTCTGCAGAAGAGGTGGTGACTGAGTGTCTTATGCTTCTCCTCAAACTGGGAACATATCTTTCAAAGACTTTTAAGGTACAGCTTACATTAAAATAGAAATGTTAAAGTTAATAGCTCTGAGATTCTAAATTTCCTTATATTTTTCAAAAAATGAGTGGTGCTGCGACTGCTTAGAGACTAACCAATATGTAGAGATTCATGAGCAAAACCCAAGTCATCTAACACCCGCAGATACTGCTCAGATTTTTTCCAAATTAGTTTATATAGATACAAATATGTGCTGTTTATTCCCATGTTGCTGTGTCTCTCTCTTTCTCTCCCCCTTCCTCCTTGGACTCTAGAATGGTGTAGTGAGGGGAATGACAAAAACACTGGGCTTTTATTTCAAACCTATCTTCCAAACTACTCTAGCTTGCTTTGTGCAGCCATTGGCTACACCTTTGTAGTTCATCATGGACTACTTTAACTCAACCTGAAAAACCATACAGATTTTATTGTCAAACCCCATCGGCTACATTATCCTCTAGATGCCTGCTCCGCTGTTCTGAACAGAGGAAGTACAACACTTGTAAACAGGAAAGAAAATCTAAGGTGTATCTCTTGGCACATTCCCTTAGGTGGGGAATAAAAATGCCATAGGTATATTTGAGTTGTAGCATAAAATGCTAACTGCACTGAAGTACTGTTATTTTCCTTCATACAAAGGTGAGCAGTAAGGGACTGGGTGACAATCTGCACACCCTTGTACCAGAACTTCTCATCCCAGCAGAAACAATTAACTATTTGTGCAAGGCAACAGAATTTATGAGTCCAGAAGCATTTCTGAAAATGTATAACAACCCTATACAGCCTGCCATGGCTTCAGGTACTGCTGCAGATTTGCAAGGCAGCTGGTCAGGATGGATATTTTGGGTGTAGGGTTAGTGTTTTGTATTCTCTGTGGAACCAAACTTCTAGCTCACATAATGGTGAAGCAGAGAGATGTTAAGAGTGGAATCTGGAGAATGACTAACTGACTTAACAAGGGCTTGTCTACACTAGACCGTGGAGTGACACTACAGCAATTGATCCACTAGCAGCAGATTTATCGCATCTGCTTGGAGATGTAAAATCAACCTCTGAGTGCTCTCCCATCAACTCTGCTATTAGCGTAGCTGAAGTTGCATAGGTTAGATCAACAGGGGGAGGGGTAGCATAGACTAGGCCCAAGTGATTCCTTCCCTGTTAAGAACTGCAAGTTGCTTTTCCAAGAATTGCTGCCTGTTTTGTCCATTGGTTGTACAATGACACAGCCCATGCTGCTTAGAGCTCTGCCCCTCCCCATCTGGTTTCCTGAATGGTAGCTCAGGGCCCTCTCAGCCCTGTGAGGGGAGAAGTCAGGCTAAGTAAATGGGGGAAGCTTTACTTCTGAACCTATTAGAACAAAGTTGTTTTCAATCTGGCAAAGTCATCTTGAAATGCACCATTTCTTTCCCCTTACAATACTGGAGGGTTGCAGGACTTAAGTGTAACCTGCTACGGCCTATAAGAGGTAGTATGCTCCCCCAGTTATGCCTAAGGGATAGTCTGATATTTTGACCAACATGGGCGGGATGGAAAGTTACAGGATGAAGGGGTTAATATTCATACAAGCAGTTGAAAGTGATTTTTGTCTCAATTCTATTTCAAGGACTAAGGCTTTCCACTTTGTCTTCCTCACAGAAACTGTGTGGCCTACCCCTTGTCACTTGTATCCGTGATACCTGAGATTATACACTTCCTTAGTAACGTCACGTTTTCATCATTTACAAAACACCCTTCAAGGCCCCCTTGAATTCTGAGTGCAACAAATTGACCAAGCTACCATGAATGCTGGATAGAGACAGTGCTCTTTTAACCTGACATTCTTCCTGGAGATCTGTGGAAATATGAAGGAACTTCAGAGTTCGGTGTGTGTCATGTGTTAACTGCTCTATAAAATGTTAATAGACTTTTAGGATGGTGTGAAACTGAATTCATGCATAGTAATTTCCATATTCTTTAGAGGCAGGGTCATAGAGACCTGGGAAGCACATGAGCCTGTAGACCAAGGCTGTGTCTACACTACGAGTTCTCTGCAAGAGATATGCTAATGAGGGACTCATTTGTATGAGAATCTCATTTGAATATTTTCTGCCAATCTGGTTTTGTGCTGGAGTTTTTGGGCAAAAACAAGCACTGGATTTTTTTGTGCAAAAACCTCTTTTTCTGTAAGATCCTTATGCCCCCGAACGAGGTTTACCGATCTTGCGGAAAAAGGGGCTTTTGCGCAAAAAGAAAACGTCCACGCTGCTTGTTTTTGCACAAAAACCCCAGCACAAAACCGCCTCAGCAGAAAATATGCAAACGAGATCACTCATGCAAACAAGTCCCTCATTAGTATATTTTCTGCTGAGAAAACTCGTAGTGTAGACATGGCCTAAAGGATGCAAATTCCAACTGTCATAAATACGGTGCTTGCATAGGTCTATGAAAGTTGCACCAGTTAAACTCTCAGCCATATTTCATGGTTGAAGAATTAACAGGCACTACATTTCAGATGTAGCTGCTTTAAAGAGTAGCAGTTAAAGCTCAACACTGCAGTTCTGCTGTGTTTTCAATGAATCACAAAGATGCAAGGACAAGTTAGTTATATCAGGATACTAGAATAAACAGGCCTTCAAATGACAAAAGACAGAATCCTTTAATTTGATAAATGCTTATCCAACTGATGAACTGAAACAGCTGTTCAAATTTTTCAAAATTCAACCAATTTAAATGAAAGCATAAACATTTCCACAGTTTCACCTTGAAACAGTTATGAATTTCACATAAAAAGCAGGTATGGTTAATAAAGATAACTATGACATACAGATAATGGTCAGTACTTAAAGTAGCAATAAAATGGTTAGAGATACAGTAAGTTTCTTTCTACAATATGACAGTCCTTCAAGGCACTAGAATATATCCACAGTTTTGAAAGGTGACTGATAACCAGCAGTCACTACCCATCTGGCATTTTTGGTTCATACTCGAACAAAATTCTGCAGCAAGTCAGTGAGGGAAAGTCTCTTGCAAGGCATCTCCTTTTTAATATATAATGTCTAAGAACTAGGCACAACAGTAAGTGTGACATTAAGAAGGTTATTTCCATACATGCACCTTAAATAATAACTGATGTACTGCCTTTTATTCTTTTGGGATTTCTGCTAATGCCATCTCTATTAGCAGCAATTAAGCTTCCTATATAAATTTCAACAGTAATCAACTGTTTCCATCCAGGATTTTTTAAACCATTTTCAAGACACAGATCATTAAACTTCTTCTGCCTTACACATACATAGTGAGCCTTCATACAGTTCTGCCGTATCTTCCAAAAAAAAAAAAAGCTCTTCACTGTTAGGTCTTGATTTGTTAGTTTTCCAGGAGGACAAAGGTTTTTAAAAAGTTTTGGAGCATTTGGTTTCTTTTACAGAGCAGTGCTTTCTGTATCATTGTCAACATCGAGCACGAAATGGTTGTGCAAATCCTTGCTTGCTGACTCTGTAGGAGGCTCTGAAGAGAGGATCCTAAGTGGTTCTTGAACATTGGAATTAGAGTCTGAAAAAACCCAGAAAAATATAAAATTTACAGTGGTTGGACAGTCATTAAGCTCAGGTATATTTCCTTATAAAAACAAAGGGAAAGGAACAGATCAGGATAGGACAACAGCTTAACAGAGGCATTGCAAGTTCAAGGCCTGCATATGCGCACACAAGCCACTTCAGAACAATGAAATTTGGGTAGCTTCTCCCCAGCCACCTCCATCACCATCACCTGCCTGACAGAAACAAGCTGAAACAACAATATTGCAGTGCCCAATCACTACCTTGCAGACACCCACTCTGGAGGAAAAAGAATGAATTTTGCATCTAGAGAGAGTATTAGTCAAGTATCTCCCCCATTACTTGTTAAGTAATCTAGAGGAGAGGTCTATTAAAGGTAGAAGAAAAAGAAACACAGTCAAATTAATATAATGGTCCTAAGAAAAGGTTGGGGTCAGCTTTTCCCTTGTCTGGTGGGGAACATCTTGTAGTTTGTTTGATCAGTAACAAGGGAGAGTTGTTCTGGCCCTTCCTGGTACAGATATCTAGAAGGTGACACAGAAGGGACGCTCAATCTTGTTGTTCTGGTGGCTGTTAGGAGAAGAACAGCTAATCTGAATGAAAACATTCAGTGTTCATGAAAGTAACCAAGTGTTCACACTCGTCACATACACATTAGAAGTGTCACTAACGGCTACACTTCAGTTTCTGAAGACACAAGTAAGTGATTTATTCCTCTGGCTCAAGTTGGCATGAAAAGGCAATTTAAAACCCTCTTGAAGAGCTCCAAAATGTCAAACACTAAAGCCTCAAACAGAAACAATGGTTTAGTAGTATTCATTTTACAACTGCATAAATGGAAGATTTTTGCCGAAGGTCTTGCTGAACCATTATTGGCAGAGGTGGAATTAGCATTTAGGAGCATAATTTTTACTCCATTTTAGCAACAGATCATATTTATATAAATCTGTGTTCAACAGTGTTAGGAAAAACAGCCTGGAAAATCTGGGTTATGGCAGTTCAGTATTGCTGTCTTAGTAGGTGGCACTAGAGTTCCTCACCAAACGTCTTCCTCACCAAACGTCTTATGCTGATAGCTTTTTACACAAGGCTTAATCAAGTCCTTACTACAGTCATAATATCCCATGGCTCTTTTTGCAATAGGATTCCAATTTATATAACTTTCCGTTTACTTAAATTCCCTGTGTAGATTTAACCAGTCCATAATGCATTTCCTGCTCCAATTATCTACTGTGGTGTCATCTGAAGAAAAACCCTATGTATTGTCAATAGGGTGGTAGAATTACAGTGATAAAAGCAAAACTAAGTTTTGTTAAATAATGAAAGAGAGAGAATATTTTAAGTACTTTTTTAAAAGTATTAAAGGAACTTTGAAGACTTGGTAACTTGTACATAAGGTTCTTATGCTGCCCTGACCACAAGCATTACATACTAAACTCAAATGCCAGTTAAAGAAACAAGGTGTAATATCTTTTACTGATCAACTTCTGTTGGTGAAAGAGCAGCTTTCAAGCTACAAAGAGGCCTCC
>JANRFK010001605.1:2337315-2362111 GCA_030068395.1 Apalone spinifera | reverse complement strand
CAAGACGTGAAGTACTCTGTGTAGCTTGAAAATGTGTTTTTCACCAACAGAAACTGGTTCAATAAAAGATATCACCCAGCTTGTTTCTCATATCCTGGAACCAACATGTGCACAACACCACAGTTACAATTAAAGACTTTCCAACTCCAGCTCAGTTAATTATTACAGCATTATGCCATTTAAAATTCAGACTGCAGAGATGAGCAGTTTTTCTAAATGGCAGAGGCCCTGGAAGCACTTTCCGCTAGTGGTTTAGTGTCCCAAAGTCTTTTCTGCAGATTCCTGTTCGTATCTCAACCTCAAGGGGAAGGTATGGGACAGAATTGCTCCCTATCACTACTACACTGTGAAAGACAGACTAAACATTGGAGGGGAACATTAATCTGGTGGTGATGGGTAAGATATTTTGGCTACAAGTCAAGAATAGTAAAAAGGCACACCTCCAAACACCAGAGAATAGAGATAAACCCCTTTTATGATAGGATCCCCCGCTAAAAAAAGTAAAATATGACATGAGAGGTTAGTGATGCAAAACATGAACTACATTCTAAGTCATGAATGTATTTGGTAAAGGCAAACATAACATAGAGCCATTCTTTTTGCATGCTATATTAATAAGAATGCAAGCAAGCAGTGTTATGGTGACAAGTTAGTACTGAGCATTAGTGCACACTCAGTCATGAATTAGCAATGTCTTTGGCCAATCAAATGCCTTTTCCTTACCATTAAACTTTCCAATTTCAGTTCATATTGAATAATGCAGGTCAAACATCTAGATTGTTTAATGAAATTTTTTTATTAGAATTGTCTTGTATAAAGTTAATTACTTTACAACCATAAACAGGATTTGAAGAGTTACTCAAATCTAAAGCATGACTAAGGAGTTGGTATAAAATAACCTGCAAGCTTTTCAGCAGTTACAGCTCAAATGTTAGACATTTATTGCTCATTTTAATTCAGAGTTCCATTGTTTTGGCTTCTGAGAGTCTGAATTTCCCTAGTATATTTATTCTTAAGCATAAAATTTAAAAAAGCCTGCCTAATACACATGTATTAAAGGAGCCAATTCATGAAAGCTACAGCAGCTCTGTGGTCTTTAAAGTAAGTGCTTGTAAGATGCATCTGTAATAAGTTAACTGCTCCACAGCTTTTTAGTACAGGTTGAACCTCTCTAGTTTGGCAACATCTGTGATATGGCATGGTTTTAGTTGGCTGGATGTCCATTTATCATGGGGGTGGCCAAGTTTCCCGTAGTCCTATAAAGTTTACAGCCACCAGTCCTGGCTCTCAGGGTTCTGTGTTCTTTAGCTCTAATTCACCCCTAAATGTTTTCTAAGAGCTCAGCAAGCAGTGGAAGGGTTGGTCATGCTGCTAGACAATATTGACCTCCCGTGGTCTGGCAAATTCTCTGGTTTGGCACTAGTCAGGTTCCAAGGATGCTGAACTAGAGAGATTTAACCTATAGTAAGATTTCTGATATTAGGTTAAGGATGAAATTTTATTTTCCAATCATAGTTTCTGCATGATGGTCTCTTTAATTTCCAAACAGCAGATGATCCAATCCTAATGTGGTTTGCAAGAAGTGAGCCTGAGCATTGAGATTCAGCCTCTTCTCCAAATTCTCCATCTTTCAGGAGATTTCTTGAACATTTTCTCAATATATTTATTAGATTTAATATAGAATGTAATAATAAACACCCCTGCTCTTCCTTAACCATGCCATAATGGCAGTTAAATTCTTGTACTTTTGTTAACATCAACCACCATCTGGCTGGTTTGCCAAGGCTTGCTCACTAGAGATTACATTACTTTAGTGCTCGTGGCCTTAACCTTTTCCTGCATTATTTTAGATACAGTTGGCCAAGTTAGTCCCTGGAAAATAAAGGGATGAAACTATAAGAACACTTTACTTCCGCTTTAAGTGGCTTCTTTTACTAAACAGTGGAATTGCCCAGCACAGATTTGCAGTGTTGTAAGGTTAATGATACATAGCCACATCTCTCAGCTCTGCAGATCGCTGTATTGTTGTGATTGCCTCATTTGAATAATAATTTAATGTTACAACAGACAAGTAAGTTCTTGTATTCTGAATGGCTAGTATCCAAAGGGGAGGGATTTGCTTAATGGCATGGTTATTAAGCAAATAACCATATGGGATTGACCTAATAGAACTCTGTTATGAGCTGTTTGCCAGCAACCAAGCCACTGCCTCAGATGAAGCAGGAAACTCCCTGTGTATGGAAAAATACACCAAAGTCCAAACAATGAGGTTGTCAGACTACAGAAACAAACATTTGGAAAAGGAGGCTCAGCCCTTCCTCTTCCATCTATTCGGCAGCATGGTTCTTATCCCCAGAATAACTCACTCTGAAGCATGCTACAAGAATCCCAGCCCCTCAGTGCTCTTTTCCTAACTCAGTTTGCAAATAGAATTCTGCTGTTATTCTGGGGAATATGGCTGACCTGTGAAGAACCAAGGGGGTTGGGGGGAGTTAGACGAAAGATAAAAGTTTTTCAAAACTTCACTTTTCAGCAGTTTAACAGCCAGGTTAGTGGTAGTTTCCTCTTTCATTTAGAAACTACAATTTCAATTAAGCTGCTTAGTACAATATTTATTGAAGTGCACAGTCCATAAATCTTATAATAACCATGTCCAATCAACTCAGATATATGGCCTCTGTTTTGAGGCAATAATTTACGGTGAGCTGAATAAACAGACAGCAGCACCTCTAAGTCACTATATTAAGGGACTGTCAAGTTTTAAACAACCTTTTTGGACATCTTGTAGTTAGAGAGAGATCTATAGCACAGTTAAGGAGGCTAGACAGCTTACAGAATGCAAATACAAGCATGCCAAAATGCAAAGAGATGCTGCCAGTAGCTTTTCGGCACTGGGGTTTAGTTCATGAACAGTGTGTGCTTTATGAGCAAGTTCCAAGCAGTTAAAATCCAAAAAATTAAAATCCTAATGTAAAAGCTGCATTAGAAATAAAATAGAAGTGGCAAAGTTTGCCTGTGATGGCTCCCAACTTTTCAGTTTGGCAAAAGCTAACCAAGGAGGGGAACAGACATTTAAAATGCATCACAACATCACTTAAGACACCAGAAGTGAGAGTTCTGGTAACAGTTGTATTAAGTTCAAGTGTTAATTCTTGGCATGGTTTTATAAAACACATTAAAGAGGATTTTTTTTTTAAAAAGCTTGCAAGTGAATATCAAAATGAAACATGGGTCCTAATGTCTGTTAAAAACTGGCTGTGTAATAATGAGCTATAGTACAAATTTGACAAACGCACACATTTTGAAGCGCATGAACAAAATAAAGCTAAAGAGAATAGCTGCATAAGAGCATTGGTAGCTGTATTGCAGGGCTTGGATCAGTACAAACCTTATTCGCAGCAACCTTCCCCACCTGTGAAGGCATCATGGGGTAGAGCTATTAGGTAACAGAATATAGTTTGCATTCTAAACAAAAACAGTCTTTATTCTAGAAAGCTGAAATGTCATTGGAAAGGGTTTTTAACCATTAATACAAGCAGATTTAAAAGCATTAGTCTTTATGTTCATTATATTTCCTTTTATAAAGTATCTAAAAAGTCAGACTTAGCAGGAAGACATTTCAAAGGTGCTGTTTTCAAACGAAGATTTAAATTCATTAGTATCACCTATCATCTATAAAATGTAGACTCTGTACTGTTCCTGTGAGATCACCTACTGCCCCAAGAATATATTTCTACACTGCAGTCAGAGGTGTGATTGCAGCATGTTTATATATGCACAAGCTAAGTTTGATCTAACTAGCCTTAAAAATAGCTGTGATGCCCCAGCAGCACAGACTAGCCACTCAACAGATTTCCAGGATCCCCAAACAGCCTTGTCCAGCCTATGCTGCCACAGGCTCACTGGTGTTATGTGCATCTTTGACAGCAGTGCAGATACACTGAGAGCAGCACAGTACACAATATTTTTACTTGGCCAGTTGTTCAGATGCAATTAAGTGATTTTGGGCACCCAATTTGGATCTTCTTAAAGGGCAAGGGGAGGGGGCTGATTCCCCCCCCCCCCCAATCCGAAAAGGCAGGTCTATTACAATTGTGTCAGGGCATGCAAAGTCATTACCACTTTGGACATCTTGGCTTAGGATATGTGTTCTCCTTGGCTATGCCTCCTCCCACTTCAAAGCATTTGCCATTTCTGCCCCAAGTGCCTACATAAGGGTAGCTGCCATGATGTGGTGAGCCTGGGAAAGCCATTTACACTTGAGTCCTGTAACAATGCTCTGCCGTCAAAGGCTGGAAAACATATGTGGAAAGTCAATCACATTCATTCTTATAAGAATGAAAACCTCATATACCATAATATGCAATTCAAGCATTTTAACCAAATAGAGCTCCAAGTTATTAATGTCACTGAACTTGCATTCTTTTTCACCCAAGATGGTTCATCAGTGCTTCACGTGATGTTACAGCAGCAGAGTCCCCTCCCCCTCCAATATTAACATGCTACAGCTCACAAGGAAGTGTCACTTACCTGTTACTATTTTGGAAGCCGTCTGAGTGGGATTTGTAAGAACACTGTCTCCCGATGACAGAGACACAGGAGGATGAGGTGGTGGGGGAACACTAGGTCGGTTCCGGGGCTTTGGTACTGGCTTTGGCCTTGGTAATGTCCCGGTTTGAGGAGGAGAATGAGACTGCGAAGTTTCTTGGGTAGATGACTGCAGCTGAGAGAGTGCAGCACTAGCACTGTGTTTTCCTGGAGGTGGTGTATCAGGTGGTGTTGGAGTCTGAGGAGGAGTACAAGGTGCCTGCTCGGGTCCATGTTCGCCACTAGGTACAGCAGGTGGAGAAGACACTTGACTATTTAGTTTAGGCTGCAGTGGAGGTGTAGCCTGTGAGGGGGGCTGTGGAGGGGGGTGGTTAGGAGCTTGTATTGGGGAGAGGCTGCTGGAGTATCTCCGAGGGGCAGAAACCTGGGAAGACGTGGAAGTCTGGCCTGCCCCTGGGTTTGTAAGTTGTCCAGGAGGAGAAGCACTTCTGGTGGGTGGTTTTGGAGAGACAGAAGGTAGCTGAGCTGGTGGAGTAGAACCGTGGTTTCCTGGCTGCCCAGGTGGAGGTTTGGGAGGTGCTGGTGCAGGCTTTTTAACAGCTTGGAGAGACATTAGTAAGAATATATTAGATACGGTTTATAGCTGAAACAAAACCTTGCAAGAAGGAAACATGTAACATCATTTAAAACACTCAGCCACTTTCCAATTGAAGTTATCCAGGCCTACTACTGCTGTAGTTTCATAAGGGTTACCAAGAAATGCACACAAAGGTTAATAAGCAGACGTCTGCCCGAGTGATGCTATTGCATAGCACTGTCAACATCACAATATGCTACTATGGACGAGTCTGAAGACAACACAAGTTTAAGTAGGTTTTGGTAAAATACTGTTGAACTTTGGCTTGAGTGGAGTAAACCATATAAATCTGGAGTGTAATAATGGAAAAGAGATCCCAGAAAAAAGCTACTTGGGCAAGCGCCTAGGGCGATAGGTCACAATTTTAACCACAAATAGCCACATCGAGAACTGAAATAAAAAATCCAACATACCTCGCCTCACTGCATGGGGGCTGGGACCAGCAGCATTTGGTGGCTGGCTGGCACAAAGCTGATTAGGGCTACTTGTTGACTGCGGCTGGCTCTGCATAGTGCCTAAGTGCCCACCATTTCTCACTGGGGGAGGAGTAGTTGAAGCTGCAGTGTCTCTGGGCTTTGAGGTACTGAAAATTTAAAACATGTGAATCAGAAGTTGCTTTTGAAATACCTCGCTCCCAGATGTACTGCAACAAACTCATGGGTTTGCACTAGAAAGTAAAACTTTGATACATGTGTCTGAGTCCTGGGAAACAAAAAGATTCCTGTACTAACATGGTATTTGAAAAGCTTAAATAAATGGTCTGGTAGCACTTTATAGACTAACAAAACATGTGGATGGTATCGTGAGCTTTCATAGGCACAGCCCACCTCTTAGATGCCCACGAAAGCTCACGATACCATCCACATGTTTTGTTAGTCTATAAAGTGCTACCAGACCATTTGTTGTTTAAGTTTATCCTGTACAGACTAACTTGGCTACCCCCTGAAGCTTCTGAACATACACAGTGTTTCAAGGGAGTCAGTTACAACTGAGGTAACGAGACTGCATCTCTAGATCTGCCATGGTCAGCTGTCCACTTCGAGCTTGTCTACACTTAAAATAGTACAGCAGGACAGTTGCAGTCACTCTGTGCTGATGGGAGGGATTCTCCCCTAGTGTAAATCCACTTCCCCAAGAGACAGTAGTTGGGTCAACAAGAATTTTTCTGTCAACCTAGTGCTGGCTACACAAAAGTGTTACAAGTATGAATTTTTCACATCCCTGACAATTAAATTTTCTAGATTACACCAAGCTTGAGTCTTAAGGAGGTCTTGTTGACTACTTTAGATATATTCTCTCCAAAACAATGGTCTGGAGTATAAATAAATCTACAGCCAGCCATGCAAGAATGCAGAATACATATTGAAATTAAATATTGTTCTAGGACGAACTGAATTCTCTCTGTGCTGAAAAGAAGTCAATACACTTGAGGCTTGTTTATCAGACTACCAACTTGAAAATTCATGGAAACACGTGGATTACTCCCAAAAATGTAAGTTACCACGTGTCTGTGGTTTTAACAGAATAACCTCTGTGGCCCCCCCATCACAGGACACAGCAAAGAGCAGCTAGTCAGATATGCCCCAAGGCGAGCCTGGAGAAGAAAAGTGGTATACTCTGTAAGCTCAGCCCACACTAGATCATGTGAGCCACCAGAATGAGACTGCTCATGTTAGATATTCACAATATGCAGGCATTTCTGCGCTCCTCTTACTTCTTGTGCTTGGCTTCAGTATGCTTCTGGGGTTTGCTAGGCTTCTTGGCTGGGGGAATGTCTTAAGACAGCAGCAGTTTCATTGCCACAGAGTAGCTACACAGTACCTCCCACCTGGGGTTTAGTTTTTAACTTTGATGTAGTTCAACAGGCTGGGGACTATAGTGCAGGACTGGCATGGAGAGACCCATACTGGTATAACTCCCTTCCTCCCACTGATATCAGCTATTTGAGCTAACACCTCACCGAGATAAATGGGGCAGGCCATACCCCCAGGGTTGTTGCAGAGGCACTCAGCACAGACTCAGACATCTTTGCATCAGTTTCATTTCATTTCCATTTGAAGATTCCCTTGCAATGTAATAGCTACAGACTATTTTCAAGGAGAGCTGAGATTCTGGAGAACACAACACTACACCAGGAGAGCTATGGACGTCTTCTGATTGACAACGACACACCCCATAATCTCTGACCTAGACACTAAAGCCTATCAAGCTGTGCCCCACAGAGAGCTGTGAAGCACTGTGATGCTCTTGGCTCTGAGTGCAGCCCAGGCTGGAGGGCTGAAACATGCTGAAGCTGCCACTAACTGGGCATGGTTGAGGCTGCTTGATAATAGGAGGAGCTTCCTTCTGAAATAATGCACAGCTCAGAAGAGAGCCAGAGAATCTGGCACTGGATAGGCCTCTGCCACACTGATCACCAGTGAGGTACTCTGGGGAAGACAAGAGGTCAGTTGGTCCCTACAAATGGGGCAAGCAAGGAAGAGTGGGAATTAGCAATAAGATGTAGGGATGAGCAGAGAAAGAAAGTGTGACACCATGGCATAAGGACAGCAGGACTGGGAAGAGATCCCATGTGTCTGGTTTGTGAGAGGGTTAGGATGTGGGACTGCATTCTCCCCAATCCCTGCTCCTTGCCGTACAGCTGCAGTTTTACTTCTGCAATGTCCTCAAACCCTGTACTCCCCTCACAATACAAAAATGAAATGAAACCCTGCTTCAGATCATTGTCTGTGTTGTACATTCCCCTCCTGTCTGTATTTTTAGGCAGGGTCTCGCGTGCAGTTTCCGATTGCAGCCTTTGGATACCACCACAATATAAACCCATTTGTGTGTGTTGTGGGAAAAGCCACACAACTGCACTAAAGAATTTATTAACACTCATGAAACCATCAGTACATTCCCTTAAAGGCAGAGACCAACCCTCTTTATGCTGCTGGTACTTCTGAAGCCACAAGTACTAATCTTGATTACTAATAGCTTGGGGATAGTTTTCAGAGTTAGATCTTGGACACTTGTTTTATACTTCACTTTTCTTCCCAAGTAATGTTATTTCAAATTAGATCATAATGGATTAACTTCTAAATTAATAAAGCTATTGAGCTGCACGAATACAGCAATGGCACATGTGGCCTGATTTACTTTGTTGGAGGTTGTCTAAGACTAATCCTCTCCAAACTTCACTTAATATTTACTAGCGCTCAGTCAGATGAACCAGGAAAATACCAAAAGCAAAGAGTTACATCAACTCTGGAGGATGAAAAGAATAGGCAAATCAATAATAATTAGTCTCCCGATAAAATGATTTAGTGATTAACAAAGAAACTAAATAATTTCACAAAATTTCAATAGCAGTCAAGTGAAAACCTACTATGCCATTATGTTAATGAAACTGATGCCAAAGAGTGATAAACTGACTTCTGACTTGCTGGTTAAGATTATGTCTGTTCCTTGCTAACACACTCGCTAACAAAAAGCACACAAGACAAAACTAGATCACTTACACAGAAATGAACAAGACAAGACTTACAGGCTTCTAGTATTGCCACTGAGTTTTAGTGCCTTCAGCAATAAACTGAACTTGAGGTTCTTAGATACTTCATAAGATTATGACATGAAGAGATCAATCAATAGGGGGAAGCAGAGTATACCGATGGAGAATTCTTGAAAATTCTCATATTATACAACAGATTTTAGAGTAACTTCAAATTAAAAAGAGGAAGATGCACAATCATCTCTCGCATTGTGCTTTTTATGAATTTATCTCAAAGCACTTCACAAAAAGAATGTATATTCAAGCTGGATGGTAGTACCCTGTTGATTAATTATACTGACAGATCGGTTTGTTGCTGAAGCAGCTTTTTAAGCCACTGCCAATAGAAGCCAGACTTCTTACCTGACATCCTCATTTCCTTGAGTGTGTACATGTTCTGCTGTGCCAGTAAATGGAGCAGAAGTTGCACTCACTGGGCTGGTTTCAGCCACAGAACCCTGTGAATGCTGCTCTGCTACAGGCTGAGCCAGCATGCCAGCCTCTGTAGGTGGAAGTGGTGGCTGGAAAGCTGGGGATGTGTGCTTTCTATTTATAGTGCCACATCTCCGAGGATTCACTGGGAAGTCCATAACCTTGACACCAAAGCTAGAGAGAGGAGAGAGTAAACACACCATGCAGGCCAACTCCAGATAAACAAAGCCAAAAGCAACATTGCAGGTTACAACCCAAAGACAGCAACCCATGTTGCTTAGCATGCAAAGAAGCAACAAGGAAAGCTTCACCTTTCTCCATAGAACACCACTATTGTTAAGACATGCAACACAACTTGAGTTACTCACACAAAAAAGGGTAAACTAAGACACCACTGGGATGGGCTATTCAATTACAGTTACACATTTATGCAAGTGAGCGCTGACTGCTGAGTACTTTTACCCCACTGGGAAGTATATACACATTTCCTTAGACACCAGGAGAGTTTCAGACTTGTGCATTTGGTGTTTTGCAAATGATATCTTCAAGGCACCATGTCCACTTCAAGATAAATGCATGTGAACTAAAGACAGGCTCATATACATTTGCATGGTTAAAAGCATGAAAAAGGAAGGAAACTACTACCTTATTTAACTATGGATAAGCTTTATCGCTCTAATATATGCCATTTTAAAAAGCTAGCACAGCATGTTCTAGAGACCCTTAATTTGATGTGGTTAAAATCCACTACAAGAAGAAAGGAATGAACCTTGAATTCATTCTCTTTTTCCCCTCTGTCAATACTTTGCACTACATGACAGTAGTAGGGAAATATAGTATACTGTTGTGATTAATATATTACACATGAATTTGCATGCATCTAACCATAGTTAAAACCAAGGTAACAATTTAACATTTGCATAAGGAGTTAGAACAGCACATCCCTTAAATACTGATATGAAAAACTGCTAACAAATACACTACATGTATGGAGTAAATACAGCACATCTGACATGGTATACTGTACCATCATCAAATCAGAAGTCTTTTATCATGAAGGCACCAGATAACACCACTTCAGCCTGTGGTTTTAAACAGAAGCCTTGGAACATTCAGAAGTTAAAGCAAATAGATGGTATCAAATGTATGTTTATTGGTAATGGATTATTTTGAGACCTAAAAAAAAAAATCTATGAATTGGGAATACTGTGAACAGAAGCAGCAATTACCTGCTTGGGTTTCTCATGCACAGAGCATAACTGGAAGGAAATGCCAGTACATTACCTTTGAACCTTCCTCAGGCTGCAATAATACGAGGGGAAATAAATCACTCAGGGGTTATCTAGGAGCATTTCTATAGAATTCCCTTTCTGATCACAATTTCTGAATTTTATTTTAAGGTGAGCTACAATGACATCCAATTCTAACCCCATCAGTGATCTGGAGTTCAAGAGTGGGCTAATGTCTGGAAAGAACAATGCAAGAGCTAAACATACCCTTCCTTCTTCAGCAAATCGCCTTCCATGATAGCCATGCTAACAGGCCTCTTCCGTTCCAGTGTCCCCGAATCATACTCATTCCCAGGTTGAGAGAAATGATTGGAATTCATGGCAGGAAGAGCAACAAATGCCCCAGATACATTAAAATCCACATCTAGATGAAGACAGATACCGCATTGTGAGACATATGTACACAAAAGCAGTGCATCACCTGTTTGTATTCCTAATTATCTAAGAAGGAATACCATGGAACTAGTGTTGGCAGAATTCCTCACATTACTGAAAGTCTTTACCTTCAGGGAAGAACCAGTCTGCATGCTGAATTATTGGCTCTATAACTGCTACCACATGGACTGAAGTTGCTGCTGCCATTTCAGCAAGCGATCTATGGACAAAATGCAGAAATACATGGTCTCTGATACAGACAGCTTTTTCAAAGTTAAAAATTGGTTTCCCCCCCCATTTTGCATGACAAAAACTGAATGAAAAAAGTGTACAACTATATGCTTAATGACTGACACATTTCTAGAATCCATCCCACAAAGTACATGGAATTGAAAAATTCTGACATACGCAGCCTTTATGCCACTCTTCTGTGTGCCATTTCTTACTATTCATTGGCAGGAGATAGCAGAATGCTTCTGAAATCCCTCTCTATACACCATTCATTTCTCAACAACTTGTTCGAGAGCTTTTCACGCCAAAGGAAAGCACTTACAGCTCTACTTCTATCCTTGACAGAAGATACAATTAGAAATAGCATTTAAAAATCAACTTACCCTTCATTCTTTGCCCACAGCAAGTTGGGACCTAACACTATGGCAATGTTGCTGGGTGTCATTTTGTTAATGTCACTGTTCTGTGCAAGTTTTGCTAGGAACTTGATTAGATACCTATAAAGGAGGAACCAAGCCATTAGGCAGTTATAGTGGCAACTCACTATAGACAAAGCTATGCTAGCACATTAAGCAAGTTATTTTCTTTCTTAAAACATAATTACTGTCTCTCACTGCCTGAAATATCAGAAACATTCAAGTCATATTTCAACTCAAACTTCCAAAAACTCTTAAGAGCATCTTTGGTTTAAAAAAAGGGGTTAAAATTTCACGCTTAGAAGTTTGCTACTAAACTTCTTCCCATTAATCAGTGAAAACTGAGCTGAGAAAGTGACTAATAGGAAATATCCTCCATTTTAAGTATGGTAGAACTACATCAGGTATATTTTGCTCTAAGTAGATTAGAGTACGGAGACTAGAGCGATCATGCACTAGGAAAGCACATTAAATAAAGCCGAATTAGTGTAAACATTTTCCTATCATGCATTTAAGACTGCTCCGAGCTAGAGACTTTGGTTTTGCTGTGTGTCACTGGGCAAGGGTGAAATCAGCAAGCATGAGAGCTACTTAGGAAGAAGCCAGGTGCAGAGTCTGAGCGTGGGAAGCTCTCAAGGGAAAGGTGAGAAGCTGAACGCCCTTGCACCATGCGTAGTTTATCTAAAGCACCACTGGAATGAAGCTTACACTACTGTTCTGTAATCAGGTCAGGGTGTGAGAGAGCCGAGAACAATTTTATGTGACCCCCTCTTCAAGGAATTAAAGTGACTGGAACTATCAACTGAACATTAAGGCCTAGTCTACACTGCAAACTTTGGTCGACATAAGCCACATTAAGTTGATCTAATAATGTGTCTGTGCTACTGAGTCCCTTCAGCCAACCTAAGTGGCCTGTAAAGTCGACTTCTGTACCCCATCTCCACGACAGTTGTAGCGCTTGATTCAACATCCATGGACTGATGCGGGGATAGTGCAGATACTGGGTTGTGTCACTCGAACGAACAGTTCTCCAGGAGGTGTGCCACAGTGCTCCGCTCTGACCACTCTGGAGAGCGCTTTCAACTTACTGCATGTCAGCCAGACACAGGAAACAGCTGCTTCTGTTAAAGCCCTGGGAACTTCTGAATTTTCATTTCCTGTTTGTTAAGTGTGGAGAGCTCGCCAGCACAGCCGACCATGGAGACGCCAGCCACCAGCGCACATGGAGCACACTGGTGGTGGTGGATCTTATTGCGGTGTGGGGAGAAGAACCTGCGCAGGCAGAGCTCTGATCCAGTGCCAAGACTGTGCAGGGAATGGGAAGCCGAACTACGTGTGAAGAGAAAGGAGCTTTGGCAAGCGATCAGTTCTGGTTCTGCCCCACAGACCTGACGCTTTTATGAGGCCTGCATGGGATTTTTGGTGGTGACCCACCACTACCCCCAAAACACTTTGTGGATACTTTCCAGGAGCCACAGGTGACCTCAAGCAACAACAACGAGGACCCTGCTGACAAGGGAGGAGGAGGAAGAGAACAGAAAGCTTTCCCCCCCGACAGCCAAGAACTGTTTTTAACCCTGGAGCACCAGGGCTGTACCCAGAAACTGGCAGCATCCGCTCCCGTGCTGCCTCGGTTGCCCTGAGGAGAGAGGCATCACAAGAGCCACCTAGGAGAAAGAAGATGACTTTTCAATGCTAGCCCTGGAACTGCAAACCATTCAACAAGTAACCTGCTCCCCGTTGGGGGACACCAGTCACACAACCTCACTTTCCCAAACCGGCCATGGCTGTGTTTGGAAAGAGTTGCCTTGTATTGCAAGCAACACTGGGGAAAAAAGGTGGAGGGACTTCCTGTTTGTGTCTCTCCCCCCCCCCCCCCCCCCCCCCCCCCCCCCCCCCAAAAAAAAAAGCCAGTGCCACTTCTATAACAAATTATTTACACTGGTGCCGGTCCTCACACACTATCTAGGTTGGTTGGGAAAGGGGCGTTTTCATGTTCCAGCCTGTGATCCCAAGAATGTCTTCACAAAAGTAGCAGCACAAAACCTCTCACCCCTGCCTCCCATCCCCCATGGACAGGGGCTGCTGCCACCCCACACTGCTGCTTCTGTATCCAAGGCAGCAGTGAAGGGCGGCAGGCAGCCGGCCTGCAAGGGGAGCTCATGGCAGGGCGCTCTCTGGGAGTAGGGCTAGGAGACGCTGGCTGCCAGCCCTACCCCCAGGGACTATCGAATAATCACATAACCACAAAGATTTCATGCAGTTATACGACAATTCAGTTACCTGGTATCTAACATCCCTATCACAGGACCTAACCACATCAGCCACAATATCAGAGGCTCGTGCACCTGCACATCCACTGTTGTGATCTATGCCATCAACTGCTAGCAATGCTCATATGCCATGGATACTGGCCACACGAAACAGTCCCTTGTGTCCATTTATCCACTGATGCAATCAGGTATCAGGAATGCCGTGTCACAAACTTGCAGGGGGACACTTTACCCTCCCTGGACCTTCAGTAATGGATTTGAAAGTAGCCATTCTTCTACCAAAGGATTTCAAAACCCGATTACAAAGGGAGACAGCTGAACGTTCATTTGCAAATTCAATGCTATCAATTTAGGACTGAATAAGGATCTCAACTGGTTAACACATTACAAAGGCAATTTCTCCTGTCTGGATAGTTACATTTCCACAAAATGCTGTGAACGAGCCACTTCCACTCTGAATTGATTAGCCTCATTAACACAAGCAATTTCTTCCTTATCTATACATACCTTGCCTCTCATTTCCACTGCAGTTCATCTAAAGTGGGTTTTACCCATGAAAGCTTATGCCCTAATAAATCTGTCTCTAAAGCCATGTCTCCTCTAATGGGAAGATCAATGTTGCAATCCAGGGTGATTGATCTTTTGGTGTTTGATTTAGTGGGTCTAGTACTGCAAGGAGCTAGGGGAAGCTGACAGGAGCATTTGCTCCCATCAGCCTCCTGCTGTGGTGCTGGGTCCTGCTGTGAGGGCAGGGGACTGGACTTAATGACCTCTCGAGGTCCCTTCCAGTTCTAGTGTTCTATGATTCTAGGACTCCAGCTACATAATTAACGTAGCTGGAGTTGCACATCTTAATTCAACCTCCCCCTTCAGTGTAGACCAGGCCTAGGGTGCCCCAGGACACTCTGCTATTTTTGCAGACACAAACTAAAAAGCCCACCCCTCTGAGACTTTTCATCTTGGAGATGCAGAGCACCTCAATGTGCTCTTCTCATTGCCTGGTGTCTGGCTGCTCAGAATTGGCTGCCAGGCAATCTGCCTCAACCCCCTACCCAAGTGGAAACTTTTCTCCCTTTGTTTCACAGATATTATTAAGCACACAGCCAGCTGCAATAAGAAGAATATTGCTTTCACTGAGGTTTAACCTAGAAGCAAAGAGCACTAGTGACCTTTTAAACATCCAAAAGCATGTTTCACCACTGTTCTGCACTTGCTCAGGGTACAGTTGAACTGAGCCTTAAAGCTGTCCAGACTACCAGAATACAGCTTCCTGAGTCATGGGAGGAAGGGGTAGTCTGGGTCTCCCAGGTCTACAAATGGCATTTCAACATGACCAATGCTTATTCTGCAGTCTGGAAAGAAAGTCCCTGCTTGCAGCTTTCTGAAAAGGCCCGTGTTCCTTAAGATGAGCATGTCACGAACATTCCCAACTGTCCCACACTGATGTTGGTGAGATGGCGCCTGTGATTCACCAGCACATGCAACACCACTGAGAAGTCCCTCCTCTCAGTTTAGGTACTCTTTAGCAGCGTGGTCTGGTGCCATGATAGGGACACACGTTCAGTCTATTGCTTCATTGTGGCAAAACCTACATAATGTCCTACACGTTGCCCAGAGTAGCTACTCTTCTCAGCAGATGCCTGTCAATGGCCTTGCAAGCATGGGTCACAGCAGATCCCGTGGGAAATTTTTCCATTCCTAATTGATGGTCCACTGATCAGCAGCTGTCTGGTGTTGCAAGCTTCCACAAAGCTATCGCCACTCGCTTCTCCACTGCCAGAGCAGCTCTCATTTTAGTATTGCCGTGCTTCAGGGTGGGGGGAAAGCTCTTCCCACAGTTCCTGGCAAGTGGCCTTATGCATTCAAAAGCTCGGCAGCCGCAGCTCGTGATCCCATGCCTGCATAACAATGCAGTCCCACCAGTCAGTGCTCATTTCCCTGGCACAGAAACAGGGCTCGACCATGCCAAAGTGATGCATGACTGTTGCACCCACGCATTGCTCCACCGTCTCCTAGCAGAGCTGCTTGTGTGCTATGCCATTGGTCCACATAGTGGCTCCTGAATCGGATGTGTAATTTCTGCAGCATAAGGCATGAGGTGTTTGTAATGCTCACCACAGTGTACAGCTGAGCAGGGTCCATACTTGTGCCAGGGCGTCTGTGTGGATAACCCAGGCTTATAAAAAAAGATGCAAAAAAGGCTCGGTTGGTTTGCTGTGGATTTCAGGCATGGAGGGAGGTCAGTGTATCACAAGAGGCTAATGCCATATTCCCATAACCACCTGTGCCAATGTTTGGTACCCTAAGGCAGTGCAAGCCCAACTCAAAATTCCACTCCACACTCTGTAGGATAGCTACCTGCAGGGCAGTGCTCCGTGCCTCCACACAAGCCCTGCTAGTGAGGGTGCACTGCTGACAGCGAGCATAGTATGGAGACAAGACTGACTTGCTTAAATTGGAGGGTCCATGTCGACTTAACTTTGAAGTGTAGACATGGCCTAAGGCAATTTGTGCCTTAATAAAACCATCAGATCTCCCTTTACAATCCTACTGGAACCTAACAGAGAAAATACAAACCAGATCAACATGCATTTTATTAATCCTAGTCTTGAAACAGCACTGAAGCTGCAGTGCCAAAAGCAATAGCAATTGTCCTTAATGTACCTGAAATTAGCCAGGTTAGGCTTTGGCAATCGCTTACAAATTCTCCACAAGTCTTGCAGCTTCTTGTCCTGGTCCTGTACACTGTGGGGAAGAGAACTTTTAGATCAGCAAACAGAATTTCTTCAGCTACCAGCAAAGGAAAGGCTTTCATCTATGTACAATTACCCTCTTGCTTCTGCATGTATTCATTTATACCCGCTCCACTGCCATCATGAACTCTGCTTGCAATAGGCAAATTCACTTAGCATATCTCAGAGCGTAACCAAGAGCCTGAAATAGTTGAACACTCAAATGGAATGGAAGCTGGTTTACTCAAGTATATTTTAATAGTTTTAAAACCAGCTCAGGATATGAATGCATAAAAATTCAAAGATGGATTCAACACAAATATTTATTAGCAGAAGTTGCAAGTCTATTAGCACAATTGTGTGAACTTTTTCTTGGGTTTATTCTTCCTCACATAACAGCTACATAAGTTAGCACACACATTTCTCTGCATATCTAGATTTTAAGCGCTCTTACTTTGCAACCTGTGTCCATTCTTCATACAGACTGTAGGTCATTAAAGGTTCAGGCAACTCTCGTAAATAGGACTTCAGGGCACCTGCCAGTAAATCATACAGGCTCATTAGATTTTGTTTGCTTCAGTCCTCGCAATCTGATCCTTGCACCTCAGTGAGGCACTGAGTCGACGCAGGATCAGGCTCTAGACTGAACACACTTCAGACTTCCCCGCCAATGTGTGTGTGCGGCACTGAACACAGTGAGTGACCCTGCACACTGCAGTGACCCTGTACTCATCTAGCTGAGAAGAGCACATACGGTAAAAGCTTCAAGAAGTAACTATAGCCATTGCCTGGCAGGACCAGCTGCACAAATATCTTGATCATTTTCAGAGCCCTGCCATGAGAAACATGACACTCGTATCAACGTGGTCACCTGAGTTTTCAACACTGCTCCTGACCTTCCAGAAATAAATATGCACAGCACAGGCACCCTTCACTTGATCTCCAAGGCTGTGCAGTTAAGATGAAAGGCTCACTTTATTTTCATGTACAGTTCATATTGTAATATGTTTGCCAGGTTAAACTTCAAATCAAGTTGCACCTTCATTGCCTGAAGTAGTTTGTACAGGGTGTGATTTGGAATATGCCAAATACCTGCAACGGCATGGGGGTCCGAATAAAACTCATCAAGCTGGGAAGTAGAACAGTCCAAGGCAGCTTTCAGCTTCTTCAGTTTGGAGGCTCCTGCAGCAATCCTGAATAAGCCCTGCAGCAGGAGGGTTAAAGCGTCAAGTTGACTGGAGCGACAGCTGGTCTCGTCTGTCACGGTTACAATGCTAGCGTACTTACAACCCTACTGTGACCTAGACTCTGTTTTCACAGATGTTACAAGCTTTAATTTTTTGGTTTTGGACTCTGCCATGACGAGTCAGCTGCACGAAAGAGAAGAGAGGACTTCCCTGTAACTGGACATTCTTCGAGCTGTGATTGGCAACCCACTCACAGGTGTGCAGGAGTGCCAGGACACTGCTACAAAACCCTTTTGGCTCCAGTGCCGTTGACCCAGGGGCATTTCCCCATGCTCCCAGCTGAGGTTATAATAGGGCATGAGGGTCAACAGCTCTCCAGGGACCCCTTTCCCAGTCTACAGCAGATGGGATGGAGAGAGAGAGTACTGGAATACCAAAAGGGACCACACATCTCGCAGAACCTCCAGTTATGGGTAAGTAACCTCTTCAAGTGGTGGTCCCTGTAAGTATTCCAATGGTGAGGGAGTAGCAAGCAATAATCCGCATGGAGGTGGGTGTCAGGATGCAGAGGAACATTGTCTGTACTACAGTGTGGCCCACAGCCACAGCTTGGGTGACAGGGTAGGGAGAGGTGAAGGAGAAGAGATCGCCATGTTACTGTTCAGTGGATGTCCTGCCAGGAAAGAAACAGCTGCTTGGTATGCCAGTGTGGTAGCCTGCACTCCTAAAATGTGCTTTAATTGTATCTGTGACCATACATCACGGCACGTAGCACATCCAGATGCAACCGAAAACTCATTTCGAGATCTGCTGGGAGGCAAGTGCTTGGCCTTTGGACTCATCTGCACTTGCTACAAATAGCTTCGGTAGTGTCCGAAAGATATGGGCTTTCTAGAGGCAGAAGGCAAAGACATGGTGGATGACAAGGGAGTGAAGGGGCTCTGTCCTCCTTGGAGGCATGCATGGCCAAATATACGCTGAGTTGGGAGCACAAGGAAATGCATGGCACAAGTGTGGGTCAACAGACACTCCTATGAAAACCTTCTGGCTCCAGCATGTGCATACCCACGACTGGAATACACACAGCGACCATCGCTTGAAGAATAAGGCACAACCATGCTTTCATTTCTCTCTCGTCTAGTCTGTTTTCTACATTTAGGTTAAGTTGCATCTGATTTTTGGATGTAATTGACAAACGTAAGCCTGGAAGGCTTCTAATATCACACCAGTAGACAAAATGCCCATGCACTTACACGCCCTAGCACAAACTCATACAGGTATGGTTATGTCCTCACCCAATAATTTTACAGATTCTAATGTGTTGATCTTCCTTTGAGTGGAGCCTTTTACATGAGAAATAGACCAGTGCATATGAGGTAGAAGTCCTTACCTCCTCTTTCATTCCGGTTTCCAAGAGCATCATTACACAGGCTTCAATAGGGAGTGCAATTTCACGACTGCTGCGTTTGAGATGCTCTTCCAATAGTGTTCCAAAGGCTGGCTTTTCTGTCCATTTGTCTAATTAAAAGAGCAGAAGAACACTGAGCTACATATCCAATATAACTTGTATTATGCCCCAGAGATAAGTTTAGAGAAGAGCCGCCGGTAGGGCCGTAGAAATTCTCTCTCTCTCTCTCACACACACACACACACACACACAAAAAGGCAGCAGCAAGTTTGAGTCGATCTGTAAGAGCCTCTTAAATTTATGGAGAGAGGAAAAAAATGATGAACCTGCAGGTGTCACTATGACTGTAAAAAATGACCCATCTCTCTCAGATGGATATTTATTCCCTTACATGAGTGGAAGACATTATGTCCTCACCATGAGCTAGGTGGAATGCATCAATGTGGTTTTAAATTTATTAAATTCATTCTGATTCTCCAAGGGACCCCAAAGTGTAGACTTGCGTTCCCCTTGTAGATATAGAATTTTGCACAGAATACATTCAAATTGCTTGGTCTGAGCTATTTGTAACATGGTTTTACCTGCAGCTGACATTTATGTTAACAGCTAAAACAAAAACAAAGCCTACTGAGTTAAAATTGTTAGTTATTTAGACATTTATCATTAGTGGCCCCATGTCTCCACTAGAATCACCATATTAAAGGGTCTGTCATTCTTCTAGGATTAATCACCATATTAAAGGGTCTGTCATTCTTCTAGTATCAATCCTACCCTCCCTTTTCCAAAAAAGCATTCAAGCTCACTTGACAACTTTCCTTGTGGCTGCAATGCTTGGGTTGGTTTTGTTTGCTTTTAAAAAAAAAAGTTTGACCCAAAATATTTCCCCCATTATAGGACATCTTGATTTGCCCTGATACATTATTTCTCTACTTTAGCCAGGATTCTCTGCTGTTGTCACTGAAAAAAATGCATGGAAAGCAAAGGCAGGCTGCTAGTCTCTCTCAAGCACTAGTTTTTTCAGAAAGGGGAAAAAAAAAAATGAAAGAGCTGAGTATACCAGGTTTGAAAGTCTGGTGCAGATGCACTGTGGCTTCTACTAAGAATGTCGTTCACATACTGTATGGATGCAATGTGAAAAGCTATACCACTACTACCTGGCATTTCTTTAGTTTTTTTCATGCACTCATCACTAAGTGCTTGACAGAAGGCAAGCAAGCCATAACTATCCCAATTTTTACAAACGGCAGCAAAAGTGAGGTGCAGAGAGCTTAAGTGTCACTCAAAGTCAATCACTTAGAGCAGAGGTAGGACAAGAACCCCAGTCTGCTCCAGGCATCCACTGGATCATTCTGACTCCCAGGCCGCTTTTGAAGCAATCCAGACACCATCTAATACTTTGCACTTATTCATTTCTTAGTCTATCGAACGTTGAGAAAACTGGGGAATGAATATGCAAGGAAGCAAACCAGAGATACCTGCCTTCGATACAGAACAGATCTCAGCTTTCCACAGCACTCCATCATGGCACTAGCGGAAGGTGCTCATTAGTTTGCAATAACCACAAAATAGCATCTTCCATGAGGTCTATTTAATGCAGCTAGTGTGTCTCACTTTCAGCAAAATCATATTTCTAAATACCTTGCTTTAGAGAATTTAAGAATTGCCGCTTGGACCATAGCTTGGTGTGCTCTGCCTACATCTCTGCACACTTGATACCAATCATGATCAAGTGGTGCCTCAGAGTTGGCTCCAGTTAAACCCTTTGGCAACAGTGACTTCAATGACAATAGCGACTTCAATGACAATAGCAGGCATGATAAGGATGATGTTTAGGACAATTTAAGGGTAATCGTACACTCCAGCTGACTAATGCAGAACTTGATAGATCAGAGGTAGCTGCCTCATTTAGATGCACCCTTAACAGTTGATGTAGGGTAGCTCTGCATCCTACATCAGTCTGGAATACTTAGAATTAGCCTTAGGGCTGAGGGGCAAGGATGTAGTGGCAGTAAAAGATGCACAGGGGAAGGGGGGGGTGGAGAACCCAGGAAAAAAAATACCCCCCCGCCAAAGTTTAGATTCAGATTTAAGGCCAGAAAGGACCATCATGCTCATATAGTGTGATCATTTGCAAGTTGCAGGCCAGAAAACCCATCTACCTCCTCCTACGATAAGCCCGTATCTGCTGGATGTGCTACTAATGCCGTCAAATCTGCAGACAAAGTTACAGAAGATTCACCATTTACTTTAATTCAAAGCAGCAAAAGCAGGCAAAAAACCTGTAGAGAGGGGTTTGAATCTGACAACACTAGCACAGAAACTAGGATCCTACCTTTTCTCTCGAAGGAGAATTCCGTTTGGCACAAAGGTGCCAAGAAGAGGTTAATGAGAAGTCACATTGTGTCCAGGTGAGAGGGAGTACCTAGGGCAACCTAAAAACACAAGCCTTCCCTTTCTCTCTCTCCACGTCAGACAGACCCTTTTGTGTTAGATTAGTGTGTTAATAGAGGACTGGAAGAGCTCCAGAGTACAGCAGCAAGAGAGGGAAGTATGTTGGGGAATGTAACATTGTTAAAAAGCTCACAATGTCCTTATTAAGGGTCTGCATGCAAAAGAGTCAAGATAAAGGAGGAGAACAGAGTGCAGAGGTGGCACAGGCAAGGAGAAGCGTCAGCCAGAGCACAAGTTACTTTACCTTGATGGGCTTGAATTTCAGGGAGGACCTTTTCTAAGACTGCTAATGCTTTTCTATGGTAATCTGCTTGTGCGTCTAATAACTGAGAACAGAACCCATATTTTAAAAAAAACAAAAACATTGTTAGCTTCTGAAGAACACATACAGACATTAGACGGTTTAGCACATTACATGTAAACTGAAGGGTTTTTTGTATATTACAAAACCCATAACTGAATGTAAGCAAACAAGAGGGCACTCACCATGACAAAGTATTTGGCATATTCCCCTTCTTTGGACACGAAGTTATACATATCTGCAGCAAGTTGATCCTTTGAGGAAAGAAAAACAAACCATGTAATTTCATAAGCCATTTTCCATTGTGGAAATCAAATGTATGCGTGTAATGTGATTGGCAGGCCATTAGGTTTACATACTCATAAAGAATACAAGTATTTCTGCCACTCAACCTAGTACTGAGAAGCTTCACCTGAAATATCGTGGCCAGTTCTGGGCATCACACTTTTGGAAAGATGTGGACCAAGTCTAGTGGCAGCAAAAATTACTGAAGCTCTAAAAACATGATCTATGAGGGAAAATTAAACTAGATGTACAGATGTGGTCGCCTCATCTCAAAAAAAGATATATTGGCATTGGAAAAGGTTCAGAAAAGGGCAACAAAAATGATTAGGAATTTGGAAAGGGTCCCATATGAAGAGAGATTAAAAAGACTGGGACTTCTCAGCTTGGAAAAGAGGAGACTAAGGGGCGATAGGATAGAGGTCTATAAACTCATGACTGGTATGGAAAAAGTGAATAAGGAAAAGTTATTTACTTATTCCCACAAAAAAAGAACTAGGAGGTCACCAAATGAAATTAATGCGTAGCAGGTTTAAAACAAACAAAAGGAAGTTTTTCTTTACTCAGTGCACAGTCAACCTGTGGAACTCCTTGTCAGAGGATGCAGTGAAGGCTAGAACTTTACCAGGGTTCAAAGAAGAGCTAGATAGATTCATGGAGGTCAGGTCCATCAATGGCTATTAGCCAGGATGGGTGAAAATGGTATCCCTAGCCTCTCTTTCTCTGGAGGTGGATGACGGGGGGGGGGGGGGGGGGGGGGGGGGGGGGGGAAATCACATGAGGATTACCTGTTGTGTTCCCTCCCTCTGGGGCACCTGACATTGGCTACTGTCGGCAGACAGGATACTAGGCTAGATGAACCTTTGATCTGACCCACTATGGCTGTTCTTAGTGTTTAGTCTGGAGAAGGGAAGACTGTGGAGGCACATAAGCCTAAGTGCATAATGGGTTGTTATAAAGAAGAGGGTGATCAGGTTGTTCTCCTTAACACTGAGGACAGTACAAGGAGTAATGGGCTTAAACTGCAGCTATGGCGATTTAAGTTGATTAGGAAAAACTTCCTAACTCCAAAGGTAGTTGAGCACTGCAGCAAGGTACTGGGGGAAGTTGTGGAATCTCTGTCATTGAAGGTTTTTAAGAAAATACCTGTCAGGGATGGTCTAGATCAGCGATGGGCAACCTAGGCTATTGAGTGGGCTGCATGAGTGGCCCTCCATCTCAGTGGGCCAAAGATTGTTATAACCTAGAGAGTCTCCTGGGATAGGTGAGTTTTGCTAACGGCATGTGTTTCCCTAGAATTGGAAGGGGGTGGGGGGGAGGGGCAGAGAATGAATCATAGCAGCACTGTGATGGGCTGCAGAGGGAGTACCTGGCTCTCAGTCAGTGTTGTGTGCAATCAGCACACGTCTCACTTCACATACCCTTGCCTCATGTGCATGTCACTGTAGTAATACCAGGAGGAAAACAACACAGACAGGTCGCCAGATTCTGCTGGCTTCCCAAATGTACACGTAGAACCCCAATGGGCTGCACGGAGCCCACACGCTGCAGGTTGCCCACTGGTCTAAATTTTTCTTAGTCCTCCCTCAGGGCAGAGGTCTGCACTAGACGACCGATCAAGAGCCCTTCCAGGTCTACCTGTCCCCGATTCATATTACATAGTATTCCCTTGCTAAGCCCAAAACACTGACTCTCCAGGAGTTAGCTAGCCACCTGCCCACAGTAGGGATGTAACAGTGTAGTCACTTAACCAATAAGCAAAAGCTACATGCATATCCTCCCCCCACCAGAACATTTTTTAGCAGGCTGCCAGCAGTCCGGCTCAGTCCTGGCTCATGCTGTGTCCAGGACCTACCCCTGCTGCAGCTCTGCATTTAAAGTGCATTAGAGCCAGGCTGCCCGCCCACCCGGTTCCTGTTCCAGTTCATGCTGGGTCCAGGAGCTCAAATCCCACCCCCCCAGGGCAGGGGCTGCTGCCACCCTGCATTGCTGCCTCTATCAGTTTTTAAAACCGGCTCCCCTTGCGGATCAACTCCCATCTGACACCCCATGCTGCTGCCTTTGATAGAGGCAGCAGTGTGGAGTGGCAGGGGGCTTCATAGGAGTGGGGCCTGGGGACTATCGAACAGCTGACTAATAGATAAGAATTCATGAGATTAATCGACTATTCAATTAACCGATAATTAACATCCCTAGCCCACAGCACACTGATCAGTTGCAGGCTATCAAGGGGACTCCTGGGATAAGCAGTAATGGCAGCTACAGCTCAGTGCTTCAGCCTGATGTGTTTCCCTTTGGGAGGGCTGAGAGGAAAAAGGCAGTCTTAGGAATACCCTTCAAAAAGCCACACTTCTGCCCAGCTACCCAGGACAAATCAAAGGTCTGCACTATAAATCTTAGTATCAAGATATATCATCAGGTAGCAACAATACTGACAGTATCAGCCCTTTAAATAAGTAAGTTTAGCCATTGAAATGGCACCTTGGTCCATTTTTATCCAAGCATTTTTGGATTTTACTTTCTATTTTTATTCACTAAAGCAAGTCAAGATGCCTGTAAATAGGATTTGTGCTTGGTTATTTTAGCAGGACATGGTAGAAATACCTACAGATTTAGTTATAAAACTCATTACTTCCCAAAGACATTCCTGGCCAAACTCCACAGTAGAGAGATGCAACAGTTCTTGACTGTTTTGTTACTCAGTT
>JANRFK010001605.1:2310625-2322570 GCA_030068395.1 Apalone spinifera | reverse complement strand
CAGCTGTAAGGTGCGCAGTGCGCCGGGGTGGGGGTGCACATGCATCGCGTGCCCACTTCCTGGGGCGCAGGAATGACTCGAGCCGGCCCTGGGCGCATGGCGCATGCATGGCCCCGCCCCCGGCAGCCTCAAAAGGTTGGGGACCACTGGATTAGGCGGTGGGGAAAGTGGCAGCTCATAGCTACACTTTCACTTTAAAACCATCCTGTCTTCTAATTTCAGGGAGCAGATCTGCTTCCTGTACCATAGCCTGGGGTCACTGACACTTTCTGAACAGTAGCTCTGTAGGAAGAACTCAAGAACCAGGAATTTTCATCTTTAATGTAGAAGAACTATTTAGCTACATCTGGAGAGCTGAAGGGCCTAGCTACATACCTTAGAAAACCAATGGAAAGGAGCCTCAGAGCCTGGGGTCAATGACTCAGGCTTCAGGACTAAATATAGCAGTGTAAAAGTTCCTGCTCTGACTGGAACACAGCTCTCACGCTCGGGAAAGGGGCGTATCTCAGAGCCCAGGTAGGAATGTTTACACTGCTATTTTTAGCCCTGTAGTGTGACCCCAATTCAGTTGGACAGGGCTCTGAGACTTGCTGCTGCAGGTTCTCCCTCTCTTTTTCAGCAATGTAGACATACCCTTAGCCTCAGTTTGGCAACATTCTGGAAGAGGCTACTGGTTTCAGAGAAAGTCACAAGCCCCATCCAGCGAGCAGCAATAACGATTCTGTTATCATGAATGGGCTAAAAAGTAGAGCTAAAAACAAGAAGCTTAGCACCTTTTAAAAGCCAGTATGGAAGCAACAAGAGCAGTTCTAAAACAAAAAATGCTGTAAAAGAACTTGGACACACACTAGAGAACAAAAAACAAAAAACAAAAAAAAACACTTAGCTCAAGTGTAAAACAGGTAACAAATCTTTACTCAGACTGTATCTGGAACCTTTGTTGTTGACGTACTAGAGGATGCCTATAGGAGTACAGGTTGGACCTCCAGGGTCTGGCACTCAGGACCTGAGAGGTCCCGGAGGAGGGATTTTGGACCGGGGAGGTCATTTCTGACCCCCTACGCCAGCTCCCATAGCCCGGCTCCACTCCTGAGCTGGCCTCCAACAGGCTCCACACATGCAACCAGCCCTGCTATCCTGCCATGGCAGCCCACAGTGTCACTGCTGGGGCACTCAGCTTCACTGTGACAAGCCACTGCGCTGCTGCCAGTGCTCCCAGCCCCACCAACCCTGCCAGCCTGCAGTCCCACCGCTCCCCCGAGCCAGCATTCCCAACCCTGTCACCTGCCCCACCATTAGGGCTCGTGGCCCCACTGTAGCAGACCGCTGCCCTGCCAGAGCCCTCTGGTGTTCTGACCACCCTGCCCCCGGCTAAGCCCGACTCCTGCGGCAGGGTTCCCATCCACTGACCTCCCTGCAACCAGCATTGCTGGGTTCCTGGCTCCCACAGGGCTCCTGCCTCTAGCCCTCCACCAGGTCTCTTTGGTTCAGCAACATCCGTGGTCCTGTTGGACCATGGATGTTGCCAAACCAGGGAGTCTTGGTTGAGAGAGGTTCAACCTGTAATTAACTTCATGATGAAGGTGACAAGTCTGAGCTCTTCAGCTGACAAGATTATAGAAGAGGCAAAGTTCTCCACCCGAAACATTATTAATTTTTCCTGCCATTGCATTTTTATAAATAAATGAATGGAGATGCCTATCTCCTAGAACTAGAAGGGACCTTGAAAGGCCATTGAGTCCAGTCCCCTGCCTTCACAGCAGGACCAAGTACCATGTCCTTAAATAAATGAAAGCTATTGGTTTGCCATCCAAGAGTCCAGATGGGTAGCTTTTGGCAAGCTGACAGTTTAGAACACCTTCACATAGCTGTGTTACTAGTACATCCTGCTCACTTTCTGTAGTGCAACAGGCAGGATTTGCTGCCAGGAAAAAATGGAAAATTAGCAGCTGTGTTCAAAAACAAAGACAAAGAATTCAGAGTTGGAGTTTAGTTTCCCTTAAGAGTCTTGTTTTTCTAAAGCTAACTAGAAATTCTCCACAAAACTTAACTTGAGAAATTTCACATTTATTCATTTGTTTTCGCCCATTTTACAGTAAGATCCAAAGCATATTGGTGACTAGACTTTAGCTCTTTCATGCAAATGAAACTATGTATGGTAGTCTGAAGTACCAAGTCTTAACGTGTCTGATTAGAGGAAGAAGGCCCAAAAGGCCCAAAGGGGGAAGAATGTTGTGCACCATCAATTCTCAGTTTCATACTTCTGGCTGATCTTAGTGGAAATATAGATAATGAGCTATTTTCTAAAACTTGGATAAACTGGCTACTTTAGATACTGTTAACTGTGCAGTTTATTATAGAAATAGCTATGACTTATCTGTAGAAAAACATTTAATGCAAACTTTTAATATAAATTCACCATAAAGAAAATTAAACTTTCATTAGCCTTTAAGAAGCGGCGATAATAGGAGGGAGCAGACAAACTCCAGGATTACCAGGAACAGGACGCATACGATTTTGTTTCTCCCTCTTCTCTTTCATCCATGCAGCTCTCAATTGTTTTTTAACTGAGATACTCCCAACAAAACAGAAAAGTTTTATTGTTGAAGTGATAACCCATCACTTCCCTTGCTGCTTTATGTCCTGTTAGTGTGAGCTGGAAGAATATATTGTTAGTGTTCACAAGTTCTGAACTTATCTACTTCTACAGATAAACAGTTCAGAGCTTTTGAATTTGAGGTTTGCCTGTGGACCTGATAATACAAAAAACATATACTCTCCAAAAAGCAAGCAAACTTAGCTTCTCCTTAAGGGCCTACTCCTGATGCCATTGATTTTATGAGAATCTGCCTATTGATGTTAATGGGAGTGAGTACATAAGTTTTATGAAGTGCATTTGCTGCTTTTAGTTCATCCTTTTAAGAAACAGGACTCTTCTATTTAAAAAGTGTTAAAACATCTTTAGGGATAGCATAAAAGTATTTTTTACAATTTGTCCCTGCCTTTGGAATTATATATCAGTCATTTTTCAGAGCCATTTTAATGCAGAGGAATTATTTTGACCTTTTGGCAATCAGTAGGAGCATTCAGCTTTCTGGATGTAGCAAGATCTGCTGCAGGACTTGCACTTTACCAGCACAGCATTTTCAACAAGCCCAAACACCACAACACCATTCCTCTCACCACAGAAACCAAATTCACCTTTCTTATTCAATTACTCCGCTCTCTGTAGTTTCATATCTACTTTGATCTCAAAAGTAGCAGTGACTCTGTTTTACTCCTGTTCCACTGGAGTCTGTGCAGCTCAGACAATCAACTGAGTCATGCAATTCTGTTCTGAGGGCAGAATCACTACATGTGCAAGAGTCAGAAAGATACCAGCTTCACTTTCAGGACCCGTCGCTGAACCGGCAGGACTAACACAGAAAGCCTTGCTCTCTTTTTTTACTCACTGAGTAGTTTTGATCTGAAAGTGACTGACAGGTGAACATGTCCTCCTCGCTGCTCTCCCCCCGCCCACCTACAGATACTTTCTGGAGCAGAAACACAAAGTTGAGAAATCTGGAAGAGTATGCACTAGAGATGTAGATGGGTAACTGGTTAGCCTCATCCTTAATGAGTGGGGTCCTGGTTAATAGGTAGGGGCTGGAGCAACTCCCTGCCCTGCTCCAGCCCTGCAGTGCCCATATCAGGCAGGGGCTGGCTAGAGCTACCCCAGTCTGTAGTCAGCTCGCCCAGTACCCTCCCCCTGCTGCAGGTAGCACACTGGCTCTCCCGGAGCGCAGCTGGCAGCCCTTGCCATCCCTGCTCCCCAGCACGCGGCTTTATTGCAGTAGGCTTGGCTAATGTCCCCGCTCCTGGGGATGCTTTGCTGCGGGCTCTGCAGTATAATGCTTATTTAAGTGTTATACTGCAGAGCCTACAGCTTGTGTAACCACTCGAATTTTTAGTGGTAACACGGCTACATTGTTAAACAATGTTTACATCCCTAACGCCCCAGGGACAATCAGTGTTGACAAAATAAATAGGAAGTAGTTTCTCATGGCAAGTAATGTTGCTCATATGATCTTCCCAACTTCTCATTTTGTGTCACTCAGCCCTATTAACAAGTACACGTAACGAGAAACTGCTGAGAATCCCCTTTCTTCACTTGAGCTTATTTCATTTGTGAAAACAGCTTTACTTGCTCTTCTGCTCTGAAGGGCACAAGCAGTGTGCTTGGGGACTGACAAGGGCAATGGGTGCCCAGCAACTCACTAAAGAACTAATTTTTGAACACCACTGGCTGCTTTACATAGAGTTGATTCCAACCTTCCTTTCCTGGGAGAGAGGACAGGCTACAGATGACTTTTGGAGATGGCTGGGAGGAATGGCAAAGGGAGAAGATCTCCAAACACCACCTCTTCCTGCCCTTCGCACTAAAAGTCAGTATAGACTGTTCTGCATTCTAGATTCTGTACAAGATACATTATGAACAAGACAATAGTACTTAATCCTGATCTGAGGAGACGTGTCCAATGACACATTACATTTAGACAGCTAAAAACAAATATACAGGCCGCCCTCACTATAAGTCCAAGATACATTCCAAAAAACTTGGACTTACAGCGAAACAACTTACAGAAGGGAATTTGCTTCCTCGGGCTGACTTCTATTTGCGCAAATTGAGGGTTTTGGGTTTTTTGCGCGCCACTTAAGAGCAGGAAATGGGAGGACTTATAATGTATCAGTTCCTACAAGCGTCAACAACTTTAGTGCAGAACGGATGCATACTGGCGCTGGAGCAGACAAAATCTGCTAGGCTGGGCCCCCCTAGGCTTGGTGTGCGAAGGGAATGTGGAGTGTCTTTCTCCTCAGTTGGGGACTACATCAGTGAGGGGTATTTTGTTTTTGTTTGTTTTTTTGCTTCCCACATGTGCATCTCCCCTCCCCCCGGACTGATTTTTCTGTGAATCAGCAGCCCCTGGCCCAAAAAAGGTTCCCCATTGTTGAGCTATAGTATATGATCAGACTAGACTTAGGGGCATACAAACACTGCTTTATTTCCAAAATATGCTGCTTCAAATTAATGTTGCCATTTTCCAGGAACACAATTCTAGCATGGGATTTCCTATACATGCATTCACCCCATCTATGCCCACCTCTTGATAAGACAGCACATGAACTTTTCAGGAGTAGGATGAAATGCTGTTTTATTCCATGCTTATGAATGGAAAAAACTAAAGTAGCATCCTCATTAAGGTTATATTTAATTCAGTGTCAGATCTTGGCTAAATTCTAATAATTCACTTTTGGCAGGTTTAATTTTCAACAAATAGGAAGCAGTGCTTCTCCTTCCATTTCTGAGGACAGCTCAACGAGGGGTGTTAAGAGACTAACCTTTCTGAGCAAATCATATTCTCCAACTCAGGAAAGAACTTGGGGGACAGATTACACTAGACTGTAAAATCCCCAAGGAACAGACTATGTGCTCCTGTGAGAAACTGAAAAATGAAACCGTAATTCTGAGGTGATACTACCACAATACAAACTACCAACTACAGAGTGTGCACAATAGAAGCTAGCACTTCCAGAGAGTGCATTTCTCTTCCTCTTTTCCTTTGTAAAAAGTTTACAATGATTCAGAATAGATGAAGTACTATTTCCCAAATAATTTCAGCAATGATTAAAGCTTGTCGTATTCTGAAGTCCCAATGCAGCTATTTATTTTCAGTGTTTTCCTAGTCAGATCAATAGAAAGTTAACATCCACACATGCTGGTCCCATGCCCAGGCAACGTAAACCATACCACAAATACCAAACCATCCATGATTATATGCACCAAATCACCACCATATATTTAGCAACCAAATATAAGGATGTGGTGTTGCACAGAGCAAAGAAGGGAAGTGACAATTGTGTGCTCAGTACCTACCACAAAAACCCTTCCTGTATAAAGCAAGGCAAACCAGTAGCTGGCAGATGCCAGTGATACAGCCCAAGAAGTTTAGCTAATCTTTAGGTCCCAAAAAGCCAGCATCACCTTGAACGGCCTGCACTTACGGTGAATGAAAATTTATTGCACAAACTTTAAATTATTTCCATCTCTCTATTGGGAGCTTTCCATTCAACACCAGATGAAAGCCTCAAGTCAAACTTTAGAGGTTAGTAACAATAAATACTCTAATTCTGGAACAATATGGCATGAACTGACCCAAACAGCTGTTCCTGCGGTAAGAACCAGTTTGGCTGACCGAACTTGCAGTTCACAGCATCCAGTCATGGAGTCTGTTCTGGTCCAGAGGTTTTTCCTCTTCCAGAAGGGATTTAATACCCAGTCCTTCAGGAAATTTGATTATCTGCTGGGTGCCATTTTTAAGAACACAAGAACTACAGCTGTAGAAGCTTATGAACAACTTTGCTGATACAGGCCAGATCTACACTAGGGGGCAAAGTCTAACTAAGGTATACAATTCCAGCAACGTGAAAAGCGTAGCTGAAGTAAACACCTTAGTTCTACTTGCCGCAGCATCCCCACTGCAGGTACTTCCCTTACTCCTTGGAACCTGGTGCAGTATCAGAGCTGATGGGAGTGCAATCAGCAGTTGATTTGGCGCATCCTTACTAGACCACTAACGCAACCCCCAGGAGATCAATCTCTGGAGCGTTTATCTCCCGGTAAGTTAAGATAAGGTTGCAGTCACGAACAAGTAGTTAAACTTCCATCATCATCTTTCTCTTGCTCCACTAAGCTCTTCCCAAAGGTCTGATCAGTGTTCTAATTTTAAGCTAACTCTGTTTATTTAGTTTTAACAAACATTGCATACTATGCCACTCAATTTTGACAAAATGAAGCTATTCTAATCAAAGGCATCCCAACAAGTTCCACAAATAATCATCCTGGAAGAAAAGTGGATTGTTTCCTAACAGGCAGAGGGAAACCCAAGGCAGACTGTCCATATTAGCAGATCTGGAATGCCATAAACTAAACAAAGCCCTCTCCCAAGCAAGTCAAGAGATGTCGCTACGTACGAACAACTGCAGTACAGGCCAAATTCTACTCCAGCAACTTTGTAAGACATAATTTACTGCAATAAGGTCTTATAACATCACAACCCTCTTCACAAAATGCATGTTGATAGACATTTAAATACTGAACTGTGGACATTCAGCTTAGTTTAAAATGATCTTTAAGCCACCACTGCATGTTCAGGTATCACTGGAGCAGGGTAAGTGTGAAGACAGTGGCAGATTGTACATGTCAATTGTACTGCAAAACCTGTAGAATAAAGTGAGCGAATAAAGACTGAACACTAACACTGAATTTTGGTGCTTGAACAACAACTTAAAAGCAAACTTCTTATGCATCACACAACTGGGGGTTTGTGGTTTAAATGCAGAATAAGTTCCTTGTTAGAGGAAATTACCACACAGACATTTCAGAGAGAAATTGTGTTTGTTGCCTCAAGTCTGAATCTGATTTCAATTTTAGATGTGAATAAATCAGAAGCAATTAGTAGCTCTAAGTTTTCACTGCATTTTCTGTTTTTATAAAAACTGAGAAACTTGTCCATTGTTGAGCTGCACACTCATTGCAGCTATACTGTGCCTTGTTATGCAATTGAATAACTTGCTGGAATGTTTTAGCTAGAGGGTCTATAGTGACCCACTTTCCTGTATTTTTCATCTCTCTTCCAATAAACAAAGTTAGAACTTGACAGTAAATGAGTGTGTATGATCCCCACTGCTAGGAATGAAAATAGAAAGTTCTGTTCGCTGGAGATACTAAGTGCTGAGAGGAGTAGGAATGCAAACAAGTAGTCGAGTATACCTAGGCTTATTAGTTAATCTTTTTGACTACTCAAATTTCCCCCCACCTTGCTGTCTCTGTATCAGACACCACTTCGCAGCAGCAGCCATTGTCCATGGGGGGTCCTAGCTCCCCGCTGACGGAGGTTGGAGCAGCCTCTGTCCGCAGGGAGCTCGGACCCTCTGTGGACAAGAGCTGCTGCCACCCCATGTTGCTGCCTCTGTATCAGAGGCAGCAGGCAGCCATTCTGTGAGGGGAGCTGGTTTTTAAACCTGTTCCCCTTGCAGACTGGCTCCCACTTGGCACCCTGTACTCTGAGGCAGCAGCATGGGGGATGACAGGGGACTTAGTGGGAGTGGATTGCACTGGCTGCCAGCCCTGCCCCCGGGGACTACAGAATAGTCGAGTAACTAACAGGAATGCATGTACCCTAGTAAGGAAGAATAAAAATGTCAAACATTTAACTCAAGATGGAGTCCAGCTTTTTTTTTTTTTTTTTTTTTTTTAAAGCAGCGCAATGGAACAGAACTGTGACATTACCCAAGTACATTAATTACTGACTTAACAGAATGAGACAGACGTTCCCTCCACATGAGGCTGGAAGCTTTTAGTTCTGGATAAGGGCCAATCCCGTTGTTATATCACCTGGTGACCTGGGAGTTCCCTTACATTGCCACAAAAGAAAAGAGATTCCCTCAGACTTCTAAGTTTATTTTTTCCTGCTCTGGTTGCCAAGAAGTAGGTGGGCAGTGTACATTTGAACATGGTTTAAAGCTCCATGACAAGTGTTGATGCAGTTGCTAGACAACTATGTAGTGGAACATCATCTTAAATCTTGTTACACAACGGGATGTTGAAAACAGTAAGATATTTAGCACATGCAGCCATTAAAAGGTATGTTTAAAATACTGCTGTGCCATCGCTTAGTTTTAGATGCAGGCACACAATATTAATACCATATGCTTACAATAAAAAAAGGACAACCATATAAGTAGAATTCATAAGGCATGCTGAGTTAATTAAAAGCATTTAAGACTTTCTGGTGCATTGGCAAGATTGAAGTCTTGTATTTCAGTCACATGATCTTCCCAGAATTGAGAAACAAATATTTGAAGCAGAAAATGCACATCTGGCCACAGAGATGGACAGTTTACATAACTTTAAAAGGATCTTCTCCCCTCCCCCAATACATGAAATTTACAGAGTCAAGCATTCAAGGTGACATAACAGTTTTCCAAATAAGCCCATTTATAACATTAGATAGTAGAGGTAGACCTTCTGAAATGTAATCCAAACAGCACTGCAGTAGTATTTGATAGCTGAATTTAGATCAGTGTTCCTTGAAGTGAGCTGCTGGCCAGCTCAGGAAGAGCTGCCAACGAGATGCTCTGCTTTGTTTATCTAAAGGCTCCATATCGGAGCCTCGCGGCTCCTGTTGGCTGGAAATGGCAAACCAGAGACAATGGGAGCCACGAGGCTCCGTAGCTACAGAGCCTTTTAATAAAAAAGCAGAGCAGCTCTCCCAAAGCAGGCCTGCAGCCCACTTTGAGGAACACTGATCTAGATGCTTAGTGTTCTAGAACAAAATCAGTGTTAAAAACAGCCTGCATAGAACTTGCAACAAGGCCAAGGAAAAAGGCGGCAGTTTGTAAGGAGAACCAGAACTGTGGATAGCAAAAACAGAGCAAAGCAAATTAAACAAGGAAAAATAGACAGAAAGACAGGATTGAGAAAAATGGGCCAAAACCAGAAGTGATGCAGCAAACCATCAAGGATCAGGCAGGGCTGGACCGAGCCATTCCGATCCCTGGGCAGACCGTTTAATTGCACCCAGGATTGGGGGAGAGCGCATGCGCGGCCGCGGCCCATGGGGGAAGGCGTGTGGAGCTGGCGGCAGCAGGACACACGTCCCCAGCCTGGCCCAGCCCAGATACCACCGCTGGCGCATAGCCCGGGGCCTTCCGGGGCAGGCTAAGCCTGGCCATGCAGGGCCCTGCGGCCGTGGGGGAAAGGGCGCTGCTGGCCGGCGCTGCGGGGGTTAATGTGGCCCCCACCCCGGGCGGCCGCTGCAGGGTGGCCACTGGGAGCTGCTGCAGCCAGCGATCCAGCAGCGGGGCACGCGGCACCTGATGGCAGCTATAAGGGGCGCTGCACACCCCTTACAGCTGCCATCAGGCACCCCCGGGCAGCTGCCTGGCTAGCTCATGCCTTAATCCAGCGCTGGGCTCAGTTGTTACAGGATCGTGTGTAACAGACAGATACTGTAGACCAGTGTTCCCTCCAAGCCATGCAGTAGCACAGCTTCACAGATGAATAATCAGCCCTGCCAAGTCAGTCAGCTCCCAGCATGGAGCCCTAAGCCTCTGACTGGGTGGGGCCAATTATTCACCTGTGAAGCTGTGTTAACCGCATAGCTTAGCTGGGACATTGCTGTAGACCGTACTTCTAGAATGGGACACTATTCAGGGAAACAGTCACTCGGGGGAGGGGGGGGAAAAAAAGATCTGGGGGTCATAGTGGATAAGCAGCTGAACATGAGCTCCCCGTGTGATTCTGTGACCAAACTGGCTAATGCAACCCTGGAATGCATAAACATCAACCTTGAGTAGGCACAGAGGTTATTTTACCTGTATTTGGTACTGGGGCATCTGCTACTAGAATACTCTGTCCAGTTCTGGTGTCCATAATTCAAAGAAAACACTGATAAACTGAAGATGGTTCAGAGAAAAGCCATGAGAATGATTAGAAAAACATACCTTACAGCAGGGGTGGGCGATAATTTTTGACTGGGGCCATTTCAGAAATTTTTGAAGCAGCCCTGGGCCACCCCAGAACAGGCAGGGCCAGGACACTGCCGTGCTTCTCCCCACCCCGACCCGAACTGGTCTGGGGGTAGAAGAGCATGTGAAGTCTTTGCACCACCCCTCTTCCCCACCCCCCAGAGAACTGTCAGCTGTTCTCAACAGCTGGCAGTTCCCTCTAGGCACCTGTGCCCCTGGTGGCAAGAGAAGACTTCATGAGCTCCCCCGCCCCCAGACCAATCAGGGCTTGGGGGCAAGGGGAGTGCGTGAAGTCTCCTTCTGCCCTGCCCCTGTCCTGCAAGTCTCTCGCTCCCTGCCCTCCGGCACAAGGCACACATCACCTCAGGACAGGATGCACAAATAAAATTTCTTGATACCTTAAATGACTGCTTCTTTGGAGCATCTGTTCTGGAACCCACAAGGGGAGAGGCTATTCTTGATTTAGTCCTAAATCAAGCACAGGATCTGGTTCAAGAGGTAAATCTAAATGGACCACTTGGAAATAGTTACCATAATATAATACAATTGAACATCCCTGTGGTGGGAAAAACACTGCAGCAGCCCAACACTGTGGTATTTAATTTCAGAAAGGGGAACTACACAAAAATGAGGAAGTTAAACAGAAATTAAAAGGTACAGTGACAAAAGTAAAATCTCTGCAAGCTGTATGGAAACTTTTCAAAGACACCATAATAGAGGCCCAACTTAAATGTACAGTAATTCCTCATTTAACGCGGTAGAGGTGTTTCAGAAAATGATTGTGTTAAGTGAAAACATGTTATGCAGGATCAATTTTCCCATTGAAAATAATGGAAAAGGTGGGGGTTGCATTTCAAGCGGTGGGGAATGGGGAAACCCAGCCGCCAGCCTGTAAGCTGGGTCGGAGGAGAGGGAGCAAGGCGCCTGGCGAGAGGGAGTCTCCGAGGAACAGCGCAGCGAGCAGCGAACCCTCTGCTGCTTTGCAGGGAGATGGGGGAAGCCCCGCACAGCCGCCAGCGACCGGCCGACTGGGGAAACAGTGTTGTTTCAGGGACGGTCGTGTTGTTCAAAAGACGTTCCCAAAAAAATCGTGCTATCGTGAAAACATGTTAAGCAGGCATGTGTTAAGCGAGTAATTACAGTATACCCCAAATTTAAAAACACAGTAAGAGAACCAAAAAAAGAGCCACTGTGGCTTAACGGTCATGTAAAAGAAGCAGTGAAAGATCAAAAGACATCTTTTTAAAAAGTCAGATCCTAGTGAGGAAGATAGAAAGGACCATAAACTTTGTCAAATTAAGTGTAAAAATATTAATAAGAAAAGCCAAAAAGGAGTTTGAAGAATAGTTAGCCAAAAACTCAAAAAGTAATAGTAA
>JANRFK010001605.1:2273578-2286678 GCA_030068395.1 Apalone spinifera | reverse complement strand
GGTGGTGCTGAGGGACTGGGGGGGCGGGGCCCTCAGGAGGGGCAGGGTCGGGGGTGCTGAGGTACGGGGGTGGGGCGAGGCCTGAGGGGAGGTAGCTGGGCAGGGAAGGCAGCGGGGGGCCCCTGGACTTGGGGAGAGGTGCATCTGAAATCTACATGCGAGGAGCAAACAGATATAGTATTGTGAGAAAGTAGGGCTGTGGATGATTTAGGATTGGTGGGGTGGGTTCAGGCTGTATACACTTTAATACCTATACATATATAAATATGTATTAGGGTGTATAGTGCTGCAACGACACATCTGCTGGTTGTCAAGGTCACTAACTGCTGTTTGTATAGAGGTGTAGATAGTTTTTTGTTTTTTTTTTAATTGCAGGGAAAGTGCTTAAAAAAAGTTGTTGAATAGTGCTTTAAGGAGTATTTTTATACCATGACTAAACTTCTCCACTCTTAATTATGTGATTTAAAGGTTCAGTGTTTCATATATATAGAGAGAGTGTTAATAAATAGTGACTAGATTTTTTTTAGCACTTGTCCCACAATTTAAAAATATAACCCTGTACAATCATCGGGTAATGTAAAACCATGAGTCCTTGTAGCAGTACTGAAAAAAATTTAGCTCACATAGATAAGGAGGCAACTTTTCTTCCCAGGCAAATGCCATCAACTTTGACAGCAGCTATTTCCCCCCCCCCGCCCCACCCCGCACCCCCTTCTGTCTTTTTAAATGTGAACTGAGCATAAACACATGCAGAATTGTTTTCCTGATTCTGCAGACTGCACACTTCTGCTGCTGCTACTCAGTGCTTTGCCTAAAGTCTGAATGCTTTTCATTGTTGCTGTTGGGAGCCTAGTTGTCAGCAATGAAAGTGATTTGTACTGGCTTAAGTTCACTTCATTTAAGGAAAATATAAACAATAGAAATAGCAGCAACTGTAACTGTTAACTGGGAGGAAGATTTTAAAAAATGGGGAAGAGTAGAATAGTGAGTGAGGATGAGGGATGTGAATGGATAACGGGTGATGCTTATCAGGTATCAGTTAACAGCCCATGGCCCACCATGGGCAGAGAGCTGCTCCAGCCCCAGAATGATTGGGAGCAGAAGCTGGCCCTCCTGCATTTGGGGCTGCCAGCCTCTCTACACGGGATCCCATTTAATCCATTAACTAGTTGAACCTAAGGTTTAACCGGTCAATTGATTAACTGGGATTTTACATCCCTAGTGAGGTAACTGAGTGTAGAGAATGTAAGGTGAGGGAAGAGAGGGTAGGTGGTAAAACAAGAGAAGGAAAAGAAATTAACCAAGATTTCTTTAGGAAAGAAGAGGAATAGGAGTGAATCCAGAAATGTTGTTTTTTAAAGTAAAATGGATGTTATAGGGAACTGAACTTGAATACCTCTTGAGGTTCCTTCCAATTCTATTAATCTTTTATTATAAACAGGGGGTTTAAACACCCCTTCATTTGTGGATTAGAGATGTCAACCTATAGTCAACCACACAATTAACCAATAACCCTGGGCTTATCTGTTAATGCTATTGACTAAAAGCACTGCCCTCCTTGCTGCCTCTGTTACAGAGGCAGCAAGGGGGAGGGGAGGGAGCTGAAACGTGTGGGGAGCTGGCTCCCACAGAGGCCCCCTCCAGTGCCTCCCACAGTGTGGGGTGGGGGACTGGCGGGAGCCGGGTTAAGCTGGCTCTCTGCATGTGCCAGCTCTGCTTAGCTGCCTGCTTTTCCCCTCCCCCTTTGCCTCTCACAAAGTTAGCAGTGGGGAGGTGCAGGAGGGAGCCTATGCTGGGGGTACCAGCTCTGGAGCTGCCTGCTCCCCTTCCCTCTGCTGCTGCCTCTGATTGAGAGGCAGCCATGCCGGGGATGGGGGAGGCAGGTGGGAGTTGGTACATGTGGGAAGAGGCTTTTAAGCCTGCTTCCCGCACATATAGACTCCTGTGGAGCTGCCTGCCCCCTGCCTCTCTGTCAGAGGCAGCAGGAGGAGGGGAAGGTGGCGGGCGGCAGGCGGGAGCCAGTGCTGTTGGAGAGCTGGCATTTAAGCCAGTTCCCCGTAAGCCTTGGCTCTCACCTGCCCCCCACCCCGTAAATGTTTAACGGCAAAAATTTCCAGTATTTACACATATACCCAAATACCTGATAGTTAACAACCCTGTTGTGGACCTCTAAAAAACTTATTCCAATTAAGATGCAGACCCCTTTGGAAATCTTAGACCTATGGTGTCCAATCCATTCTGAAGCAGTAGCCACTATAGTGAACTAGCCACATTTAATTGGCCAAGTAGTCACATTGTTCAAGCCAACAACCGGCCAAATAGCCACATGTGGCTAGTGTGTTGGACACCGCTGTCCTTGACACACTCTGCAGACTAGAGAGGTAAAAAAGTCTATAAAACAATAACCGTGTAACCATTAAAAATCCAGTCGGTCACATGGTTACCGTTTTACCTGGGGATGTATGGGTAGGCGCTAGGAAGGGAAGGATGGTGGAGGAGTGCCCCCGCAGCCACTCCCGGGATGTCCCTTGCTGGCCCAACTCCCAAGGTGCCAGCTGCCCTGTGGGCTCTGCAGCTGGTAGACTCCTGAAGCGTTCCAGTTGCTGGGCCCGCACACCGGGATCCTGCCAGCTACAGAGCCCGCAGCACAGGGCATCTGACTCCCTGGGGGCGGGGCTAGCACCCCAGAAGTGGGGCTAGCAGAGCCCGCAGCACGGGATGGCAGCCAGCTTGCCAGGAGCTGGGGCGCACTGGGAGCCTGCTGGCTGTGAAGCATACCGCGCAGAGCAGCTGGTGCCACAGGAGGGGTAGAGTTCAGCTGGTAACAGAAATGGATAAGCATCACCAGATGACTGATTAAACTCTGGTATCCCTACTACAGATGCCTCACAAATTGAAAACCACTATTCTAAACAATTAAGTAAAAAGTTCGTTAACAGGACCTATAATTAAATGTAGTGCCCTGGATGGAAGTGCTAGGCAGAGTTGCACATTTTTCATTTTACTTAGTACACTTATTTCTTTGGTAGGTTTTGGACAAACTTTTAAAGATCTGCTCTTAAACAGCATTCTGATTCTGTAGAGATTATAGATAATTGTGAAGAGCCGGGAACGAGGGTATTACTTTTATTTGGGCTGAGGTAGCCCTTAGAGGCTCCAGTTTGGTGTAAGTGCATATAAGCCACATACCCATTAGAGCTTCAGTTGATGTGTGGAATTAAAAGCCATGTGATGTTCAGTCCTTGGAATCGAACACAGACAATGTAGCTGCTCTGTCTGTGGGGCTTCAAGTAAGAAAACTTTGCACTGAAATTCTTCAAATTATTTTGCAGGTAGTACCTGAATTTTGCTAAATCTCTCTGTGAAATTCTTCAAATGCATGGGGAGAAATACATTTAAAATATTACAATAGTAACAGCTATTTCTTTCCAGTTAGAATTACTTTATGTAATCTGTGTTAATTTGAACAGTCTCAGGTATTCAGTGGCATTTTAAGACTCCTCCCTCCCAGCATACCTCTTTGGAAGACCATCCCAAGACAGCTTTTTAGCTTGTTTGTCTAGGTTGTCTTCAACAGTAAACCCTGATGGCTGTATTTGCTAATTCTCTTTTTCTCCTCCACCCCACCCCCCACCCCAATGCCTTTGTCAGATTTGCTGTAACTGTTGGCTACTGGAAGGACCCTTACATCCAATATTTTGTGAGACAGGCAAAAGAGAGGAAAGCACCTGAAATTAACAGAGGCAAGTTAACATGTGAATTTAAACAAAGACAATACAAACGCACTCTGAACATGTGATGTTCTTGAAGAATAGCAGCTAGAGCTTCCATATCATGGATATTATCGAATGTACATGGGAAGCATGCAGTAGGTTAATATGAGCTCTCCCCAGCGTAGTGATTGGATTGCACACTGGACCCTCACCCTTGGAATATTGTTCTTCCTTTAGTATTGTAAACTGATTTTCTATGTGTCCTGCTTACCTTGTAATGTACTGTACAAAGCAACCAAAGAGCAGGGCTGTGACACATGACTTTAAAGCACAGGGTAGTAATACTCACCAGGTGAGACTAATAAAAGCAGATATATAGTCTGTATAGAATTAATCTGCCAAGATGACTCAGTTTGAATTTTTTGAACTGAAATTTCCAGTTCCTCAGGTGAGGAGCTCTAAAATCCCATAAAATATACATATCCCATATGGGAGCAGCTAATGAATATTAGTTGTCTAGGTTTTTTAAGCACTTTTTTTTCCCCCTGTAGGATACTACGCTCGTGTGCACGGAGTGAGTCAGCTACTTAAAACTTTTTTAAAGAAGACAGAATGCAACTGTCAAATCATAAATCTTGGTGCCGGTATGGATACCATGTTCTGGAGATTAAAGGTGATATTTCAGAATAATGATGCTAGCAAAAAGAAGGGTTTACACATGTCTGAAACTCTCCTGTTTTCTTGTAAATTATTGACCATCGTTCTCTCGTGTTGTAAGAGTGCATGGCACAAAGGTGACCTCTAGTGGCCATTTGGAAATGTCTTTAGTTCTTAGCTCATATTTAAACTATAAGGAACAATTTCCTTGCCTATATATGAGGATATAAATCTAGAATCCAGTGTAACCTGGTACTTGGCTGACACCCTCTCTGTGTCCTAAATACTACTTTGAATTATTTTTTAAAAGCTTCTAAATGCCAACTGTTATGGTGTGACTCTCTCTATAAAAGCATATTCTAGACCTTCCTTGTTTTTCTGAGAGTTAACTGTGTGTAGCAATTTGCAGGATCAGGTTCTATCAATGTACATGGATTCAGGAAGACAACCTGGATAGGCTAGGTTTATTTAGCAGGAATCTCACCCATTGTGTTATAATCATGCAAATAAATTGGGATTAAAAAGAAATAATCAAATGAGGAGGCTTTTGCCCTGCCAGCTCTCATGCTAAAACTATATTGAAACCCAGTTTTGCTAAACCTTGAGAATTAAGCTTGGTGCCTTTAATTGTATCCTTGTGCTATCACCCCGTCCCTTCCTCATGACCAGCAAGAATAGCGTAGAACAGAGGTCGGCAAACTCTGGCTCTCGGTCCGTCAGGTAATCCGCTGGCAGGCTGCAAGATGCTTTGCTGACATTGACCGCCCGTAGGTATGGACCCCCATAGCTCTCCGTGACCACAGTTTGCTGTTCCTGGCCCATGAGAGCCGCAGGAAGCGGTGTTCAGCGCCTCCCTGCAGCACAAGCTGCTTCCCACAGCTCCCATTGGCTGGGAACAGCAAACCACAGCCACTGGGAGGTGTGGAGGGCCGTGCCTGTGGACGGTCAAGGTCAGCAAACCATCTCGCGGACTGCCAGCAGATTACACTGATGCGTTGAGAGCCAGAGGTTGCCAACCCCGGTATAGAAAAAGAGATCCCGTTAAGACTAATCATCCATGTCTCCTTGCTAATTAATGTGACATTCAGGAAGGTGCGCCCTTGAGCTAGTTAGGGATGTAATAGTGGAGTCAATTACAGCCCGGCTCAGTCCTAGCTCACGCGGGGTCTGGGACCTACTCCTGCTGTGGTTCTGCATTTAAAATATATTAGGAACTAGGTGGGCAGGCAGGCAGCCCAGCTCCGTTCCAGCTCATGCTGGGTCTAGAAGCTCGCCCCTTCACCATGGACAGGGGCTGCCTCTGTATCAGAGGCAGCAGCGTGGGGCGACAGGCAGCCAGTTTGCATGGGGAGATCGTTTTTAAACTGGCTCCCCTCGTGGACCAGCTCCCGCCTGGTATCCCGCGCTGCTGCCTCTGATACAGAGACAGCAGTGTGGAGTGGCAGGGGGCTCCTTGGGAGTGGGGCTGGAGCTCTCTGGCTGCCAGCCCCTCCCCCAGGGACTATAGAATAGTCGAGTAACTGATAAGAATTCGCAAAAGCGGCGAGGAGTCCTGTGGCACCCTATAGACTAACCGAAGTGTTGGAGCATAAGCTTTCGTGGGCAAAGACCCACTTCGTCAGATGCCCACAAAAGCTTATGCTCCAACACTTCGGTTAGTCTATAAGGTGCCACAGGACTCCTCACCGCTTTTGCAGATTCAGACTGACACGGCTACCCCTCTGATACTTGATAAGAATTCATGAGGTTAATCGACTATTCAGCTAACCGATATTTAACATCCCTAGAGCTAGCAGGATGTGTCGATTCCCCAGAAGAACAGCTGCATTGACGGAGGAACAGTGCACGTCCTCCCATGTTCTTGTTTTGTGCCTAAACTTGGGTCTGGTGGGACTCTCCACTTCATGCAGATAGGGGACTATGGAGCCCTAACCCTCTCTGAGATTGCCATTGTGAGTGCAAGTTGTAGATTGCACACGCAAATGTCCACTAACACATGACTAAAACTAACCCTCTGAGTGGATTTTTAACAGCTGCAGCAGGTTGACTACGTGGTAGGCACATATTTGTGAGCAGTTGACTAATACAAGCACTTTGCAGCATCCCTCTTCAGTGTTCCTGTTTGCTTCCTTTTGGGGTATAAACTGAGTGATGTGTGAAAGCCATGGGTGCAGTTTTCTGTTGTGCACTGTGTCTTGACTGTGTGTGGCAATTCGATTTCCATTATGTTGGTTGCCAAACCTTACTGTTTGTTCAGACGATTTGCATATCCTACGAGTTTGTTTCTTTGCTATTGAGCGTGTATATTGTTTGTAGTTCATTTAATTAAAAACAACAACAAACAAACCCAGAGCATTAAGGGCTGAAGAACAGAAAATGTGAAACACAACTTTTCAGGGGAAAACTAAACCGAATCCCCCACTCTCTCTGCGGGAGGTGTGACTATACCCTAAGGTTGGGCTCTTGTTCTGATTTTTTTCAGGATGAAAATCTTCTCCCTAAAAAATATTTTGAAGTGGATTTTCCAATGATAGTTGGAAGAAAAATATATACCATCAAGTAAGTGTGTGAGTGTTGCTTCATGTTTAGCTGTACAGAGCTGATCACAAACCACATGTACTAAATCCCATATCTCTTGGCTCTTCAGGAAAGCTGTATAGTTTAGAACAGCGAAAGGGTTTTTGTCTTTTTTTTTTCCTTGCGACCCAGTTGAAAAAAATGGTTTGCCTGGTGACCCAACATAATTCTATCTTTTGATTAGCGTGTGGGCTCCAGAATCAGGCCAGGAATGAGGTGTTTGGGATGCAGGACGTGGTTCCAGGTCAGCAACACAGTGGGGGTACTAAAGCAGGCTTCTTGCCTGTCCTGGCACCCTGGACTGCTCTATGCCAGCAGCAGGTCCGGCTCCTAGGCAAAGGAACACAAGCAATCCTGTGTGTGGTGCTTGCCAGCAGGCACTACCCCTTTTGGAGGTGGGGTTCAGGGCAGTGTGTGGAGCCCCATGGGCTTCCCTACCAGACTTGCTGCTGGCCTCTTGTGGGATGCAGAGCAGTCTGTGGTGGTGGGACAGGCAGGAGCCCTGTTTTAGCATCCCCTCTTGTTACCTGATCACCCCACAGCAAAGTGACCCTGGGCCTGACAGTCCGCGACCTACTACCGGGTTGCGATCTGTACCTTGAAAACCACTGTTTTAGAAATGTGCGTCTGTTGGAGTCTGTCTGTTCACAAACTCCTCCTAAACGGTAAGAGCTAGGACCACCAAATAGAATATGTAGCTTCCTCTGCTCCTATCTTAAAGCAAGGTTGGGGTTTGACGACTGTTTTCCAGATCATGGAAGGAAAGGGGGCAGAGAGGGGGGATGCAGTATTCACAGTCACCAGTGGGGGCAGCGAGTGCAGGGGAGAGCTATACTGCGGAGTGACAACTGTAGGCAGCCGTGCCACCAAGAGAGTGGCGGGCAGGGGCTTGCCATCTTGCTTGCCACCTGACCACCTAAGTGTGGCCCTCCTGCCTGGGAGACAGCCCCTGCTGCTCCCTGCCCTAGGAGGGGGGAAGGGCGAGAGCTCACTTTGTGAAGGAGAGAGCCCCTCAAATTCCTGTCCTGACTCCTGCACCCCTCACACGGCCAGCTTCCTACCGTGAAGGACCCGGGCAATGCTGGATTCATCTTTTAGTAATTAGTGAAAAGTAAGAAAGGGTTGGAATCGAGTAAAAAGTGAAGTTGCCTGCTGTCAGCTTAAAAACCGCACATCTCTCTGAAAATGTTTGATTTACAACCCTTACAACTAACACCTGGAAGAGATTAGAGAGAGGTTTTTTCAGTTTAATTTTTGTATTTAGTCAGTGTTCCCCATGTAGTATATAGTTTCTTTGCTTCCTTGTTGAAGATTCCCGTGAACAACAGAAGGGACAGGAAAATGTGATTACAAGGCGCTTTTCTACTTTTAAAACCTATAGAAATTAATAGGAAAATTCATGGCCCATGTGGTGTCTGAAACACGTTGAAATTCTTTGTTAAACTGATTAAATTTACAGTTGTGTTCTTTTGGAGAAAAAAGAGGGGGGGTAAAATAGAACTGAAAAAAGAAAATAATCTACTCCTGCCTCTTTCTTTATCTTCACATAATCTATATAAACTGTAAGTGCTTGAAGATAAGGTTCTCTTTTATTATAAAGAGTGGTTTTCAAAACGGGGTATACATACACCTGAGGTTATGCAAAGAAAATCCTGTGATGGTGAATAATGTTTTCTTTAATAAGACTTGGATATCTAATCATAGTCAAAACATACCTATCTTGGATGGGGTTATGTGGTATGCAGCCTAAAAAAACCTTGAGAACTTATAAAGGATAACAGTTTTGGTGCCGTAAAAATAAGAGCTACTGTCGTGTGATCTGTTACTACCAAAACTTAGTGTTATATGCAAATTATACTTTCGGTTACCTAGTGACTATTACAAACTAGGGAGGGTTCTACAGTATACAGAAACTTCTCCTGGAGCAAATCAGGCCTTACATCCGACTGAAGAAAGTTATTTCTAATGATGCTAAGCTCTGCGCTCTTTCCCCCAAAAACTCTTAGGCCATATCTATACTTATGGCCTGGAGATCAATCTTCTGGCATTTAATTTAGCAGATCTAGTTAAGACCCAGCAAATTAAATGCAGAGGGCACCTCCGGTCAGCGCTGATACTCCTTGCAGTTGTGAGGAGTAAGGGAAGCTGATGAGTGCATCTACCTCCCACTGTGAAATGACACCAAGCTTGGCTTAAGGTACATCGACTCCAGCTATGTTATTTATGTAGCTGGAGTTGCATACCTTAAACTGACCTCCTGGGTTGAGTGTAGACCTGGCTTTAGAAGGAGATGGAAAATCCTTAGACTTCCATGCTGAGGCTGGCTACCATGGGAGAATGATTTTGATGTAGAAAGAGCAACTATGATTAGTAAATTGAAGCTCATAGGGAATTTAGAGAGGATACATGGATTTGTCAAGAAATGACAAGACTTGTTCCAAAGCTCAAGAGTGCCTACAGCTCAGTATATTCTTTTTCTTCATGAAGCTTGCAGTTTCTTGTACACCCGTTAATTATAGAACTAATAGTAAATACATTGAACAGTAAGTCGAACTGCATGTGTATGTTTCCAGAAGAGGGCAGAGATGCCATTTGACAGCATGTAAACCAGTTAACTGCTCGCTGACACTTTTTTTCCCCTCTCCCATAGATCAAAACCTCCCCTGTCAAAACCAATTATGGAGTCCCATTCTGGGGAGTCTTTTCTAATAGGTGAGTCATCTTAAAAAGTAAACCAGTAATGCACTGTCTTTTTGTAATCTCTAATCTGTTCACTTCAGTATGTGGGCAGGGTTTTAATGTTTTAAACATTGTGTGAAGGGAGGGAGGAGAGAAGGAAGGCTATTTGTGTTGAAAAATGTCTTCTTTACAAGAGGTCTTGGCATTTTCAGTATTTTTTCTTTACATTGTAATTATTGATTATGCTTTCTTCTGATTCTTAGAAAGGGAAGAATATAAGGGATCACACAAAGTAGCGAGTGTCAAAAATCTACTGGGTGTTCTCCAGTGTTCCCTTTGATCTTTTCCGTTCAAGTACGGATTGTTCTCATCTATGTGTGGAATAAATTTTATGCACATCATGCTGTAGGCGAATGTGCGCCACCAGTAGAAACTAAAAACATAGATGTGGGAGTTCTGCTGATTGATTGAGCAGCATTTGGATTTGTCCTGAGCAGCCACACAGCATAATGGAAGCAGTGGTGTTATTCCTCTCTCTCTTATTAATTCCACAAGTCTTTTATCTGTATTATCATCTGAACTGCAAACTGTTTGCGTAGTCTCCATTCCCAAGAGACTACCTCCCACCCTCATCAAAAGACTCTGTAGCTAGTAAGCCCATGTGCCAAAACTGGTTGTACAGTGGTTTAGGTAACTTTGAAATGGTGGGCTGTATTACCTGTCTGACAGAAAGCATACTCTGGCTTGGCTGTCTCCCTAGTGGTTCTTGCATAGTAGTAGGTTGCACAGTTGAAAACTCTACTTTGCTTTTGGGTCATCAGGGCTCTGAATGAGCACTACTCATGGCAATGACAGCTGGGGACTTGTCCCAAAGCTAACTAGGTCAAAATAGGTCCATGGAAGTCTCACTGCAGGGGGCTCTCCTGCACACAGCACCATCAGATGATGGGCTTTGTGATGAAAATAATTCTATTGACTTTGTTAGTAACAACCATGTTCATTAAGTGTTTGTGGGCCGGGACCCTGGAAAATATACTATGGTTAGCAATGTCTGCTGCCAGCTCCAAAAGCAGGTGAGCGGCTTCCCAGAGATCCCTTTCACTTTAATTCAAGAAGATGTTGATAAAGAGGGTTCAGAGAGGAACCAGGAGAATAATTAAGACTTGGAAAACATACTGTGCAGTGATGGGCTCCTTAAATCAAGCGGGTTTATTTTAACAAAGAGAAGGGTAAGCGTGAACTTAATCTGTTAGCATCAAACTTCCGGTCACTGTGTAGGTAAAGGGCTCTTCATTCTAGCAAGCTAACTATAACAAGATCCAGTAATGGGAAGGTGAAGATAGACTAATTCACATCGGATATAAAATGTGTATTTTTACCAGTAAGGATAATTAACCATTGGAACAATTTCTCAAGGGTTGCAAGGGAGTCTCAGGATCCAAGGGTTGGGAATTTTTAAATCAAGACCAGGTGCTCTAGTTAAAGTAGGATTTTCTTGAATTCTTCTCTGTGGCCTATGTGAGACTGGATGATCACAGTGGTCCTGTCTGGTTTTCTGATCTGTTAATCTGAATTTGAGCGTATAATTTGGAAATGAAGTGATAGGATGTGCTCAAATGGTCTTATTCTTAATTATCCAACATTTTGCATGTTTGAGTGGCAGGTTGTTTAGTTGTGAATTCTGCTCTTGAGAGGTGAAAACCTAGCGCCTCCTATCAGTGAAGGTGAAAAGCTTTCTTGTTCTTCTTGCTAGGAGATGACTGATGTGGCAAAAGGAAAACATCCAGATTATTGGTTCTTTTTAACCCAAGGCCCAGAATGACTCCTTGTGAGATTGGACAATTTTTTTTGTTGGTACGGAAACCCATCCCAATTAGTGTGTAACAAGGAGAAATTTTGCATGATAAGCCACTCCAAAAAGTCAGTCAATTCTTGTTATCGTGGTATCGAAGTGTTTTAGATATGCACTTGTTACCTCATGCATGCAGTTCATTTTTACAAAGAGCATATTGTAAGCAAGATCTCTTATGATACTACTGCATGACACTAAAATCATTTCTCTGTGATCACCAGATAACAACAGATAGCCCGAACGATACATGCTAAATCTTCATTTATTTTTCCAAAGCAATTTTAAGTTCAAACTCTTTTAAATGTTGTTGTATCATCAACACTTTAAAGTGGAGATTGGTACAGCTCTAACAATCTGAGTAGAGTAATTACTCATTTAACACATGCCCACTTAACACGTTTTCGCAGTAGCACGATTTTTTTAGGGACCGTTTTTCAAATAACACAACCGTCCCCGAAATAACACGAAAATAATCGAGTGGTGGACTACTTCATGCAGCAGTATAAGTTGGTGAAAACAGTGGTAATATGCATGAGTGGATGAATACACGTGGTCACAGCACTCCTCCGCTCACTTGTGTTTATCTTTGTGTTTTAACAAACCACGGCGACTTGTAGTGCTAGATATCTAATGTTGACGTTGACAACCCAGCACCCAACAAAAAATTGACTTTGCCACCACCACCACATGAAAAGCAACCCCCACCTTTTCCATTATTTTTAATAGGAAAATTGACCCCACATAGCACATTTTCGCTCAGCACAAACATTTTCAGAAATGCATCTATAGTGTTAAATGAGGAATTACTGTATCCCGATTCAAAAGTCAAACTGACAGAGCAACCCCTTCTGGAGGATTGGGATTCTTACTGTGACCTTCACGTTAACTTTTGTGGTATTAACTTCTCCTGGATAACTCTGTTCCTCATAGGTCAACTCAGAGCTGTTGCCCCTTGTACATACATCACTCCTGAGAGATGTGCTTTGGTGTCTGCTACTTCAGTCAATGAACTATCCTCTGGCTTGACTCTTGTCTTGTCTTCTCTTTCCGTTCCACAAGCATTAAATGTCTCTAGTTCTTTCTTAGGACAAGTGCCAAAAGATGAATTTTTTTGGTTCCAAGCCAGTATGCTTCTGCCTTGTCTTTCATGGGAAGCAATGACATCAGGGTTGCAATTTGAGAATAGATGTCTGAGGGAAGAGCTCGGTAGCTTGTTGAGTTGCACAGCTATTTGGAGCCACTGTGTCGATGAATGCATTTAGTTAGATTTCTCTTCAAGTCCTGGATCAACATGGAGGCTTTGTTAAAGTAATGTTAGGAGGATTGTTCTCCACCTTCCACTACTTGGCCAACGTCAACTAGAACTTTCTTGAAGCAATGTCTCACCATGCTGCTTTGTGTTGACCGTGCTCTTTAACTAGCTGGTTCCCCATCTAGACTTTTTCCAACTGTGTTCATTATCAAATGCAGAGATCTTCAGATGTTGAATCCTTGCTATCCAATCTGCCATATCTTTCCTGTATCATCAAGAGAACTGGGTTACTTTTCATTCTTAAAGTGGATAATACAAAGTGAACACAAGGTTTGGGACAAAATTCTTCCAGTCTTAGTCTTGTTACATA
>JANRFK010001605.1:2242915-2273568 GCA_030068395.1 Apalone spinifera | reverse complement strand
TATTTTTTCCCGGGGGGGTGGGGGGGTGGGTGCTCTTTCTTGATCCCCGGAGATATTTGTGCTTTAGGCGCCTGGATTCACAAAAAATTGTGAAGATGTAAGTACTGCTCTCCACACTTAATTCTCCATCCCACGCCCACTTTTGTGGTGTTAGACGGTTTCCCCACTCCATCTGACAGGAGTAAGCTATCCACCGTGGCTCTCATGGAAAGCGCTGCATTTGTTCATCTTTCAGTAAACTGAGAGGCTAAAGTGTTTGTTTTGTTTGCTTAAATGATTATGCAGAATTCAAGCCTCAATCCATCATTCCAAATGTAAACATAGTGAGGGAAACTGAGTAGAAGAAATCTACTTTCAGGGTAAGGATACATATTGCAAAGGCATGCATTATTTAATACACTTGAACCTCTGTAATTCAAGTGTCCCTAATTCAGGAACACCCATAGTTTGGACCCAGGCAAGGGGAGGAAGTGGCTCTGCGTGCTGCTGCTACCCCCCCCCCCCCCAGCTGGGGGGGAAGGCAGTGCAACACAGTGCTTCTCTGGAAGCTTTTCTCCGGCCGCTCCCATAGTGGCGGGAGTGCAGAGCCACATGTGCCCCTGGGAGCGAGGCAACAGATAAATGCCCCGTGCCCAGATCCCAAACCCCCACCCACTCACCCTCTCACCCCCAGCCCACTCATGCTTGCTCCCTCCTTCCCATACCCCTCCAGTATTTATTGCTGTCTATTACATGTGAAATAGCAATTCAGTGCTTTGCAAAACGATTTTATTTTCACTGGAAAAACGTGAACACCCATGGCCTGGAAAATTCCATAATCCAGCATAAGCTGTTTCCAATGGTTGCCGGTTTAAAGCGATTCAAGTGTACAGACACCTCTGAAGCTTTCCTATGGTTCGATATGTGCATCTTCCCCAGACTGCAGAACTGAAAGACAACTGTCAGTTTGAAAATCAATACATGTCCTTCCTCTTCTCCCCCCCCCCCCCCCCCCCCCCAAAAAAAAGAGAGAGAAGAGGGGAAGATAATGAAGGCGAATAGCAAGTACTCTGTTGTAGACCAGGATGGGTCAGGGCCCAAAGCTGGTTACATATGTCTACCAGTGAAAAAACCTGAACTTTAAATAAACCCTTTATTCTTGTGGTTGGTAACATCTTCACTTTAAAACCCAGCTGCTTCATTTCCTAGTTGTCTACTACTGCCTCTTTCTGCAGTTTTGGTTGCTAGCCTAAGATATTAAAAAAGCCATGTGCTTAGCTATCTGTCCCAGTCTTTCTATTGTGGAATATGGCAGGATAAAATTTATGCATCAGTTTCATACTCTCCCTTCTTGAAAATCACCAGTGATATACAATTTGCTTTAGACGAGAAACGCGCAGAGGTAACCTTCAGGCCCTGCTGCTTGCTGTGAGCCAAAGCCCTGCTTCACCGAGAGCTGCTTTGGTAAAGGGAACTGTGGCAAAAGTCACTGAAACCTGAGGCCGTATGAGTGAACTACCGAGCTTTGAATGGATGACTTTCATAGTGCTAGAACCATGTATAACTATAGGGCAAGACCCATCTCTTCCTATGTCTTGGTGCAACGCTTAGCACTCAGGCCCTGTTGGGCATTGCACAAGGGCATTGGAACAGATGTCTCTTGCCTTGGAGAGTTAAAACCTTGTAATGAAATATTCATCTTTTAAAATGCCAAAAGCCAATTTTGCTAGAGCTTTTAATGAACACCTATAAACCCAACCAATTAATAGTACAACAAAAGTAGTCAGGTATATGATGGATAGGGGAGCAAGAAACAGCAGCACCGACATTTCTAAGTCTATTAAATGCTTTGGAAGAATCTTTCCTCTGTAGAGCTGGTGAAATCCAGTATCTATTAGAGTGAAAATCCTAATCAAAATATCTTGAGTAACATTGTATCCACACTGCTCCCTCTTGGAAAGCCTCCAAAGAAAGTGTTAGGCTAGTCCAGGTGGGAAGGAATAGACGCCTGACTGTTGCAAAACCCTTCTGGGAAAGGTAACCAACTCGTGTGTGAGAGATGTTGGAATGCTGCTCCCATAGTCAAGCTGCCATTGTGATTAAAAGAAATCCTGAAGGCCATGATAGAACAGTGTTTTCATTTGCAGATGGGACAAGTAGCATGTTCCCATAAAAAGAGGAAGATCCTTTTGCAGGAGTGGCAAGAGGCAAACAAAAAGCAGCTCTTCACTGGTGTTGAATGAAGCAGAACACGTAAGCTAAAACACCTGTCTTCAAAGTTCCTTGCTCCGAACTGTAGAGGAAATATTATTGTGGCATGTCTACAGATATAGTCATGTGACATGCTGTGTCTATTTAAAGGGCACATATTCTCTGCATGAGAAACGCCTGAGACACAGCCTTGAGAGAGATCAGACCCAAAAAGAGGGGGCAACTGTTTTCTCTTATCCCTTTTAACTCCTCACTTGACTCTCTCAAACTAAAACATTAAGCACCTTGACACTCTGTAGGAGAATGCCATGGTCAATCAATGAGGCCAAGAATCACAGTAAATTGCTGCGTCACTGAAAGGGGTCACCAGAGGTGGATGGTTGGGTCAGCACTAGGACAGTGCAGCCAGCCTGACTGATCAAAGCTGGGCTTGGAACAGGGAGTATTTCACTTTCTCAAGCACCTGTTGGGCATGGCCATCTCGCTGGGCTCCCATGTAGGAGATCAGCTCATGGTCACGGCCCGGGCCCAGCGTAGCCGGAGAAAGCGCTCAAGCAGCACTCTCATGCTGGTGGAAGTTGCCTTCTTTGCCAGACTTTAGGGGAACTGTGAGTAGTTCTTTCCAAGGGGAAGGTGGTTGTGTTGTGAGACCCTCAGAGGAGCTCCGCACTTGGTAAGAGCAGAAGCAGTGGAAATTCCTTGCACCAAAGAAAACTGGAATCGACTTCACTTGCCTAAACTTTCTGTTCACCAAGATGCTGTTAGGTTTTTCCTTTTATGCTTCCCTGGAGTGTTATGCTGAAGTGTCAGAGAGGTAGCTGTGTTGGTCTGTTTCAGCATAAGAAATGAGGAGTCCTGTTGCACCGGAAAGACTTCTAACACGTTGATTTGGGCATAAGCTTTTGTGGGCTGGAGCCCATTTTGTCAGATTCATAGCTGTGGAAAATATCTCAAACCGGCTGTCCAGTAGCTGTGGAATCAGGGCATGTGGCCCGTTCACAACCTTCTTGTCAACTTCTGATTGAATTGGCCATGTTATCACTGGTCCTTCCCGTACTAATGTAACACTCCTGGCTCTTTGCACGTGTGTGTATATCTCTGCCAAACGTCGTTTTCACTTCATGCAACAGACAAAATGGGCATTAGTCCATGAGAACTTAGGCCCAGATCAATGTGTTAGTCTTTCAGGTATTTATACTGAAGTGTGTTCATAGCTGTGCTGCTTCCCTGGTATGAATTGTATGTGTGGAGCTCTCTAAATGCAGTGTTAAGTAATATAACAACATTGCTGTGTGGTGGCAAAGTGCAGTTCTCGTGTGTGGTACTTCCCACATCTATCCATAGCTTAGCTTTGACTTGTACACAATATAGCCCCTTTGCCTTGCCTTGGCTAAGTGTCCAGTATATAATTATAGAAGAATGCCTGCCCGTCCATTTAAAAGGGTTTAAGCTTGGGGTTTTTTGTGTATACCTTCACTATTAGTTTTTAGTAAAAACCTAGCTAATTCTTCCTAAATTTTACATGCACATTGACATTTCTACTAAAGGTAGAATTTTTGAAGGAAAATCCTACAGGGAATTTCAGAGAGATGGTGGTTTTTAAGCTTTTTGCTTGCTTTTCAGAGCCTTTTCCTAATGCTCTTTTGTCTACTCACACTTTTCAGAACACATTCACTTAAAAACCTTGTTTCTCCAAGATTCCTTAACAAGTAGAAGTGCCATTTACAAACTTTGTGGGCGTGCATGTAAAAATTATGGTGATATTTAAAGGTGCGATTGCTTGAGAATGTGTGATATGACAAGTGCATTGGTTGGCATGCTGAATGTACATGCACTGTGGCCTTCGTTGGCATGCTTGGCTTATGTGCTGAGAGTCAAGGGGTAAAAGAGCAAGAGGAGGTGGAAGGAAACCACACAAGGGAGCAGGTGCATCTTGTTTTAGATGGAGCAGAAGGAAAACAAATGGCATTGAGTTTTGGAAATGGAATGGAATCAATTTCATGTGGTGCCAGGAGTCTTTCTTGGGGAGGAATAGAGCCCATTTGAACACAGCTTGTTAAGGCTGTAGAGGTTCCTGTTGCTGAAAAATTCTTAAACATATGTGCAAAAAAATGGAAGGAAATTCATGGGCAAAAATCCCTTTTTGAACCTAGAATTAAGGATGGAAAAACTTTTATCTTCTGCCAAATTATCCTTACAAAAGCTTTTTGTGTTTTTATAAAAAGCTACAAAAGTGAGCCCGGAAACAGCCAGTTTAGGGTTCTGTCATCTTTTCCCTCAATTCCCTCCCAGAAAGTTTCTTCAAACTCATTTTAGAGTATTCATGTGAAGTTTGGGGGGTGGGGAAAGGAGGGGTCACCCAAACAGCATCACTGAGAACGAGCAGATACTAAGCTCTCTTATTCATCACACAGGTTTATTCAGAGCAGGGTGTTAATATTTTTGTGAGATGAAAGAGAATGCCACCTCAGCATTATTTAAGGGCAGAATTCATGTTTGTGATGTTAACTGAGCACTTGAATACTTGAAAGTATTCAGCCTGGGAGTTCAAACATGGAATTGTAACACAAAATTCCCAAGCTATCAAAAGTGAGGATTTTTTCAGAATTGTAACTTTTTTTTTAAAGGGGTGTGTGTGATGGGAGTGGGGGGTCATTTTCTGTAATAAGTGAAGGTTGGATCTTCATCGCTGAAGCATTCCCACTCCTATTTGGTGGAGGGGATTAAGGAAGTGCAATTGTCTCTGCTTGTAGATTAGACACCTAGATACAGTGCCCATCACTACATCCTCTCAAAATTTGTTTTTTCTATCACAGCTAAGCACAAACTTAATGTATTAATAAATTCGAGTTGATGAAGTGTGAAACAGAAGTTGCATTTAACCTAGTTGCTAATTAAATCATGTATTTTGGTATCTCCTCTAAAATAAACTACGAGAAGTCTTGTGGCACCTTATAGACTAACAGATTTATTGGAGCATAAGCTTTCGTGGGCAAAGACCCACTTCGTCAGATGCATGTAGTGGAAATTCCAGAGGCAGGTATAAATATACAGGCATATGAAAAGAGTACCAATCAAGAGTAAGGCTAGAGATAACGAGGTCAATTCAATCAGGGAGGATGAGGCCCACTTCTAGCACCTGATGTGGAGGTATGAACACCAAGAGAGGAGAAACTGCTTTTGTAGTTGGCTAGCCATTCAGTCTTTGTTTAATCCTAAAATAATAGTGTCAGACTGTGAACAGAACAGTTTAACTTAGTATGCCTTCCCTGCTTTTTGCTAGACCATCTGGAATTCTGCTTGGATCACTTGGCCTGTGAACACCACTTTTGTAGGCCTGGTGAAATAACTAAAATAAATGGGTAAAGGAAAGAGCTATTGTTACAGAATATATGTGCATTAAAAATTGACTCAAAATAGTGAATTGTTTACTCTGCCCACCTTGAACCATTTGTTGTTGGTTCAAAATCTGTTGGAAATAGAGCTGTTTTATGTTGCTGGTGACTGTTTGGAGTGTTGGTCTCTTGAGAGCTAGTCAGGTTTATGCCAGTTGCAGTCTCTGAAGTACTTATTGAACTTAATAAATTGCTTTTCAATTACTACTTATTCTGAAATGGCAAACGCCATTCTTTCTGTCTCTTCTTCGCTTGGCTGCACTATCTCTTTACCTTTTTTTGACACCTGGCTTCCTATTAGCATTCACAAATGATGTTTGTCTGCAGCGGTTTTACTGTCTTCCATATGGAACCAAGCCAAAGCTAGTGATAGCTGTTGCAGATGTATATAGACCGAATGCTGCAAGGCCATTTGAATCTCACTTGGGGTTTTTCCATTGTTGACTTACTTTACTGCTTGTGCTCAGAGAGGGAAATGAACGTGCCATTCTGGCCTAGCAGTTTTTACACAATAATCACAGTTCTTGAGTTCAAAGTAGGGCATAAGCCAGGTGCTTATCTCTGACGCCCTTCAAAACACAACTCCCCCGCCCTGAGCAGTTTTCGAGTGTCTCATCCCATTCAAACGGAACACATGGTTTGAAGTCCTTCATATGGTGACTAGACTGTGTGTCTGGCTCGTTGTGCGATTTCTTTTTGCTACTGGTCGCGAACGATAATGCTAATACTTGTTCCCTTATACTGTTAGCCTAATGCCAGCATAAAGGGAAATCAGTGTGTCTTTGGACTATGGACTACGAGGGCTTTATCTTTGTTTTGCTCAAAAGCAATTTACTGAGAGCTCAGCAGTCCTTGTATCTTTATGAAGCATCTCTGCTCCTGCAGATACCTCCTCCTTTCATTCACTTAATCTTTGAACACTAACATAATCATTAACATAATTCCTAGATAAAATGGTTGAAGCTGGGGATGGATCACTTGGTACTTGCCTGTTCTGTTCACTGCCTCTGGTACAGCTGCCATTGGCCACTGTCGGAAGACAAGATACTAGGCTAGATGGACCTTTGGTTTGACCCAATGTGCTCTTATGGCTGGTCGTGGGGAGGGTGGGGATGAATGGTCGTGGGGAGGGTACTTCCCTTGATGGACATCCCCGCTGTTCACTTAACTGAATTACCTGTCAGGATTAAAAACCGTAGACACTAGGGAATAGAGTCTCCAGGAAAACTAAGAAAGCAGGAAGTGAGTTGGCAGGAAGCCAGGAGAGCCAGTGGAAACAGTGTGTGGGGTTTTTGAATTGGAAGCAATGACCTTCTTGTGCCAGTCTTTGTGTGATCAGAGGAGAGCCAGGGAACAAGGCATGGACTATCCAGCAGCGTTTCATGCCTAGGGAACGACTAAATGTTGGAACAACAGAGATATGAGTAGAACAGGGAACATTTAGTCAGACATGATCAGGTTATTTTCTTTGGTTTGGGGTTTGTTGGGCTTCCCCGTAACTACCTTGTCTTGTGCTGTAACTTGAAACTGAATCCAAGGAAAGCAATTCTCTGTGTGTTAATCTTTTTTCAGTTTGTCTGTAACACCTAGTCAGCCAAGTATGTTCCAACAAGTATGTTTTCTTTGTTAATAAAAGTTTATCTTTTTAAGACCATGATCTGATTCCTGTGCCCTAGAGGGCAGGAGGTTCTCTATTCGTGTGCCTAAAACTGCAAGATCAGCTATTAAGAAAAAATAGTTTGTTCAAGGTCTCTCCAGAGGGAGGGTCAAAAAGCTTGAGGGTACCCCATAGGGAGGAACTCCCAAATGTGCCTTCCTGGGTTCTCAAAAGGGTTTTTGCTTTGAAGTGGTGGCCACAGTACCACTCCAATGCCAGGAAATCTGTGTCCTTGGGGAGTTTTTAAACAGAAGCCTTTATTGCGGGAGTGGGGAACCTAAGCCCTGGGGGCTGGATGTTGTCCCCAGCTTGCCTGAATCTGGCCCCTGCAGTTCAGGGCTCCTTCCCCCTACATTGGAAAGCCCGTGTCAATGCTCCAACCCCCATACTGTCCCCCAGTGGGGCTGGAGCACACAGAATCTACTTGCCTGGGCCCTTCCCAGGCTCTGGTGTACAAAGGGAATGGGGGAGTGTCCTTCTCAGTCAAGGGCTATGTCAGTGGGTAGGGTTGCCAGATGGTCTCCCAAAAAATACCGGACACCTGGCAATCCTATCAGTGAGGGTTGGTTTGTTTTTTGCTTTTCACTTGTGTGCAGCCCCCACTGTGTTTGGCTTTTTTTGTGGGTCAGCAGCCCCCAACCCAAAAGAGGTTCCCCATCTCTGCTTTATGGAATGGTATTTAAAAGTCTCTTGCAGGGCCCCTGCCTTTTGCATTTGAAATGCCAGAGTGGGGAACAGCCTTGATATGGCCTAAAACCAGAAGCATGCAGAATTCCTGGCCTCTGCCCACCATCCACTAATGTGCAAATCCTTATTACATCATTGTGGCTGTTCTCTTCCTAGCTCAGTGGAATTTTAATTATTTATGAGTAAATAATGTGTACCGGGAAATATTAGGTTTTTGCAAAATAAATCAAACTGTCGATCACAGATTTATTTTTCCTTGGAACAGCCTTGATGACCTTATTGCTGCGTGTGGCTTTTCCTTCTCTTCTCCTCACCCAGAGCACATGGCAACCATCTGGGTCCTCTACCTGCATTATGGTTAGGGCCCTAACGAATTCATACTCCGTTTTGGTCAATTTCACAGTCATGACACTAATGGCTTTTTAAAATAAGTAATTTTCTGATTCCAGATATTTAAATCTGAAATGTCAGTGTTGTAACTTTAACAGTCCTGACCCAAAGGGGGGCAAGGTTATTGTAAGGAGTCACGGGATTGCCGCCTTGACTTCTGTGCTGCTGCTGGAGGGATGCTGCATTCAGTGCTGGACTCCCAGCCAGCAGCCGCCACTCTCTGATCACCCAGCTCGGAAGGCAGCACAGAAGTAAGGGTGGCATTATGGAAGTCTCCCCACAATAATCTTGTGACCCCCCCCTCTTTCTCATGACCCACTTTTGAATTTGAACCCCCCAGTTTGAGAAACACAAGCCCCCCCCCCCCCAACCACCACACATGAAATCTATGTATAATAGAGTAGAACACACAAGTCCACATTTCACAGGGGAGGCCAGATTTCATGGTGTGACACTTTTTCATGGCTGTGAATTTGGTAGGGCCCTGATTGTTCAGCAAATGGAGCCTCTTGCTTTTTCCAACACTACAGTCTGGTAGTAATGCAGAGCTGTCTGTAGATATCACTAATCCTGCATATACAGTATTCAGATGCCAGACAGAGCTTTGAATACTCCACTGTTTTATTTCTCTTTAATATACAGCAGGTCAAACTTTGGATCCCAAGTTGATCACGTCGCCCTTTGTTAAAAATACTCCCCTAATTACAGCATCCCTTTCTCTTATCAAGAACTGAACAGTTGATCTTAAATTTCCAGATGCTCACAGCCTCGATTCCAACCGATATTCTATACTTGCAGCAGATCTTCGAGACACAGCAGAGCTGGAGAAAAAACTGAAGACATTTAACATGGACACACAGTAAGATAATCTGTTTCAAAGGTTTGTGGTAATGTAGTGGTGAGAATCCAATCTGTTTTGGGAGTACAGGAACTGCCTCCAGTTTTATTATGCCATTTCCATGGTAACCTTGTTCTGAATCCTTTGAGCAGAAGGAATTTGGGCAGATACTGTCTAGCTTCACTGAGCAGGCTGCTGCTGCAGTCACTGCGTGCATAGTTCCAAATCCTAAGCAGGGTAATTCCTCATTTATAAGAGTCACACTTTTCCTACATGAGAGCATCAATCCTCTTAAAAGAAAATCCACTACACTCTTTTTGCCTGCCCTGTAAGTATGTGTGTAGTGTGTTTATAATACCTGGGATTATAAGTAGCACTTGATTAAAGTAAGAATATTGACACCTTGTCCAAATGTTGCCATTCTGAATTGGCGTTTTTTAGCAGCTGGGTCACGGCACTTCAACTTACATTTTGTGACTGATGAGTGACTAGATCAGGGGTTCCCAACCTTTTTCGGTCCCCGTACCTCCTTGGCTTTTAGTAAACCTTCCCCGTACCCCCTATTCAATATGAAAGGAAATAAATTCTAGACTCTAGAATCCACAACTTTTTTCACTAACACTGCTACTTTTGGAATATTTCAATTAGGATAATCTAGTTATTTACAAAATATTCCCCAGACCCCCTTGACAAGCTTCTCGTACCCCCTGGAGGTACGCATACCTCAGGTTGGGAACCCCTGGACTAGATCGTTATATCTATTGAGAGTGTTTGTCTATTCAAGATCTCCTAAATGGTAAGAGCTAGGACCACCAAATTTGGTATGAAGCTTCCTTTTATCATAACTTAAAGCAAGGTCAGGGCTTGGTTGTGCCTGTAAAGGGATTGCGCTCATAAAACCATACAGGAAAAAAGACAATCGCCAGGCAGGTGAAAGGGGCTGTCCCCCCTGCTTTCCCCCCAATTCATATGAGAACTTTGCTGGCTGTTCCCCTACATAAGGGAGCCAGAAGAAAGTGCACAGTTTGTTGCATTTCTCATGCTATATGGGGAGCACAGGGGCATCAAACCTGAACCTGCCCCAGCTGAGGTGCATGCATCTCTCCCCTGGCTGCATCTGCTGGACCTGTGGAGAGGCACTTCTCACCTGGTTCCATCCTACTGTGGAGAGAGAGGGCTGGGGTAGTTCCTTCTTCCTGGGGCAGCCTGCATCCCGAACCCCTCATCACCAGAGCAATGATTCCAATGAGGCATGGACATTTTCATTTCATTTAAAAAAAAAACAAAACTTGAGTTAAGGATCCGAACAACGCCGTGTAAAATCTGTGTTTGAGGAGGGGTGTCCAAGAGATCCTAGTAGCCAACTACTTTGTAGAATAAAAACGCTAACATCCCCACAATTACGCTTCCAGGATTTTACTCTTGTGGCTTGTTTGCTATGCCTCTTTTTGGAAACAGATTGACCTCACAGACTTTTTTATTTTTTCCTGAGGTGGGTAATGGCAGAATCTGTCAAGAACTCTTGTCCTGGGTGTAGAATTTGGATTTTGTTGCTCATAAACTATGCACTTAGATTTCCATTTGTGAGCCCAGAGAGCTTTGATGGATGCCGTTTCCAAAGTGGTAGATGTTCTTCTCAAATCTGAGAGCGAAACATGGCATAGCTAGCAGGGAAAAGCATATGGGGTAGTCAGGATGTATTCAGCTGTCATTTAAATTGTTATGCTTTCATCTTAAAAGCACTGTCCCTGCCTATCCTTATGGAATTCATTTTGTTTCTAGTGATAATTATATCTACATCAAACTTCTTCCTTGTAGGTATAATTACTCATGTGAATAGATATTTGCATTTTTCAGAGTGGGTAGAGGGGGGGAAAAAGAGAAGCAATAGCTACATCATAGCTAGCAAAATGTGGTCTGGTTCTATCAAGGCCGTTCTGCTGGTTCTTGTCTATATGTGGCTGTCCTTAAGATGTTCCCCTCTTAAATAGTAAGTGGAGAGAGATGCGTTCAGTGTGTGAAAGGAGTAGAGCCAGAAGCATATGCTCCTCAAACAGAAAGAAAAGTTTACAACTCCTGTACAAGTAACCTTGCATTGCTAGAATCATCTGGGGAGGATGGAGACCCACTACTGGTCTTTGTGTGGTAAAATGTTTCCATTTTCTCCGTGAATGCTTAGTTCATTGACATAGCACTTGTCTGTTACTGGCCAGTCTTGATTGGTGTGTAGTAGAAACAGTTTAATGGTTTTTTTCCTTTAACTTTTTTTTTTTTTAAGATTGCCTACGCTCCTGATCGCAGAGTGTGTGCTGGTTTATATGACCCCTCCGCAGTCTGCAAGTCTTCTGAAGTGGGCAGCAAACACTTTTCAGGCTGCTATGTTTATTAACTATGAGCAGGTAAAAGGAAAACGTAGCTTTTCACTGGTGCATTATTTGCGTAGAACTCACTGACAGCTAGGGGAGTGTTGCCTGTGCAGTGACAACAGATCACAACTTTGTAAACTTTCTAACGAGAACTATGCAAGTTCCAGATTTACCTGCTTTCTGGATTAGAATTCTAGAAACGTAGGTAGGGCTGGAAGGGATCTCGTGGTCGATCTCCTCCATCCCTCTGCATGAAGCATGAATATGTGTACTAAACCATTCCTGACAGGCGTTGGTCTAATTTGTTCTTCAGTGCATCTAATCAGGGTTGTTGGTGGGCGGGGAAGTAGGGGAAGAGGCAGGACAACCTCCAGGAGAACCCATCCCACCACCTTACCTTCCAGGTGTCCCTTATCCCACCTTCCACTTTCGGGATCCCGTTCCATCCCGGGGGCAGCCTGGGTGTTGGCTGTCCCGCCGCTTCTAGGGGGGGCGGGACTTGAGGCCACTGCCCTTCCCTCCTCAGGCGAACGCCCTATCCCCTAGTCCACAGAAGAACCCACCCCACCACCTTACCTTCAAAGCATCCCTCATCCTGCCTACCTCCGGGGTAGCCTGAGTGTTGGTTGTCCTGCCTCTCCCTGCGGGGTTGGGATTTGAACCCACTATAGTCTCTGAAATGAAACAACTGAGATTTTTAAAATCTGGATTAATCACGTTTTACTAAGATGATGGGTTACAGATGCCATGATTCCAAGCAATAGCACCGGGTGGTATTACTTATGTGTTTATTACATTTTATAGTCCTCATTCCTTTGGCACCTTTGATAACAGTGCAAACATTGCTTCAGCCCTCTGGGAGCCTTTTTGTGCCAAGTGAAAAGCTGCCTTTGGGGATCTGGGCAGCTGAGGGGATTGGTAATGAACCTTCCACCTCACAGGTTATTGATCTGAGTTGGAACGAAGCTGGGAGCAAGCAGCAGCTGTGGCACTGTTAGTTTTCATTGGTCTGAACAGTACTGGCAGGCCTCCCGTCCAGCTGTTAATGCTCAGTTACTCACAGAAGAGAAAACACCATCCTCGCGCACATGAAACTGGCCCCCTTGTTGTGGGGAAAGATTTGATGTGGCTCTGAACACGCCAAGGGACAGTACACGTGAAAAGCTGGCCCAGCACGTGCTGTGACACTTCTGGGGCTCATTGGAGGGTTTTGGCTCATCTGAGGGATTAGTTTCCACTGTCGCTAATTCCCCTTTCAAAGAGGAAAAATGCCGCCCATTGTGTTCTCTCCTTTCCGAGGTGAACATGGCTGATCGATTCGGGCAGATCATGATTGAGAACTTGCAGAGAAGGCAGTGCAGCCTGGCTGGAGTGGAAGCTTGCAAATCCTTAGAATCTCAGGTGAGTCCATCCCGCTCAGAGCAATGAGCCCGGTTGGTAGTAAGCAACCGATCTCATGGCAAGCGTCAGCTTCTCCAGACATGGCAGTTCTAAGCCTCAGACCAGTGAAGAGCAGCTCTGTGTCTCATAGAATCCTAGGGCTGGAAGAGACCTCAAGCGTCAAGTCCAGCCCCCTGCCCACAGCAGGACTGACCCCAACTCAATCAGCCCAGCCAAGCCTGGATTTAAACACCCCCTCCCTAGGGAACCCATCCCAGTGCTTCCCCACCCGCCTAGGGAAATCATTTTTCCTAATATCCAACCCAGACCTCCTCCACTGTATAACCTGCCTCTGCCTGTGGAAACCCTTTATTCCTTGTCGTCGTCATAATTAAGAATTACTCCCTCTATTTCATGGACACCATTCATCTCTTGTATCCAGCATGTGAAAAGGTGACTTTTTTTTTTTGAGAAAAGCAAATATCTTTCCCAATAAGCCTAGAATGGGAGAAATCTTAACTTCTATTAATCGGAACGGATTTTTTTCATCCTGTCCTCATGCCAATAGCAGGCCTAGCAAATGCTGGGAGGGAGACTAGGTCCTTGCCTTGCCTTCCCTTCCCTTCATTTTCCTTTGAGTTCTCAGCGTGTTCTGCTTCCTCTTCATTTTACAGCGGGAGCGGTTGCTGTTAAATGGCTGGGAAACTGCCAATGCCTTCGATATGATGAAAGTCTACAGCTGCTTGCCACAGGCTGATGTCAGAAGGTACTGCTGGCTGCTTGCTTGTAAGCAGAACTAATCCTGGAGAATGTTTCCACACTAGCTTATCTCAGTGGCTTGTCTGGTGTGTCTAGTACATAGGCCACCTGCCGAAGTCTGTCTTGTAAGTGGGAGCTGCCCAGAGCAGCGTGGGTGATCTGCGGTCGCTCTGGGTATGACAACAGAGGGTACTGCTGCTCCAGTGGGTGCCACTTTTGGAGGAGCTGAGAGAGTTCTGGGCATGGCGTGCTGTAGGAGTGCGAAGTGCCGGTCTGAGCGTTCCTTGGGCATTCCTCGCAAGTGCCCAAGCCACTGCAGCGAGAGGGGAGCTGTAAGTGTGGAGGGAGAGATTGACTCTTACAAGGGAGTAAGAACTCTCCTGACCCAGATCTGTGACCCAGGCCTGTAGTGCAAGCAGGGGTATGTGGTCTGCTGCTTCCCCCTCTGGAGCATGTGATGGGGGGCCTGACAGACTTGCCGGGCACTGGGCAAGGTGGGGGGACAGCTCCATGCTGCTTGAAGGGGCAGGGCTTTGGGTGGAAGGGGCGGGGCTGAGGGCAGCCCATCCTTGGAGCTTCCCTGACTGCATTGCGCTGCCCCCCGCCCCTCCCCACACAGCGCTCCAGTGGTGATTTAAAAGGGCCTTCAATAGCATTAGCAGAGGCAGCCAGGAGCCCCAGGTCCTTTGGGGCAACTGCTTCTTTTCCGCATGCAGCCCCTGCCCTCCCCCTGTCTGCGGGCCTGGGAAATGGTCAGCCTCTCCCGCTCCCCCTCCTGCTGTGTAAGGCAGCTGCACCAGAAGAGGGTGGGTACTGCGGGTGTAAGCCAACAGCACATTGCTGCCCCTTGTGAACAGGACTTGCAGTGTGGTGGGGCGTGTCTGGGTCACAGGGGGTTGATGCAGCTTATGCACTTTGCATTGCTTGGGGCCAGGTCTAAGGGCAGAGTCTAGCCCACAGTGTGTAAACCGAGGGTGTCTTATGTCCTGGATTAGCTCCCAACTATAGGTAAAAGGTAGCTGCCCTCTGGAACAGATTGATATACTCTTCAGTTGACACAAGCTGGTATATGGTGTTGCTGCTGGCTGGTAAACATCTGCCATTGCTCCCTCTCCCTCTCTTCCCCCTCCCCCCCCGATACTTTTGCATTAGTGAGTGGCAACATCATGACTTTTATAAATGTGGTTTTCTAAAGTACATTTTCATCGGCGCTTGCCTGCCCAAAGTGGGCCGTTGCCACTTGCTAGTGTTGGATTATTCATGAAATAAGCTTTCTGGGCACGTGGCCATCTCCACAATTGTAGGTATCCGTTTAAGTCCTTAATGGAAAAATAAGAATGAGACAGATAAGTTTTTAAATCAGTAACTTGCTAAGTGTCTAATCGGAATTGTAGACCATTTAGAAGTCCGTCGTCAGCTGCAGTTTCAGGTGGCCAACCAGATTATGAAAATAAACATTCACAGATGGAGGTTTCCCAAACCCTGAGATGGTAAATTGTATTCAGCCCAAGTCAGGGTGACCAGGTTGGGCTTTCTCAATCTATTACTGAAATGTCAAATGTTTCTTCCTGGTTTCTAACCTGGTAAAAAGCATTGATGACTGTCCAGTTCCTTTTGTCTGTCTCCAGTGCTAGTTCTCTGACCTTCAGAGATGAGTCTAATGCCTTTTATTTCTAGAGCATCTTTTATCCAGCATGGCTTGTCAATGTTTACTGACAGTGTGTGTATTTAGGAATCACTTACCCATCACTGAAATGCACCCACCCCTGGTCTTGTCCACAGCAGCAGCACTCCAACACTTTTTAAGAGTAGAAAATAAAGACCAAAATATCAACAGAAGCCATGAGGATCGTCATTTAGAGAGGAAGAAAGTCATTCGCTAGGAAGCTGTTTGGAGCATGGAACGTCTTTGTTCTGAGTGTACAGTGACAAGTAGGGATGTAGAAGTGTGACCATTTAAACGGTTAACTCTGCGTTTCTCAAACTGGGGGGGGGGGTCGCGAGCAACTTGGGGGGGGGGGGGGGGGTGTCACAGATCTCAAAGTTTGAGAATCCCTGGGTTGACTGATAAGCGTCAGATTATCAGTTTTGTTACGGTTACACATCGGCTCCCTGGGACCTGGCTGTCGCCCCACGCTGTGCGGTCTGCAGTGTAAAGGTTATACCACAGAGCCCATAGATAGCCAGCTCCCCAGGAGCTTATAAGCTGGCTCCCAGCTGCACTGCAGGCTCAGTGGTGCATGTCACCGCTATGTTATTTAGTGGTTACACGATTACGTTTTTACACCCCTTGTGACTAGCACAGCAAGTTCTTGGCACTGTGGTAACATCAGTAGTTCTATTTGTCTCATCCATAGGATCAGGAGTATGGCCGCTCGCTTGCTCACACAGGAAGGTGGTTATTGGGGCCAGGATGATGTTGGGAAAACCTCCACTGCAAAGTCTCTCTCTTCTGGAAAGTGGCAGTGAGCGAGTATTGTGGCTTTGATGGAGGACAGTCTGAAGTGATACCCTGATGAATGACTCTAGGCTATTGGCTCCTTTCATCAGCCTGCGCTATTGCATCCCCACAAACCTGATGAGATTGTGTGTAATTGAGCAAAAGAGATGAATAAAAAATATTTACTGTTCTGTAAAGATGCATGGGTTAGCAGGGATACACTGAATCCCAGCACTAAGAAGGGAGGGGACAGGAAAAGAGCAGTAATAGTAGATCCCACATCTGCATACAGATCGGTAGTTATTGCACAACTTACTTTGAACCCCCAGAAACCTTTCCTTTAACCAATGAAATCCGGCATCCCAGCCTGTTTGGTGCACTGGCATCTCCATTTATGTGCATGTTCATATACTGGAAAGAACACGTTTGCTGCAGAAGACTGCTCCCTTCTGTGGAACAAAAAGGCGTGTTACAAAATGCGCAAGGGGGGATGCAGTTTTAAATCATGATTTCTGTTTTCCCTGCAGAATAGAGGGACTCGAATTCCTCGATGAAAAGGAACTCCTTGAGCAACTCATGCAACATTACTGCATCTGCTGGGCTACGAAAGATCACTGTAACCTGGGTAATGCGCCCGTAAGACTGAGGATGTCTGTTGAGAGCTTAGGAGGCAAGGCGGATGTCCCTGCCTACATTAGATGCATCACACTAGTCTCCAGTAACAGGACCTGGGTAGCTTCTCTACCCTTATACAGCAGCGGGCACCTACCTGGCAGTGACTAGACCAGTGCCTCTCACTCTACAGCCTCCAAAGATTTGTACTAGGACTGTCCATGTGTACTCGATTACATGATTAACCGATAAGCGGGACTTGCTAGTTATTCCTGTCAAATATACGAACGTCTCACCCCACCTCCCTTGTATCAGAGGCAGCAAGAGCGGGGAGGGAGGCGGGAGCTGGCTTTTAAGCAGAAGCAACAGGAGGAGTGGGAGGGTGCGGGACAGGCGGGAGCTGGTACATGTGGGAAGCGGCTTTCAAGTTGGCTCTCCAGGAGCACCAGCTCCTGCCTCCCTCCGCCCCATGTAAAAGTGTAACCACTAAAACTTCTTGCAGTTACACGTTTATCCAAATACCCTCTAGTTAACATCCCTAGTTTGAACAGGCACTCAGCCTGCCCCGCCAGGAAGTTTTATCCAAGAATTTTGGGATTAGGATTTTTAAAATCAGAAACATTAAATCATGTTTATGGCAGTGGCCAAGTTGTGATGGTGTCGGGACTAATAAACTGAGTTCCAAAGTCCTGCGCACTTCGAGTGCTGCCTAGATTAATAAACAGTCTGGTTTTATAGCGACTTCATAGCTCTGAAATGTTATCTCTTCCCCATTAGCTTGGTCTTTGCCCCTTCCGTGCTGCCCCCTTTCATCTCTGTCCTGGGGGTCCAGTTTTGGTGCCTTTAAAGGGAAGAGGGGTGGGGAAATCTTTAGAAGTTCCATCCTTAATCTAACTCTTCAAATCTGCCTCCTGGTCTTACACCTCAAGCAGTTTTCCAGTCTCTCTCTCCTACCCTGGAATCTGCCATGATTTCTCTCTTCTGTAGCACCATAGATTGTTGGTGCGTATTTAAAAAACCAAGCCACCTAATTACCTGTGGTTTGGGTGGCTGGGTGTCTCTCTTCAGCCGGCGCCCTTTTGGAGGGGTTAGGAGTAAAGCGGAGAACTCTTGATGTGGAAAATTGCTCCTGTGTTGAAGCCAACACTTTTTGTTGGACTGTATCAAACAGAGAAGGAGGCTATAGCCCCATGGCTAGGGCACTTGCCTGAAAAGTAAGAAATCTTGATCTATGTCCTTGCTCTGTGTCAGGTGACTAGCCTAACCACTGGGTTCTTGGCTAGTCTGGGCTGGGTATGTCTCTCCCCAACTTTGTACAAAAACTTTCCAACGGTCTCTGGGTTGTCTTGGTGCAGAGTGGGACATTTTTAAAAAAATTGTGTGTGGGGTGGGTGGGTGTGTGTTTAAACAAAATGGGGTAAATGGATTTCTACTTGGAATTACTCTACTGCAGAATTTCATAGGCTGCTTGATAGTTTGATTCCTCAAAAGCTTCTCTAGCTGCCTACCCCAAGGAAAAAATGGCAGGAAATCAGTTACTCCTAATAATCTGTTAGCTGCAACAAAGATTCTAAAGTGATTTTCATGTGCACTGTTCATCATCAGCTGTTGGGGGGAGAAACCTCTTCCAGAGCGTTTCCCTCCTGCCCCAGCCAAAGGAGGGTCTGGAGTAGATTATCTGGCGGCTGAAGCTGCAGCATAGTAGCTGCTGGCTTACACTATCTGCTAGGCAGGCCCCTGGTGTGTACGATGCAGGGATGGCTGGTCCCCCACTGATCACAGGGATCTGGGAAGTGATGACCATGTAGAATTGTATCTCGAGGAGCTCAGCACAGAAAGTTCACTTCTCCCCTGCAGTACTGGCTAGTGTTTATCGCTCTGCTCTGCAGCACTGATAACTTAAAGCGATAGGCTGCCCTGAGTTCACAGAGTCTGTTGCTATCCGCAGGAGCTGTAGGTGCAGGGACTGAATGGTACAAAGTATCTGAGAGGCTGCAAAGGGACCAGGGATATTTCTAAGCCTAATCTAAATGTACCAGTTCTTTGTTCTACCTGATTGTAGGCCTTGAGCATTGCCCCACCCACCCATTCCTCTGGCAGTGCCACAGGGTCATAGCTCCATCAGTGGCTCTGAGCCAGGGTGGGCAGGGATGGTATCCGAAGCCTTGTCAGAGGCTGGGACTGGGTGACTGGAGGGATCACTTGATTCCCTGTTCTGTTCGCTCCCTCGGGGCACCTGGCGCAGGCCAGTATCCGCAGAGGGGACACCAAGCTAGATGGGCCTTTGGTCTGGCCATTCTAATGATAGCTCCCACTGTCAGAAAGTGGCCTGTTTCTTACACTGAACCTGTACTTTCTTGCCCTGTGTCTTTACCTCCCTGCGCAACATTTGTTCTACCCTAAGTTAAACCCTGTTTCTCCTTCAGATGGCTTTAAACCCTTCCAACATGTGCAGACTTACCCTGTGGCTCTTTCTTAGCCAGGCTACTAGTTTCTTTTAATCTTTCCTCCCCAATCAATCCCTCTCATCCTATAAATGTGGCTTTTCCTGGGCTGCTTCTCTGTTTTGTTAATGAGCAGGGGCTGTGCTAGGTCTATCTGGAGGGATAGCAGAAACCTTCTGCTTTGTTCCATTGCTGCCCACTATCACCCTTGCTACATCTCTTGCTTTTCATATTGTGTGTCCCTTGCAGTGCCAGACTGGAGGGAATACCTTGTTACGGTGTCTGGGGAACGTGGGAATTAAACCCCAATGATTGAAATAGGTGGAAATGTAATTTCTCTTTGATTGCAAAACTGAGCAGTAACCTTGCTGCCCAGACTGCTTAGATTCAGGACGCTAGTTACAAACATTCCTTTCCTGTTCTAATAGCAGCAGAGGGTTTGACTCCACTCTCCTTTCGTTTTTCTTTTCACACAGGTCTTTCAAGCATCACGTTTTAAAGTATTCGATTCAAAGACGCTGTGGGGACAGCCACCAAAATTGCCACCTCCCGCTGGAGGGGGAGCTCACCCAACGGATGGGACTCTGCATGTGAGGGCTTCTCGTGGCGATGCCGATGAAAAGCGAGTGACCAGTGCAGTGTTGCTGATGCTATCCCTTTCCTGTTGGCTTGTAATTCGTTTCCTAAATCTCTGCTGCCTCTGAGCAGTCGTTCCGTCATGAGGCTCCTCTCCCTTTTCAGGGACTTGGTGTGCGACTGTTCCGAATGTCAAGAACTCCTGTTTGAAACACCCACTCCCTTTTGTTTAAAGGGGAGAACGCTGTGTCCTTGATCGTTTTACTCATCCCCTGTGTCTCGCCGGATGTCCGTGAAGTGCGTTTGTGAAGGGAAGATGTGTAAGCTGTGCAGTGGGCTGCGTCAGTGGATCTTGCGTTGCATTCACAGCTGATCATGGAAGAGGTTTTTTTTTCTTCTCTGAAGGTTTATTTATTTTTGTGAACAGGCACCCTCCGGGCCTTCTGCAGGTTCAGACGGCAGCTAAGTGGCTGCCATTTCACTTGGTTTCTCACTAACTCTTGCTCAGCTGAGTCCAGGAAAACTGGCTGTGTTCAGCAGGATGTTGAAAGGCGAAAGGCCTTGCTTTGTAGTCCAGCAGCGATGGCAAAAGAGAGAGATGGATTCGAAGCCCTAGAATCCCAGCTGCATCTTCACAGCAACCTTGACACTCTACTCCCCCCCCCCCAAATGCCACCTGAAATTGAGTCTTGCAACTTGCCTTCAAGGTGAATAAATGTCTAGTAATTATAACCTGTCTAATGTCGTTTCCTAACGGGGCTATGTAATATTTACAGACGTTGACTTTCTTCGCACCAGACACTTCGGAGTTACCGCTAATAATGGGTCCAAATGTATATGCCTGTCCTAATACCATGCACTACTTTTTCCTAGTGTGTAATACTTGGCTACAAAATAGTTGCCCCAGCCCTTTAGAATCTTGCACTTAATTACATGACTTGAGGGATAAAATTGCAGTTCAGGGAAATAGTCACCCCGCACTTCCCCTCACTCGTATTTCTCACCCTGCCAGCAGAGTGCTGCTGCAGGCATTGGTGACTGCAGTTTCCTCTGCAGCGGTGTCTGCATCGAGTTGTTTCCTTTAATCGCAAGGTACAGATTGAACCTCTCTAATCCGGCTCCCTCGGGACCTGACTGGTGGTCAGGAATGTCTGTCAGCAGTGCCAACACCTCCCCGGCTTGCTGGGCTCTTAGGAGATGGTTTGGGGTCAATTAGAGCCAAAAAACAGCCCAGAACCCTGAGAGCCAGGAGTGGGGGCTGGAAACAAACTTTATGGGACTGCGGGAAACTTGGCCATGCCCATGCGGAGTGGCCATCTAGCTAACGCTCATCATGCAGGGCCATGGATGTTGCTGGCTCCGAGCGCCAGACTAGAGGTTCGGCTTGTATAAATGTCGTGCTGTATTGAGGGTTGCTCACTGAATGTCCGTAAAGAGTGTTAACGTGACAGTCCCTTCCCCGAAAGGAAAAAGTGGAGACTCAGGGTCCCCTGCATGCCCAAGAGGAGCTTGCATCTGTTTGCTACCTAGATCCTTATCCTCATGGCATGCTTACCCCTGTATCTTTCACGCGCCGGGGCTTAAATGTGCCTGTCTTCCATTAACAGGCGCGAGCAAGCTACGTCTGCAGTAGCCTTGCCTCTGTGTGCAGGGGGGGCTGGAAAGGAGGCTTTTGCCTTGGTTCTGCCATCTTGTGCAGCAGGACTAGAGCCGACGAGTGGCCTTCCTTCTCAACAGCTTGCCTGCTGGCTTGTGGGCCGCTTCGGCTCCCTGCCTCCGGGAAGCAGTTCAGTCACTAAGTGCAACGGGCTACAGCCTCTATGCGTCTATCACTCCCCATTTAATTCTTCCTACGGTCCCATTCCCCCACCTCCGTTATGCAGCTGCCGGCTTGCACCCTAGCATGAGCACAGGGCCAGATTTGGCACAGATGAATCATGTAGAAGTTGCACCCACGCGACACACAGGCCTCTAGAAGAGCTCTAGGTGGCTCGAAAGCTCATCTGCCTCCCCAGCACAAGCTAGTCCAATGGGAGAGATTCCCCCTGCCCCTCCTCTCACTTCTGATTGCGGCAGATGGGACTGTCTGCAGATATGGAGTTGGCCAGTTTCTGTCGTCTTGATTGTGTAGCACCCAGGGGAAGCACTCCATCAGCACCCCAGGGCCCCATGTCCTCTATCTATAGAGCAGGGGCACTCTGGGCACCAGCAGGGCTAACTTTCATGATGCTCTTCCCTGCAACATACTTGAGCCCTGGCGTGGTGGGATTCTCGCATAGAAATAAGACAGAAGTTCAGTCTCTGATCTGGTCACTCCCTGGTGTGTCAGGCTGCCAGCAGCGGGGCCAGTTACAATAAAATAGGGTGAGGCCTTAAGGATCAACTTCCAAGAGGCCCTGTCCAGCTCTTTTTAGAGGCCACCAAACAGCTACCCGTCACTGCTGGCTCTATTTAAGGTCTTGTCGTTTCTGCCCTGTTCTGTAGGTCAGCCAGTACTATTTTCTCTGATTTGGGCCACAGCTTGCTGAAGCGTGTGAGTAATAATCCTAAAGCACCTACACAAACAGAACTGTCCAAAATCCCCCTAATTAGTTCCCAGCCGGCAGCATTCCTAACTCCTCTTGTCCTGGATCCTGGCTCAGTTCCCAATGCACTTACTAGCACTGCAATGGAGTCTAGAGGCCTCGCACCGGATCAGAGCCTGGTGCGCTAGGAGCTGTACAAACAGAGATGGATTTACAATCTGCAACAAGTTAAAATGCAACAGGTCCCTGCAGCCAATGCCTGGGAGGAGGGGAAAGCATGCTGGGAGCACATGGCTGCACAGACTAGCTCTGAGCCTCAGTTGATGATTACAAGCCTGCCGGTGCACATCCTAGAAGAGATTTATGGCATTGGCAATCCTCTGGTCTCATTGCGCCCCGTGCTGGAAAAGATGGCTGCCGGTGCCAAGTTCTTTACCAGCCCAGAGGTATGGAAGGGGGGGGGGAGGTGGTTGCTTGAAATGTGCAACTGTCCAGCAGCCTGTGAAGCCCCGTCTTACAGAGCCTTGGGGAAGCCTCCGGTATCCAGCCCAGTTCGGCAGAGAGCCCCAAGCTCCCACTGTACTTCTGGGGCTTTGAATCTAGTTTACCAAAGCTGAACGGCTAGAGGTTGCACCGAGTGTGCCTGTCCCTCTCCACTCCTACACGCACATGCTCTCCTTGGTTACTTCCTCATGGTCTGGCTCTTCCTCTGTCTCTCGCAAGGTCTTCCCTTTTGGCAGTGTTCGCTGCTTGATGGGGGAGGCAGGTAATTTAGGGGGCGTTTCTCCCTGTCAGCTCTTCCTATTCCCTTATCTCTAAGGGAGTAATCCGCTCACTTGGATTGAAGAATGCCACAGAAGCAGCAACCCTGCTCTAGCCAGAAGGATGGGAGCTGAAAAAATGCCCTACTAGTTGGTTTATTAGATGGTCTAATGCAGTGGTTCTTAACCTGAGGTGCACGGGAGGTGCCCTTTCTGGGGTTGCGAGACATGCCAGATTTTTATGATCTATCTTAGGTTTAAAGAACTGACCTACTTCAACGATTTTTAATAAGGGGTGCGAGACCATATTTGGAGAACCAAAGGGGTGCAGGCTGCAGTAAGGTTAAGAACCACTGGTCTAATGGAATCCATGAAAAGGGATCCCCTTTTGCACATCTTCCAGCTTGCAAACATTTGTATGGAGCAAGGTGAAAGAACAGCTGACAGAGAGAGCCGCCGGGGGAGAAAACGGAGTTCGCTGTTGGCAGTGCAAGCATTCCTCTAGCTTGTAGTTTGAGGCCCTAGCGGTAATGAAGCTTGAAAATAGGTCAAATTTGCTGTAGGGTTACAGCGGCGATCCAAGGAGCATGTACGACATAGGCAGCTTTAGGGGTGTTTATAGGCAGGAAAATGTGATGAAGGGGGAAGTCCGGCTGTCCTGGCGGCACTGGTCTGTTTGACTAATGCTGTCAGGTCTAGGAAGTGCTCTCCTTTTTGTCCCCTTTTCTTAGGGAAGTGTGGGCTCTCTGAGCATGGGGCGCGGGCTCTCTTCATGCTGCCTCCTGCTTGACCCCCCAAACACCTGAACCTGCTTGTGTGGCAAACATCTCAAATCTCCACCCAAAGCCCACTCCTTGCCCAGGGCTCCAGAATCCAGCTCGGGCCCACGGCTGATGCAATAAGGGTGGGGGAGTCATTAACATGGCATATGACTTGGAAGAGGCTACATCCTTCACCTGTGGCACCAGCAATGGCTACATCTCCCTCCCTCCTGCCTCTTCATAACCCTCCACTCCTGTTAGGTCGTGTCTCAGGTGGCTGTCACTCCTTCGGGCAGGATGCTGGTGGCTGTTTTCGTGTGTACGGCGCACACTCGTGGCACTATAGGAAGGATAATGTGAGCAACAGAGAATGGGTATGTGACGTAGTGGGGGTGCTGTCTGCTCTGTGACCCGGGGTCTCCCTGTGCTGTGAGGGGAGATTCTCACTGACTCTCCCAAATGTGTATTAACCCAGACACCTGGGCTCAGCCTTCCAGGGAGGGAGACGAAGGAAGGAGGGCAGAGACCAGCACCTGGCTGGGGGGCAAGGCTGAAAGAGAGTTTTTTTAGTTTCTGGCTGGTATCATGGAGGAAGCAGCCTAGGCAACGGGCTGGGATTTAGGGGCCCAGTCTCCCCCATCTCAAGGGGGGCTGAGGCATCCTAGGCCTGCCCTGTAACCAGATGACATCTGTGCTGTGTTGTATCCTGGAGAAGCAATAAACTCCCTCTGTTCTACTGGCTGATGGAGTCTGTCCGTGCCATTACGGGGGTGCAGGAGTCGGGGGAACCCCAATGCACCGCCACAGGGTGTCAGGCCAAATTGATGGTGCCTGTAACTCAGCCCAGCTCCCTTGACTTCCGTGAAGCTGCACTTGTTTATGCCGGCCCTTGGAGTCCTCCTGCAAGCTGCAAATTGCTTTTCCTAGTAATGGGGGCAGGGAAGAGGCATCACTGTTGGTTTATAGGAAGGTTTATTTAAATGTCTGACAAGAAGTAACTGGTAGTGGAATGGCTCGATGAGAGGAGGGGGAGAGTAGCCATCTGTCTGCCTCCACAGCCCTCCAGGACCTTCCTTTCAAGGGGACGGTAGTGCTAGGAAATCATCTGTTAATTCCTTCGGGGACTGTCCACCAGTGTTTTTATCAGGGAGCTGCTGCAGCTTAGCGCAGCTGTCGTTGTTGCGCTGGTAACTTGCACCTTTTAATTCCTTTCATGTACAGCCACTCAGTCCCCAGACTGCTGGGAGACCAGACACCCGTATTTACCAGGCTCTGAAAATACACTTTGCTGTGTGTATCTTTATCAAGACATTCAAAGTCGTATCCTTCCTGGCTGGCTGTGCATGTGAGGAGTGGTCTGGTACCTTCCCTCTTCTCGGAAAGCTGTGGCCAATAGCTATGCATCCCAGAGCTGAGATCGAAGTGGGGTTCTTTCTCTTCATTTCCTGTGAGTTCTCCAACAACCAAATTAATCTGCAATTTCTCTGATGGCAGCGACCCACTTCTAGCCACGTGTTTTGTTGGCAAGGTGGCCTGTGTCGACAGAAACTCTTCTGAAAATTTCCATCTCGCTTTGAGCAGCGTGGTATTTCCTTAAAGCAAGACAAATAAGATCTTTTTTTAAGTGTTCATAGGCTAATAAAACCCATGTAGGTCCATCTGTTTCTGCGAGTTCTCATTAAATATCTGTAACCTTTGGATTATGAGCCTGTAAAACCAAATAATTTTGACAACTGAACAGAAAGATAGTTGAATCAAATGAATTACCTTTGCAGTGTCTGTGGTTATTGCTTGTTAAAGAAATCATTAACTATTATGCGAGCAACATGTGCAGGCTGGATTGAGAAATGGGTTGGTGTGTTTTGTTGGATGTGTGAGAAGCAGTTGTGTGCGTGTCTGGACCATTTTTGTAGGGAAGATTTTACTTTCCAAATAACCCCATCACATGGAAACCCCCCAACAAAGCAAGATTAAGCACAAAAAACCCTTCCACGGAATAGCATTAAAACGCTTTTGTCCATTTGGCTCCAAACAAGGCACTTCTGAAAATGCCCCTAGGTTCCATTGCATCCTTTAGAAAAATCCAGCTTTTGGGGGTACGTGTAGTTTAACATTCATGGTGCTGATTTGGTGCTGTTGGTATCTCTTTGGGGCAGTGGTCTCTTGTTGGTTTGCAGAACAATCTCTGGAGTCCGGAGGCTTTGTCTACATTCTGCAGCTTACAGCCACACTGTGAAAAGTTTCTCAGCGTGGCCACTGTTTCTTGGGTGTTCTGCCGACAAAAAACTTCCACCCCCAACGAACGGGGTTAGCTTTGTCGGAAAGAGAGCGCTCCTGTTCACACCAGTAGTTGGCAAAACCTTTCTTTCAGGGATGTGTTTTCTGACTCCTTTGAAAGAGACAACTTTTGTTCGCTTGCCCTGGGCTAAGTCTGTGGCCATTGAACAACTTTTGTCATTCAAAGGTACTAATCCCCTTGCCGCTGCAAAACGTTGGTCTTGCAGCGGCAAGTATCCATGTGAATGGCACATTGTCACCAACAATGTGAATGCCGGTGGGGGTTGAATGTATTTTGTCCGCAAAAGAGCAAACACACAAGGTCTGTACCACCTGACTTAGTGACACAGCTGTAACCACGCAGCCATGCCATTAAAAGCTGCCTAGCGTAGACAAGGTCTTTGCTCCATTGCTTGTTGGATTGTTTTAGTAGGCGCCTGTTGGTTTAGTTTATTACTAATGTTTCGTTTGTAAAATGACACAGTTGCTGGTGTCACTTATTGAACAAACCCCCGTTATCTGCTCCAAAGGAGAAAAAGGTGCTTGCTAATGTGAACTGATTATTCTGTTACCATCCCCACACTTTGGCCTAGCAGTGCCAGTTTGTACCCATCCAACTCCATAAGATTAGGTTTTTTAATTTATTTCATTTGTGGCAGGGGATGTCCATAAAGGAATTACTCTAGTTTCCTTGCATGTGAATGATTCCCTATGATGCTGCTTTGCTACCTAGCTGAAGTACTACTAAATAAGCTGGAGTTTAGGTTGAGAGTGTTCATCATGCATTCAGGGATGTTGTAATTATCTTAAACAATCACTCTTAGCCGAGGAAAATCACAGCGAAGTGAAGGTTAAACTTAAAAGAAAACTAAACATGTTATGGTCTGGAAATGCATAAGTAGAGCACCCAAACACCCTTAACTCTGCCCTGTAGTGACTTAAGCACGTGATTAATGCATAATAATGATTGTTATTATTATTGTTAAAACTGAACTTGGCCCTAACAGGGGAGTTGCAACTGCTGTCTCTAATTCCACAAATAGTATTAAAGGTTGAATGGAATTGTACACAGACTTGGCCTACCCGGTCGCTCCCAAGGTGTGATTACAAATGTATTGGGGCTATTGATTATTACGTGGCTTGATCATCTCCAAGGAATGCCAAGGGTGCAGAAAGTGTGTGGGGAGTATCTGGGACTCAATCTCCTAGCCACGAGAGTTGGGGTGCTGCTAGAGGTGCCAAGGTATTGATTGCTTCTGGGTCTGTCAGATCCCCTGCCATCTCTCATTAGAGTGGCGCTAATAACCAGTGCTCTGGCTGCATTCCAGCCTCGCTAATTGCATTCTGCCTCACTGTATTCATTCCCCTGCCATTTCTTCTCCATTTCCTACCCTGGATTTATGCTCCCAAGGGTCAATTGCATTTTGTGGTGGGTGAAGTAATCTGAATGCTTGTTTGGTGGGGGGAGGGGGGGAGCAGGAGGATTAATTTGTCAAAGCGTGGGCAGCCCTTTGAGATCCTCCGCTGAGAGGTGCTAAAATAGGCCAAACAGAATTGTAGCAATGTGGGGACCTCAACAGGTCATCTCGTGGACCCCTGCACTGAGACAGGGCTAAGTATTATCTAGATCATCCCTGACAAGTGTTTGTTTAACCTGTTGTTTTTTAAAACCTCTAGTGATGGAGATTCCACAACTTCCCCAAGGCACTTTGTTCTGTTGCTTTGCCTAAGGTTTAACCTAAATCTCCCTTGTTGCAATGTAAGCCATTACATCTTGTCCTGTCCTCGGTGAATATGGAGAACAGTTTATCCTCCTCCACTTTAGAACATCCTTTTATCTTCTTGAAGACTCTTATCACGTCCCCCCTTGGGCTTGTCTCCACTTACCGGGAGATCTGTGCTGCGGAGATCGATTTCCCAGGGTTCGATTTAGCAGGTCTAGTAAGTACTCCACTGGGTCGTGAGGAGTAAGGAAGGTCGACAGGAGCGTTTCCCCCATTGACCTCCCACGGGGGAGATTCCAGGAAACTCGACCTAAGGTACATTGACTCCGGCTACGCTATTCACGTGGCTGGAGTTGTGCATCTTAGGTTGACTTTCTCCCTTAGTGAAGACCTGGCCTCAGACTTCTCTACTCCAGACTTAACTGCCCAGTTTTTTCAATCTTGCCGTTCAAAGTGCTTATAAGTGTACGTTCTGTACCAGCTTCAGTACGGACCTTTGCTATCCACTCTCTGAGTATGATTGCTGCTCTTTGTTATATGCTCGGTCGTGTCCCTTCTTTTGAGATGACCACTTGTCCTGTGGGGATAGCTTTGCTTCCTTCTGCCACTGAGGAGGGTTTTTTTGCATTTTTTACTTTTGGAAAATTAAAATGTGTGTTTTCTAGCTGGACTGGACCAAGAGCAGCCTGCCTGCTCCACATCTGAGCCGAAGGGCAGGTAACTCGCCAGTCAGCAAAACCGTGCGCTTGCTGCAGAGTCGTTCAAAAGGCCGCTCAAGCTGTTGCCTTGGGAAATAAATGTGCCATTTCTGTGTTAGAATAGCAGCAGCTGCATTTATACTTCCTTAGACTGGAATTATAAGGGCTCCCAATCTGCCTGCTTCAGGGCATAAAGAAATCAGCGGAAAAAGCTTTGTTACGGTGCTGAAGTGGTGGCTGAAGTACGGATATCAAGCCATTTAATCTGTGTGCCTGCTGCTGCTATGGTAATATCTACCTATTGCCTCTGTGGATGGCTGTCTTCCTCTGCAATGTTAGGCACTGGCTCCTAATGGATACGGGGAATCTGGCCCCGCTGTGCAGTACTGTGTGAAGAATCTCACCACACGGATCACTTATGCTTTCGTTGTGGCTGAAGATGGGAGGTTGGCGTAGATGGCCCCATGGTCTCCCCCTCTTCTGGCAATTGCCATATTCTTACGTTTCTAGGCCAGTAGAATAGAGGCCTAACAGCACCTTCAGTGAAACCGACCAAGCTCCACTTCCAGCGTGGATCGGAGCAAACTCCAGGGCAGCTGCCAGGATGAATATCCCATTGAATTAACAAAAAAATAAACGGAACAAAACTGTCTCCCATGACCTGCTTGGCTAGTAGGGAAAGCAAAGGCACCTCCGCCCTCATGCAGAACCACCTGCTGTCGAACCTGGGTGGAGAGACTTCACCAGAGGAACAAGCCAAGAGATATGGTTGAGCCTGGTCATGGATCCAGTTCCCTGATGCTCCTTAGCCTGTCGATGATCCCGGGATAGCGATTGGCTAAACGGTGCGCAGCTCTCCAGCGCCTCCATTCGTTTGAACCAGAGGCCTGTTCCTTTCAGTTTCTATCTTCTTGAAGTAAGATATTCGTGGGCAGGGAAGTGCTCTTGGGAGATCATCGCGGGGATCTTCAACGCCAGTGTCACCAAGCGAGATTTTGATCTTTCCTACCAAGAGTGTTTGATGTCTGTGCAACTGCTGAGCGAGTAACAGGCAATGGATCGGGAAGCCCACCTCAGAAGCTTCCCGATCCATTGCGTGGTGTTCCCTCAGTGGCAGAAGATCTGTGGGTCCCAAATCGGCTCTGGAATAAGCCGGTGCCACTTCCAGAAGCATTACGGGGTGGGAGGTACACAGAGGTGGGCCCAGCGGACAGGGAGCGTTTGAAAGGGAGCCAGAGGGTTTTGCTGTGGCTGCTGAGCATTGGAGGAAGTCTGCCGCCAAGCGCTTGCTCCTGGAATCTTGCACGTCGGGCTGGTGCCCGGGAGCCGCTGTCCTGTAGGGATCCTCTGTCTGGAAGAGTGTGTATTTTTAAATTAACTGTGGCAGGTGTGGGGCTGCCGACCGCCTGTGTCCCCAGTCAGTGCACTTCTGTATCTTCTCCTTGCGGGGGCTCAGTGGCCCATTTCAAATGGGCGTGACCGTGATGACCTGCCTTTGTAAAGCCCTGAGAGACACATGGGCCTGGAAAGGGCTGTTAAGCCTGGCTCAGCCGCTAAACTCTTCTCACGCGGCTTGAGTCCCGTTCTGTGCCTCAGTTTCCTTTCCCCACTCTTTATCCGTCTAGGGCCACATTTGTAAAGGTATTGGGAGCAGGGCGCCTTGTGGGGATTTTAACTGTTGGGAATTTGTGTAAACATGTAACCGCTTGAAACTGTAGTGGTTACAAGTTTGCACCGATGGGGGGCCAGTAGCTGGGGGGGGGGCTGGCACAGGAAGCTCAGTGGAGCTGGCAGGTGGGCAGAGCCGACTTTTAAAACGGCTCCCCATGTACGCCTGCTCCCACCTGCCCTCTCCTCTCCGCTGGCTCTGGGGAAGGCAGGCAGCAAGGGGGGAGGTGTTGCCATGGAGAGCTGGCTAAAAACACCTTTACAAATCTGCCCCCCGTCTTGTCTCTTTGGGGCGTAAAGTCGTCAGCGCAAGCAGAGTCTGTTGGACGCGCACAGCGCCTAGCGCCGGTCGGCAACGTGCAGCGGCGGAGCCCCGTGCGGCTGCCTCACTCCCAGCCGCGCGAGAGCTCTGGTGGCAAAGTGGGGTTGCCGCTACGTAGCCAGCCAGGCCCTGTGGGGAGGAGGGGCAGGGGGTCTCTGCATCCCCCATTGGCTGGGAACTGTG